>VZDJ01007754.1:13684651-13736616 GCA_008694505.1 Cyanoderma ruficeps
TGTTTTTTGTTTTTTTTTGAGATGTGCTTTGGTGTGAAAAAAAATCACTGCAAAGTGGTTAGGTTTTGGAATAAGTTGATGATGGAGGTGGTGGAGTCCCTGTCTCTGAAAGTGCTCAAGAGATGTTGGAATGTGGCACCTGGGGATATGGTCTAGGGGAGATTATTGTTGTGCTAAGTTGACAGTAGGACAGATGATCTTGAAGGTCTCTTCCAACCTTGATGATTTTGTGATTCTCTGAACTTGTCTTGAGATCCTACAGTAGATCTTGTGCTAGAGCATAGACAAATCACCAGATATTAATTACAGTCAGTGCTACTGACTGATTCATAATGAGAACACTGAATATCTTTTTATGCAAGCTATTTGATTCTTTGAACAAATAAAAGTGAAAAACAAGTTGAAATATCTTTATAGAATATTTAGAAAGATTTATGCTGTCATAGTTTCATTCTTGGCTTATTTCTGATGGGATGTCTTACAAACTTCATCTTCCCTAGAGAGTATATTTATAATAAATGTGGAGCCCAATTTTGATAATATACGAGTATTTCTTTCTAGATGGGTGCCATTTCTAATTCTGAGCTTTTTTCTGAGGATCCTGCACCCAGTGGGGCAAGAAAAATAAATTACTTGAAGTGCAAGTATCACTGTTTTAAAGGTAGCTGGCAAAAGCAACACTCTTAAGAATTTATTTCTGTGTTACTTAGAAGTAAGTAAAATATGTTGCTGTATTGATTCTGGTCCTAATTTATGCATTTGGAAAAAGCATAACCTCTTATTAACAAAGAGTATAAAGCCTTTGCAAAACAAACACATAACTTCATTTTCAAAGAATTGTAGGGTGAGCATATTGAGTTCTATAAAATATTCCATTTCCCAGATTCTTTCTTTTTTTTTTTCTTGATGAATCAGAAAGTGTTGAGTGCAAATGTGTATTGTGTAGTTACACCATAAGCTTTTGGGAAGCCTGTATTGGTTTTTCCCAGAACTCCCTCAATGATCACTAATTAATCAATAAACATTTTTTTCTTCACCTCCTATAGAAGTGAGAAATATCATAATAATTAATCTTGAAATTTTGTGATTTTCTGTACAATAGAAAGCCATGAGCATCTTGGTGCCATGATAATTCAGCAGAGGAAAAAGCTTAAAATGAAAGAAGAATGTTTTAGGGTGAGGGTGACCACACACTGGAAAAGGTTGCCTAGAGATTTTATGTGATCTCCACCTCTGGAGTCGTTTAAAACCAAACTGGACACTGCCCTGGGAAGCCAGCTGTAGTTCACCCTGTGCTGAGGAGGGGAGGTTGTACTGGATGATCTCAAGGGGCTCCTTCCCAGCTCTACTATTTGATGATGATCCCTGTTGATGATTTGATGATGATTTGATCCCTGTTGATGACGCCGTGACTTAGATTAGCTGAAAAGACTTTCCCACAAGGACACATTATTCTGCTGAATTTTGTGGCGTGGCTTCATGGTAATAGTTTCATTTTTCCATTAATACAAATGAATTAATTTCAATTAAAGATAATGTACTGCAGTCCCATAGGAGTAGAATACTTTGTCCATCTCTTTTCTAATTTGAGATGGTGTAAATTCATTTTAACAGGCTAACATCTGAGAGTAGTGTTATGTATGTCAATGAAAAGGAAAAGCTAAAACACTCTTCAATGTGTGTATCTCTCTGGTTTACATATCTATGCAGACATTACTGTTAATTTATCTTTTGCTATTTCCTTTTTTTACTTGTGTAATAAGTACATGAAAACTGGATGATCACTCATCACTTAACTACTCAGGAATTTGTTCCCTTGCAGCAGGCACTCACCACAACTCCCTGGACTTAACATTTGCAGCAAGAGGGGAGCTGAAGTGGGGACTTAGGAGAGCTGCTCCTTCTGTTTTTCAGGTTTTGGAAGCATACATCTCTTGTTGACCAGTTTAGATTAGCCCTGTGTGCTGCCCAGTGGGGCTTTACTCTAAGATATTTGGAGCCATAGACATTCTTAAATTTGAGTTTAGTTTCATTAAGTATCTATATGCAGAAAACAAATACATGAGCTTCCACACAGCTTGAGTTCCAGACATATCTCCCTAGTTACCATGGACTGCATCTAATCAAGGGCTTTTTTATGGTGTGTACCACTGTCATGGAATTAATATGATTCTTCAGAAAAATATATAATTTCATTAGGAACATAGACCATGAATGAGCTCAAAACTCTTCAGCATTGCTAAGAGTTTTTCTATGGGGTCTTCTACAGAAAGTCCTGGGTTTGTGTTTCCTAGTGTTAGCCATGCTATGCAAGATCTAGTTCCAAAGATGAAACCACATTTGTGTAGCAGCATGCTTGAGTTGTTAACTCTGCTAAGTATCTGTGTTCGTGCTGATAACTTACTTCTGGATACAGTTTTGTTTGGAAAGATTGTACAGATCAATCATTAAAGCTTCTATCTACTTCCTAGCCGAAGCAGGAGGATGGGGTGAAGGCTGACATGGAATTTATTACCCTTTAGTGTCAGTGCATCCAGGGCTTGTTCTGTATGAAACTTTTTACAGTAACAGGTAGTGATAGGACAAGGGGGAATGGCTTTAAAGTGGAAGAGAGTAGATTTAGATCAGATGCAAGGAGGACTTCCTTTGCTATGAGGGTGGTGAGGCACTGGCACAGGTTGCCCAGAGAAGTTGTTGATGCCCCATCGCTGAAAGTGTTCAAGGCCAAGTTGGACAGCGTTCTGAGCATTCTGGTATAGTGGGAGGTGTCCTTGCCCATGGAAGGGAGGTTGGAACCAGATGATCTTTAAGTTCCCTCCCAACCCAAGACGTTTTGTGATTTTATGAAACACAGAATTGCACCATTTGACTCGTGAGCAGATTTCATGATGTTGCAGATCTGTGTGCACACACTACTGTATCTGCCATTCCAAATTTTTCTCCATTTGGCTTTTATTTTAATTTGACATTTTAAAATAGTGGTGGGGTTATTTTCCCTAGAATTCTATTGAATTTCTGTGTCATAAGTCATGTGATCATATGATTTTGATACAAATGCTGTGAAAGCTCAGCATTTTTTTGCATTTTACCTTTAAGAAACACTTGCATGCATGTGGTCGTGCATAAGTTTACATAAAGAAAATACCTGCATCCATCTGTACTACCAGTTTTCAGATCAAGTTCTTTTGGGGGAAAAATGCTTATGAAAATGATTGCATTTGCAGTATAGAACCAGAAGCATAGAATCATAGACTCATTTGGGTTGGAAGGGACCTCTAAAGGTCATTTAGTTGAACGCCTTTACAGTGAGCAGAAACATGTTCAATCTGTTCCAATGTTTCACCATGCTCATATTAAAAAATGTCTTCCTTACATCTAATCTGATTCTATCCTCTTTTATTTTAAAACCATTTCCCCCTGTCATATCAAAGTATTGCACTCCGTTTGTACCTAGATGTTTGAGATGAGGTTTGTTTTGTGTACTGATTTTCTTGGTCTTCTAAACACTGAACCTCTGCTCAACAGTGGAGGCATTTTTTGAGTAAGCATGGGTTGTCTTTCAATTAGATACTAAAGTGAGGTGGGGTTGTGTTATGGTTTCATATGTACTGCTTACACTGTGTAAACTATTCAGATTGTGGATAGTTTTCCATTGTGCCATGAAAGTTCTTTGAAAAATACATTTCTTTTTCATTAAATCCAGCTATAAATAAAGTAGTGGAGAAACAGATAGAGATGGGTGTAATATTTCCTGTTGTGATCTTTGAGACAGGATGTATGAATGAGTCATTCATTTAAGTAGCAGTGCTGGTAATGAAGGCTTCAAGGAAGATATTAAATTCTGTCATTGTGATTTGCCTGTGCTCGGGCTCTGGATCCTGAAAGCAACACTCCCAGACTATCCAGGTCTGCTGCAACACAGCCTGCTCTGGCAGTTGCCTGCTGATGCTTTGCCTGTTGACCCCTTTTACCATCAAAGCTGCTGAAAGCCAGACAATTACTGTGCAAAGTGGAGAGTCCTGATGTCTCTGGCAGCGGTGCTGAAATGCATGCAGCCTCACTGCTGGGGAGAAGGCAGGGCTGCTGCTCTGGGGAAGGAAGTAGAGAGTGATTAACTTTTTAAAATAAATGCTTCATTTCTGTGTTTGTGTGTGTGCACTGCAAGAGTTTTGGTGTGTTTTGCATGCTACTGATGTCATACTACATGTGGTTGCTGCTTGTTTTCAGCTGATGTCTCCACTGCTCTTTTTCCCTCTCATAACTGAGTATCAGTTTCTGCCCTTGTCTGATCTACAATTTCCACTCTCTGTAACTTATGCCTCCCACTATTTCTCACAGAAAAATAATGAGTTCTACTGATTATTTTCCTTATTTCTTCCCACTCCCTCAGCACCAAGCCTCACTAGCCTTCCCACTCCAGGAAGGGAGGAAATGAAAATAGCAACAAAATTAGTAATTCTTCTGTGGCAGACTCTTATTTGCTACTTTCAGTGCTCTACCCTAACTCAAATTCCTGGGGAGAAGGGTTAAAATCCAAGCAGTTGCTGGAGCCTTACATCTTGCTGCACAGGAATTTAATAACATACCAGTTTTGCACTTGCATAGAGCTACTGAGGGGAGGCTTAAATACAATTTCCTTATGACTATATTGGCAAAGAGGAGCCAAACCACCTTCTTTGAAGAAATAAATGCTTTTTAGATCATTACTGCTTGCTGCTATAAACAAAGAAACTAAAACAAAACAAAACTTTATTAGCTTAGACGACAGGATTTGTCGAATTAATTGCTTTTTAAGTATAGCATTGAACTCTTGCTTTTATATGTCTGAGTTATTTAGAGTACTTTTCTCTAGAAGAGCAGTAAAAGTAGACTCCACATTCATGTTGTATTTAAAGCAGTTTTCACAAATTTAAACTGGCAATATTAGACCCATTTTGTTTCTGTAATAAAATGTTTATAGCAAGTATGGAGTACTCCATCTAGGCCTGATTTCCAGCTGAAATCAGGTATGACAGGGATTGTCAAACTAATGTGTTTTATCTGGTTAGCTGTAATTTGGGGTGTGTTTTTTGGTTTTTTATGGGTTTTTTTTGGTTTGGAGTTTTTTGGGGGGTGTTTGTTTGTTTGGTGTTGGGGTGTTTTGGGTTTGGTTTGTGGTTGTTTGTTTGTTTGGTTGGGTTTTTTTCTTTTTGTATTTGCTAAACAGAACTCTGACATTTCCTAGAAAAGGGCTGGGATGAATTTTTGATAGTCTGTAAAAATCCATATGAGCAAACATGGCTTTAGCACTAAATCATGGCATGCTAAACTCAGAGATGGCATCCCAGTGCTGGAATGATGTTTCTCACCACTAGGATTTGCCTCCTGCCTGTTCTTTCATATCACTTCAATCTCCCACAGTGAAAGCCACGAACAACTAATACTACTTTGCACGTGCTGCAAAACTTTGTGGTTCATCTCCAGTGGTTGTTGTGAACCGAAGTCCAGACTTTGCAGCTGAGTTTGTCTCCAGAGACGGCCACCTTCCCCTTCTTGGGGGAATGTGGGGATGTGGGTTTTTTTCATAACACCACTTCTCATGCTGACTGCTTTTAATACACTGGTTGCTAGTGCTTTGCTTCTCAGGGGCTGTGATCCTGCTTCTTTCTTGTAGACAAGCAAGTGGATTGCTAATGGTTGCTTGAATTCTGCTCCAAGGTGAAACTCAGAAGCTGCAGCCATGCACCATGATCCTGAGGGTGGTTTGGTGCACGTGTGTAATGATCCCTTGGGAAGGCTGACCTGAAACAGAGACTGAACAGAGCTAAGTCCACCCAAGGTGGACTTAGAGTGGTCACAAAATGCACAACCAGTCACAAGGTCTTTCACTTTTATAAGTTTTTGTCTATTTGCACTTTGGGGTTTAATTGTCCAATTACAACTTTAGGTTGTGAGGTCTTGTCGTTCTTGTTTCTCTCTTCAGTCCACCATTGTTCATGCTTTTGGGCCTGAAAGTTGTCCCTGGTCTTCATCAGGAAAAGGATTTGTTTTGTCTACCGACTCTGTGAAAAGAGCTTACTAGCACTTAATATGAGGCTCAGAACTACACCCCTCGGCATCACAGGATATGAAAAAACATGACAGCTAAAACTTAAGGCATTAGTAAGAGTTAGGGTGGCCATAGCAATGACAGAAAAATTGTTCTCAGACTAGAACTGGTAAAGCTAGTAAAGTTTTGAACCATGGTGGTGCAGGAAATGGTGTTTCTTTCTGTTGGCTCAGTGGTCTGTAAAATGGTATATTGCTTCATGCTTCAGCAAGGTGAATGTCTTGATTAATCTGAGCGGTCTTTCTATGGAAATGAAGTCTGATTAAGTATTATGGAAAATATATTGGCGTTTTCTTTAGATAAATTCATTTTGACTTGGAAAGAAATTAATTTGCTTTTAGAGGATAGGGTAGCATTTCTTTCTCTTCACACCACTGTTTGACCTAGCTATTGTGTTGAATTCTCTTTTAATGACAGTTTTCTTCAAATTGGAAAAATTTTCATGAAAACACCTGGGTTTCCATCTCCTGGAACATCTTCCTCAGAGTTACTCATCCTCATCCCTTTGGCATACCTTTATATTTTTGAGATTAATTTGCTTCATTTTGCAAAGTGTCAGTCACAGGCTCTCCTTCTTACTTTCTTCTTTCTTTTGGCTGATCATTTTTCTTTTGTATTCTCTCACCATTACCCACTTATTCTTCTGTGAGCTCTGCTGCTTACCTGCCTCCCTTGCCTGTTCCTGAGAGATGAGACAACTTCCCAGAAAGAGGTTGTAGCAAATTGGTCTCTTCTCCCAAGTAACAAGCAGTAATGGCCTGAAGTTGCACCAGGGAAAGTTTTAGACAGAATATTAGGAAAAGTTTCTTCACCGAAAGGGTGGTCAGGCAGGGGAACTGGCTGCCCAGGGAAGTGGTTGAGTCACCATACCTGAAGATATTTAAAAGACATAGAGCTGTTGCACTTAGGGAGGTGTTTTAGTGGTGGCCTTGGCAGTGGTGGGTTAGTGGTTGGACTTGGTGTTCTTAGCAATCTTTTCCAACCTAAATTATTCTGTGATTCAGTCATTTGCAGGCATTTTTGCTCTTCTTTCCTTCCATTTTGAATCTTAATTTCTCAAGGTGTTTGGAGCACTCTGAACTTATCCTTCAAGCTTTATTCTTCTGTGTAAATGGTTTGGTTTTTGTGTCCTGACTTCATGACCAAATGTTTTCTATTAATCTCATCTAGGTATGCACTGTCAAAATCTTCCTTTTTACCAGATTTACAAGTTTTCAGTATATCTGGCTTTAACTCTATTCTCATATGATTTCATTATCCATCCAAATTAAGCCTTCATCCTTATCTTTGCCATTAGTCTGGGTATACTTTCTTTGGTGGAACTTAGGTTACGTTTCTTACACGTACATATTCCAGAGCATACTTACCATAATGTAAGAGGTTGTTTTAATGATCTTCTCTTCTCATCATGTCCCATCTTCTGCTGCCTCTGAAACCATTCAGATAATTTTTCTTCTCCTACCTGTCTTAGGTTGCAATGCATAACCAAAAGCGTGTATTCTACTCCCAATCTATTGAAACCAGTTGAAGAGGTGTTTTTTCTTTTAACTCCAGGGGGGAGGGGGCGGGTGCCTTCTGTTAATGGGGCAGCTGTTAAAACCAGGTGGAGCAATGTTCCTTATCTCTTCCAGGACCCATACTCCCTCCAGGGGGATATCTGCTGTTAATGGGCCATTAAGGCTCACCACATGACTTATAGCATTATATCATCCCATTGTGAAATGCTCCACCCAGTGGGAGGAGCTGAGCATTCCTATCTAGATAAAAGCTGAAATTCAGAATAACAGGACAGTGTGGTTTTGACTGGATTCCAGAGGAACACATAACTCATCTCTGCCACCACTGGACCCTTTCTACAGGATCATCTCTACTCCAGTGGAAAGACATCTATGACTCCAGGAAGACTTATTTAGACTGCTTCCAACACCCTGACCAACAGGGTGTCAGGTCATATTCTGACTCTATCAGGGTTTCTAAGATTTTTGCTTGTTTGTTTGCTTATTTTTTTGTGCTACTACATTTGTATTTTTAATATTCCTAGTAAAGAACTGTTATTCCTATTCCCATATCTTTGCCTGAAAACTCCTAATTGCAAAATTATAATAATTTAGTGGGGAGAGTTTACATTCTCCATTCCAAGGGGAGTTCCAGCTTTCCCTGGCAGATACCTGTCTTTCCAAAACAAGACACTACCTTTAAGCGTAAAAGCACTAAAAAGGAAAGAAATAGCTCCCAGGAACTTCTCCTACCTTTAATTGACATCTCCATTGTGTTTCTGCTTTGTTGACTTTCACTGTTTTACCAGTGAGCTTTAGTTAAGGTTAAAAATGTACCGAAATAAACTTATATAGGATTTATTTCAAAAACATGGTTTACGTGAAAGGGTTGCTTCTTTTCATTCCTCTCCCCTGGAATAAGTGTTCCTAAGCAGCTAGAGGGGATAGGAAGTTACGTTTACCTTTAGATTTCTGTAATAGTGACTGCTGTCTCTAGGAACACTATGTTCTCCATGCATTCATTAGTGGGGAATAGGCAGATTTAGTTTAAAATTTACTGGATGTGCTTAAAAAAAGTACTTTGGGGGAGAAAATGTACACAAATTGCTACAGCAGATAGCTTCAATGCATTCTTTCTCTGTGTAACAAGATAAAAATCTTCAGGGTTCACTGGATAGGTGCAGATTTATCTGCTCAGTAGTTCTTTGGTCTGGCGGATACTTTTTTGCTAGACTATTACAGCGAATATTGCTTTTTCCTTGAAAGGATTGTTTCTTTTTCCTAGCCAGCAATCTCATTTCTGATGAAGTTTTAAATATTTAATAGAGCAATTGGTCTGTGGAAAGAACTATTTGTATTGTCTTTGTATTCTTACACGATGACTGAGGAGATTGACAAAGCAGTACTTTGCGTAGTATCTATACTTATTTCCAAAACTGAAGAGGATAAATGTTTTCAATTTAGTGTAGGATTCTGTACAGTACTTATCAGGCTTTACAGTCTTAACATTTTTAATCAGTTATAAAAGATAGTCTTACTCTCAGATTTATATAATAGACCTTAGTTTTTCTAATTTTGCTTCATTTGACTTCGGAATGTTTCCAATGCTCTAAAAAAATTGACTTCTTGTTAATCTTACTTTCATCTGTATTTTTTCCATGTATCAATGTTGATAGCAGTATCACTTTTAAAACAGTGACTTTTCAAGACAGAAATAGTTAGTCATAAGCCAAAAGAGATACAACATTTAATATCATGCGTATGACTGAAATTTTCCTCAAAATCTTGTTGGCTGAAGTTTTCAAGGGAATAATGACTGGTCATGGATTTTGAATTCTCCAGCTGCTGGAGGGCTTTAAATGTTTTCTAGGGAACACTGGGGACTCTTCTTTCTTTCTCTTCCCTCTTGGGAGAAACTATGGGAAGAATTGAGAGTTATATAAAACTTCCATGGCACTCCCAAAAGTTCTTCTTGCGTGGTAGTCTAACAGTCTCTGGGAATTTAATGGGAAAAATACTTTCTCACTCACTGGTTTCCATTCAGTTTCAAGCACCTCTTTTGCCCACTGATGGTGTTTCCTCCTGTCCTGTCCAGTGCTTGACACTGGCCAAGGGCTGAGGCTCTTCCAGACATCACTGTTTTCAGTGGGCTGCCCCAGTGAGAACAGACACAGAGCAGTGGGTGGCAGAGTGGGTCAGGACTGAAAGCAGATGGTACAAAAGAGCTAGGTTGGCTGCACAACAAGGCTGCTTTTGCATCTACAACTTAAACACACAGGTTAATCTGTTGATTGTGGCTAACCAGCAAAATAAAGGTCAGTTCCAGCCAAGGCAGAAATTTTGGCAGGAGCACATCTTCTTTAGCAGTCATCCGTCTAGAAATTTTGGGGCTAATTCACACTATAAATCTGATCTTTTGCTCTCAGAATTAACAAGAATATTAAGGTCTAGATAATTGCTTCAGTATTGAGCTCTTCATAGGAGTTTGAGTTAACTAAGTAAAAAAAATTGCCTTAATTTTAGTGTTTCAGAGCACTGTTGTGTTTGTCAGGAACAAACACTGTTGTTTTTTGAGAACGATCTCAAATACATCTTTTTTGTGGTGGAAATAGGGGAACCCTCACTGGTAGGCTTTAATTACTTGTTGCATGTGTTTCAACTAGCTTGAAAACTGCTGTCTCTGATTGCTGGGTTTTAGTCAGGTCATCCAAACAGGAGGCTGAGTACAAACATATGTGGCTCCTAATCATACCTGTTCTCTCCAACTGAGTCTTACCACTGTCCTTGCCTGCTCATGGGGTTCTATCAAGACAGATGAGCAAAGAAGGAATTACCTTCAAGGACTTTAAACAAGTACACACCTATAAAGTGACACATAATGTGCCTGGCTGGTCCTTTGAGAACTCTTGGGCCACTGGTTTGTCATTGCTATGTGCTCTTCTTGAAATCTGTAAACCCAGGCTTATTGGCAATGAAGAATTTACTACTAATACTTCAAATCATAGAGTGGGGAAATGAAGGATTGCGTTGTTTTCTGAAGATAAACTTTGCATTTAAAAAGCTGCTACTCCTTCATTCAAACTCCTTCAAAAGCTGTTATTTCTTTGTTCCATATTGGATACTTTTCCGCAGAGCCAGCCTTTTTGAGTGCTGGGAAAAAGCATTATTCCACAAATACCATCAAATTTGGGGCAAAGATTTTAAGAGCCATAAGGCTCTTAAATCATATCTGCAACTGATTAGAGAGCCTTGTAACAAGAGGATACACAATCTGGCCAGTTGGCAGCAAAAAAGGAAAAATTTGCTTCGGAGTAAGGGTAAGAGCATTTTAGCTTGGAACAACTCAGTAGATGAAGCAGTTGCTAGGAAATGTCTTTCATTTCTGGAAAAAGTCTTGAGGTGAAAGCTAATCAATAAGGTAGATACAGTGTGATGTCATTTGTTGCCATGGTTTCTGATCTTAGCAGTCTGTTATCTGCAAATAGTATTGATGGTTGCTATGCAGTTGAATCTTTTCATATTGTTGTTTTACTGTTATTAAGCACTTTAATCTTAGCTAAAGCTTCAAAGAGCAGACCACTTAGGAGTTTAAATGTTTTAATAGATAGGCTTCTATTACAACCCTAAAATACCTTGATTTTTACTATCTAATAAACAACAGGCATCAGCAGGAAGTGAACAAGGTTAACATTTTGGTGATTAAATATCCACAAAGCAGTTGACATTTTCTAGTAAATTAATCTGCAAATTAAATACCTCTGTGGAATTAGTGCTATGACTCTTTACATGGCAGATCGTGTAGAAAAATGAGGTAAGCAGTCAATCCTCTGGATGATAAGGCAGTCAAATGTATAAAGCTCTAAATGGCTGAAAAGCCATCACAGCTTCTTGAACAATGGCCTTGTGTTTCATGTATCTTTTTCTGTGGGATTGTACCTCTTTATTATGTTTGGCTTTTGCTAGAAAATATTTTGTAGCAGCTTATGCCGAGCATCAGGCAGCTGAATAGGCTGAAAAGGAAATGAGACTTACTTTTTCTGATAGTTGTCAAGGTGAAGAGAAAGCTTTCTTAGGTCAGATCCTTAAATCAAACATAACTTAATTTTTACTATTTTATGGAGATATTTGTTTTAGTAGAATGCTTTGTATCCTTTGATTGATTTAGTGGCATCTATTTGCAGTATTTTTTCTTCATAGTTTCAGTTTTCGAAAGTATTTGGGGGGGAAGAATGAAAAAGAGATGGGCAGAGGAAGGGAATTTAAAAATCAGATGCTACTTGCTGAATTCTACGGTTTGTACATCTTCAGAGTGAAATTTGCCATGCTATTTTTCTCTTTTCCCCCCAATGTATTCCTTCTCCTCCCCTTCAATTTCCACTGTTCTCTGCCTTAACAACACATTTCTCCAGAAACTGTTTTGCCACCTTCTTTCTTGTCTTCTTCTCACATCTCTCCTCTGTGTGGTGACTTTGACTATCACCTCCCTTTTGAAGAGAGAAGTAATTGCCTTCCTAGTCCTACTTGTCCCCTTAATATAGTGAGTGAACTGTCAAGGATGCACTCCCAGTGGGAGAACTTGAGGAAGATGTCACCAGGAAAAGTGATGCATGCGGCTAAAATCCTGATCCTGCAAAGTGGGCAGGGATGTTCTGGATGACTCTTTTCCTGGAACTCCTCTAGAAATTCCCTGTTGGCTGTGCAGAAATGCAATTGGAGCTTTTGACTGCATCCTCAAATCAGGGCTACTGAGAGCAGGCAGATGGAGGAGACATGTCAGCTTGATGATGATAGCCGATGTCAAGCTAACCATCTGAAAAGGAAACTGGCAATGCAGCAGTACTTCTTACCAAAATTTTTAAAGACAGGGAGGGGAAAAAATGAAAAACAAAAAATAGAAAAAAAGAAAGGCAGCATGGAAAAGGAGATACAAATCAGTGTTTCTCACGGGCAGGAGCTCTAAAAGACTATCTGATGCTAAATCTATAAAGTGGTGCTGTTGAGTGGAATTATCTAAAGAAGTATTTCACTATTAAGCTGTCACAAAGAAAAAGCATTTACTTCAGGTGCCATATGCCAACTGTGCAATCAGACTTCCAGTCATACATCGTGTGTGTTCTAAAGCTGGGGGACAAGTCTCAGCTGTTTGAAGTTGCTCCTGCATAACACTTGCTTTTACAATACTGGATATTCACTTGCTTGCACTGTTGTGAAAGTTGCATCTTTTGGGACAGCATACTTTTATTTCTTGAGATCTTTTGGTCTTAGGGTTATTTGGGGTTTTTGTGTTTTGAGGTTTTGTACCCTTAAGGACAAACTAAACTGACAGACCTTTTTTGGTGCTCTTTCACATCATAAAGCAATTAAAAAAAAATATTTAAAAAACAAAAAGAAACATACATTTTCTGGCTAAAAAAATATGCCCATGATAGCTATTATATAAGGGAAATCTTGGTACTTTGTATTAGCGAACAACTTGATAAAGCATACAGTAGTGGAAAGTCTCGGGCAGCTTTAACAAAATACTTTCTTAATTTGTGAATTTCTGGTGTTTCCTTAGGCCAAATATTTACATACATTTATATCCATTTATTTCAGACTTGTTGATAGTGCTGAATGTAGTAGCTGATGCAGTTATTTCACCTGAGAGGTGACCAGCAAGACTAAGAAAAATACAGATATTTAACCCAAATATATACGTCAGCTACTGTTCATGTTATTTAAATAAAAATCTCAGAAGTTGCTGCTGAAAGCTTACTTTGGTGTACAAAATTCTTGAAAAAAAAGGAGCACAAAAGTCTGAAGTTTGGAAATTACTTTAGATTTATTAAAGCCATTTTAATTTCATTTTATGTTGGTATGATTCAGCTAAGCCCTTCTCTGGAGCTTTTGTATCTTTTGGTGAGGTCATGGGTCAGTCATGCTGCAAATAATCTCTTTTTATGAGTAGACTTGAGGCATGTTTACTTTCTGTATACTGATTTAGGAAGACAAATCCAAATCCAAACAAGTAGTTCTTGTAATAACTGCCAACTGCTTTTTCTTATATGTATGAGGAGATAATTGCATAAATTTATTTTTCATAATGCATTGCCAAAAAAAAAAAAAAGTGCTTCTTGCTTGATCATTTTGTGGAAAACCCAATTGTCACCTAATTTACAAATTATCTCCACAAAAACAAGTCCTTCACCCTAAGCCCCTAACAGCCTAGTAAAGAAATCCTGTGCAAGAAAAGAAATCCTTTGTGGTTCTTGTATATTGTACTGATATAAGTTCATAAAGCTTTTTGAGAAGAGGAAATTTTTTTCCATCATAGCTATAGGTGCAGGTTCATAACTTGCTTTCCTGAAGTCCTGGTAAGAAACTAATCCCCAAATTTTCATCATTTGTGTGAGATTAGCCAGATATTCATGCATTTAAAGAGGTTCTAAGGATACTTTTAAACATACTTCTGATGCTTCCAAAGATTCCCTTTTTCTGTCACCTCATAAACTACCCAACCAACCAGATCCAATAATTGCCAGCATTTTAAAACCCAAGGATCCTTTCATGCATAAGGCAGAGTTATTTTTATATGGTTTTTTAAAAAGCCATTCTAGATGGGAATTAATTCCAGGTAATTTTTGGAACAGGACATACAAAACACACAATGCATGGCCACTGAGATATCTGTAGCTGTTTCCTGTTTGAGTCTAAACTTCTCCACACTGGTCAAGGTCAGCTGGCGTGTGCTGCTCTGAACACCTCAGACAGCAAGGCACAATGATGTTGCCCACCCTATGTTTGACAAGCATTGCTTTTTTTTTTGCCCATTTTGTGGTTTGCCAGTTTTAGAGGTTTTTTCCCTTTACTGGTCTTTTATTCCCTCGACCACTCAATCAGTGGATTTTCTTTTGCCCTACTTGAATCTGCTACCTGCTATTACTTCCTTCAGCCACATCTGCTTTCCCTTACCCTTGATATCCACTGAAACTTTGTGATTTTCTGTACAAATCTTCCCATCCCCCTTCTCTGATTTGCCATTTCTGAACATTGTTTGAGATCGTCTTGCTCACATCCAGCATGAAATGAGTTCTGTTGGCAGAAAGACACAGCAGCTTTACTGAATGTGCTCAAGTTGCTTGAGATTATGTGATAAAAAAGAAATTGCAATTTCTGATAGGCAATGCTTTCAGATGTTAAGCCTGGGACAGCCATGGGGCAGAAAAGTCCTTACTAAAGGCAGATTCCTTCCTATTTATCAGTGATCTGAAACACCATTTTTTTGATATGCTAAATGAACCTGTCTTGCTTTTACCACAGTGTCAGTGCAATTTGGCACTCTATTCCTTACACATTAAAAAAAAAAAAGGCTTTATTTATTTGTTTTCATTAAGAAGATAAAAATTCATCATCCTGCACAGAAAAATCCTTTATGTTATAGAGTTACAGGCAGGGAAATACAATGAAGTATATCTTATTATATTCAGTGTTTATTTTTACAGAGTAAAACTGCCTTATTACACAAATGATATATTTCTAGCACAGTGTTTTAAAATTACCTGTACAAAGGAGATTTTCACTTAATCCATATGGGCAGCTGGAAATAGGTTTGAATGCAAGCAGCTCCTGATCACAGCAATTTGCATGGGAACAGGTTTAATGTAAATCTAGACACTATGTTTTTATACATATTGGACATAAGGAATAAAAAGTGCTACAGTAAATAGGGAATAAAATCAAAAGCTAAAAGCTTGTGGCTTTTTTTTTTTTTTTTTAGAATTTTAGAGTCAGTTATCTAATGAACTTATGTTTTGATGAGATGTGGCACTTTAATTCCCTTTAAAAACTAAAAAACCTAACCTAAGCTGATCTTTTGTCACTCTTCAAGTGCTAACAATTATTAGTCATAAGTTAATACTTCTATTGACATCAATGGGAGGAAGAAGTGTGAGGAAATATTAAGACTGTAGGCAAATAAATGTCTTGTATAATTATTCTATACTTAGCATCTTGTATTGCAATAAGTAGCTTAAGCTTTTCAATGCTAATGGCTCATACAACATCCATCATAAAGTTTCCTTCATCTGAGGCCATCAGAATATGACATTTACTCTCCCTATTTAGTGAGGAAGAATGAAAGCCACTTGCTGGAAAATGTCTGGGGTTATTGTTGCGTCCCAGTGCCGCTTCACTGGCTAGCTTGCTCTCTGACAACTATATAAGAAAGGCTTGGTGGGTCTGAACCTCAGGCTGGAGCGTGGTCAACGGTGTGGAAGAAAGAGTGGACTCTGCTTGGGTTTCACCTGGCTTTATTCCATCCAGCTACCTGCCCATAAGCAAAAGCCAGGAGCAGCCCCTCTGTTCTCCCCTTAAGTACAGGGGATGTACCTTGAGCAGGGGAGAACTTAGAACCAATCCAAGGGATGGGGGAGTGTGACCCAGAACGGGGGAACTTAACAGAACAATGAAAGAAGGTGGTACCAGGGCACCTTGTCAAATCCTAGGGCTTTTTCCCCAGAATCTTCCAGATCTTACAAGGCGATTGACAAGGTCTATCACCAGGGAAAGACCATTGGGGGGTTTGGGGATGGAAGTGTAGGAACAAACTATTACAAACATATAACAAAACATACAGAACTTTAGAAAACCCAAAATGCGCACTGCAACATGAGGTCAACTGGTTTTTGCTCATAAAGTATAGCTCTTGCACAGATGGTTGAGAAGGTGCACAATATTATAGTCATCTCATGTTTGTTTCTGTATGCCTTGGAATTCAGAGAGAACTTAGGATGTATGGCAGTAGCTTTCCCTGTATAATCAGGTTGCTATGGTAAAACTATTATTCTATACAAAGAAAGAGTATGTTTAGTAAAGTGCTGATCCCTTTTCAGTTTAATGTGAGCTCCAAATTATTTTCAAATGATTGGATTTGTTTGGTAAGTATTTAATCACAATAGCCAAGAGAAGAAGATCACAGAATAAGGTATGGCTTCTGATATTTCAGCTGCAGATACATACTCTATAGTTAGCTGTTCAGAAGCACTAGGACTTTAACTCTTTGTTAAATTATCTCCTTAGAGTGAGCCCACTTTACACAGTCTAACTAAAATCTCACTACTTTTGGAGGCAGAATATTTTTATAGCCAGTACAAAGTTGCAGTTTTGTGACACCATTAAATTAATTTCCCATGCTGATCTTGTAACATTTTTAGAAGTAATGGAATGTCATAATTTGAGTATTAATTTCAGCAGCAGTGTAATAAACTACTATAATTGTATTTTTGAATATTTAAAAATAAAGAAATAACTCAAAGAAATCCTTCTTTAGAGTACTTGCTGACTGAGGTTTCTATTTTCAACATAGTTTCAATTCTACTGAGGCCTGCAGTCAGATGATCTAAATCATATCCTGAACTAAGGTGTGAGCCAGGCAAAAAAAACCCCCAAAAAACTGAGGCACAGATTGAGAAAGTAGGGCCCAAATTCCCTCTGATCTTATATCTCTTACATGACAAAAATGTACCCACTCTGCTTAGGGATGGGCTTTCCTCCATTTTTCTGCTGGTGAAACTGCTGCACATTAAGAAAAATGAATAAATATTACTTGCAGCAGGGACTGAGAGGAGCCTGTTCCCATTGCAGCACAAGGGACCAGCCTCTGGACTCTGACTTATTAAATTAAGCATTACAGAAGATAATGCTTAGTTACAGAACATAAGGAATCCTCTTATAGGACCGTCCTTTGCTCATTCCTCTGGAGGATTTTCCTTCTCTAAAGAATCCTCTAGTCAAAGCAGCTTGCTCTAAATGATTTTACCATCTTCAGGCATCCTTATTATAGCAATGGCTGGCCAGGAGACTGCTGCTGAAGATTCTGCTTTTGTTTATGTTACAGTCTCCACAACAGATGGGTCCTGTTCATCAGGTACCTCTCAGCCTGTGGGTTGCTGACTGTTCCTTGGGACAGGGTAATGTGGCATTTCTGTAAAAGTGATCAGGTTGCCTAAGGTGAAGGCATAAAAAGAAACAAAATAGACTCAATAAATTTAAGCACTAAAGATTTTTTATTTCCAACTTCTAATGTGGCTGCTCTTGACAAATAATTATAGCTTAGAGAATGCAGGCAAATAGCATCATTTCTTCTGTCGACAATCATATCTTAAATTTTGACATGATTACTAAGCACAACTCTATTCCATGATGTGGTAGATGCACTTCCTATAAAAAGTTTCTTTCTGAAACAAGTATCCTCATATAATTGACAATGCAACATAGATTGTAAACTATGCATATAATGACGGTATTAAGAAGTATTTACTCTAATTCTTTTTATCAGTGTGTCTTTTCTGAAGTTCTTTCACTTTATGGCCTTCTAGATTGAATCCTGGTGCATAAAATGTCAGCTCAGAAAAGCTCATTTGAGGCTTGGGAAGATGAAGAGTATAGAAGTTATAAAATGAGCTTAGAAATTTTTTCCATAAGTAAAATGATCTCTCCCAAATCCAACTTAATTAGACTGTTTTCTTTAAAAAAAAGACAAAACACACAAAAAAACCCCCAAAAAACCAAAAAAACCCCAAAACCAAAAAACCCCACCCAAGCCCAAAAAACCACAACAAAAAACAAGCCCCAAAGTCCCACAAACAAATATAACAAATTAAGGTTAGAAGTTGGGAAAAGAAGAATATTAATAATTATTTGTTAGTATCTTACCCTCAAAGGTGTTATTGTCACCCACAGTTAGAAAATCTTCACTGTGGTTTTCATTAACAGTCCTTTCCCGTTCAATAAAATATTTCAGCCAGTGCTGGAAAAAATTAGTGCAGTGTGCTGTGAACTGTCTGGTTGCATAATGAAAGGCTGCACTTGGAGGATTTTTTTTACTTTCCAGCAATACTATAAATTTGGGGGTTGCAGCCAGTAGAGCAGTGACCAGGCCCAAGTTGAGTTTCACTGATGCTGTGACTAAAATCAATAAGGGCAGGTTTTATGCATCCTAGTCCATGTCTCTGGTGGCCATTTTGTACACACATTATCCCTTCCCAAGGCCATCAAATGTATGAGTTTGGTCCATGGTTTGTGCCATATTTAGAACATTCTTTCACCAGCATTGCATAAAATAATTAAAAACCATACAGAGGCAAACTCTTAGAAGTTAGGGCCCATTTCTTGAACTGAGTTTGTCTCAGATATGTGCAATGTAAGACTGTCCTGGGTAGTAATTTTTTCCACATCTGGCCATTTAGTACTCACTACTCTTAGGGTTTTGGAGTGAAGATCTGTGGGAGCTTGGATAAATCTGTTGTTTCTTTAAGCTCTGGGGAGCTCTTCTGTAAATAGATGGATGGAAGGTGAGACTGTGACAGAGGTTGTGCTTATTTCCTCACATCTAGACAAGAAAAATTACAGGGATTTTCCTTTCAAAAAGCTTGACAGAGTATTTGAGGAATTGTTTTTTTTATCTAAGATAGAGAGTATCTTAGATAACTCTGTGCATAGACTATTTAATTCTGGTCACATTTGTCTTGGTGTTTCTGAGATATGTGCTAAATATTTTAGATCAATTATAGAGGTTAATTATGCAGATAAGCCTGGGCCAGCTCAGTTATGCTAAGTTCAGATATGAAAAGCATGCAGTGCCAGTGATTGCTTATTGTTGCCATTTCCACTAAGATTATAACAGTGATATCCTTTCCATCTGGTTGCCATGGAGGAGGAATAGTTTTGTTTTGCTATGTTTTTGTTTATTTGTTTTTTAATTGTGTTTATTTTCTATACTTTAATTAATACAGTATGACTTGTAGTTTGTCTTTGGGGTTATGATGTAGCATAAATTTGGGACCCATTCAATTCATTTTATTTTACTGAAATCATGACTCTAACAATTATTTATTCTTACAGGGAGATGTGAATGTGGCCAATGCACTTGTTTCCCTCCAGGAGACAACAGAGTTCATGGCAAAAACTGTGAATGTGATGATCGACAGTGTGAAAATGCAGATGGCGATGTCTGCGGGGGTATGTGTTCACTTAATACCACATAACACAGCATAGCATAATTTAGCTACAGAACAGAACTAAATTTTGACAGTATATAGCTTTCTCTTCCCCTTGATTTTGTAGTATAATGTCACTATAGACTATTTACATCATTGATTGATAATAAGATGGCAGGTTTTTGTAAGAAACAAGCACTAGAAGTATTGAACATGTTAGAGAATATTTATTTTAGGACGTCAGGAATGCTAACACATAAATGGAAGTGCTGTAGTATATCCTAAGTTCCACCAGTATTCATTAAAGAATACAGACACTTAAAAACCTAAAACGTTAGGTAACCTTATGTTGTGTTTAGTACACCTGATGCTTTATTGAGGGTGTTGTAATAAACTTAAAGGTACTAATGGCCAGCAAAACTTTTAAATATTTTGTATTCACTGACGGTGATATGTCTGTTCTCTAAAAAAGTAGCAAAATATGTTATGAAAGAATGTAAAATGCTTGAGAGACAGTGTCATAGTAATAGTAGATGCAGATGGTTTATTTTAGTGTTGACAGTGAAAACCTTATGTTGTGATATTTCAGTAAAGTATGTTGGTGTTTAGCAGTATTTTAAGGTAGTTTTGGATATGTAAGTGCATGCATACCACATGACATTTTATAAGCAGGCAAATAATATTTATCCTTAATGATCTCTTTCTAGATTTTATGTGCTTAGTTTTTAAAATTACTCTTTGATTCTAAATATTAACAAAGTTGTTGGTATGAAAAATAGCACGTTGTGTTGTATTATTTCTATGTAGGATAAAGAATGTATTGCTTCATGATCCTCATGTACATAAAAAATTCTGACTACAGAGAATATTTTTTCAAGGTGTCTGCCATGCAGATTATAGACATATATAAAAAATCCAAGCAGCCATAAAAATAGTTTACAGCATTCAGAGTAATTCAATAATATGAGTGTATAGGAAAAAAAAATTGAAATTTAATTTTGTGTAAAGGACATAAAAGCACTGAGAAGCACTGAAAATCTGTTTCATATTTGTTAGAAATTAAATAGTTGGGATATAAAATTCATCATCATCCATGCTAAAAATATCTATTCTGTTTATATCACTCATATTTTACATTATTACATCTCCCTCTCTTTTGGGTTTGTCTGTATTTTCATCTCAGCCTGAACTTCCTCAAATGTCTTACTGAACTGCTAATTCTTTCCTCTTTCCTTGTCCCTTTTTCATTGCTATTTTTCTACCACTGTTGCTGCCTAGGCAATCACAGAAAGGACATAAGCCCTTGCTAGTAAATCTGTCTTCAGAGCATTATAAGCTGGACTGTGTGGGGTCTGACAGTGAGCACTGAGTGCCTGTAAGCACAAAGAAGGAAGACCAGTGTTTTCAGATTAAATACATGCTGAAATGAGAAATGTGAATGACAACCTAAATCATTTGAATAAGAATTGTTACTGGCCCTGTCCTACCAGCAGAGACTGATTAATAGCTTGCTTTCCAGACCAGCTGTCCATGCAACGATAGACAGACATGAGGCGAAAGCTGTGATAAATTAGGGTACAACTGAATGAGACCCCATGGCCATGTTTCTGCCTGATTGTAATGAGTCATTCGCTTAAAAATTCAGCTGTCCATCAATGCAGTACCAAGAATAGAGACTTAATGTCTCCACAAAGACAGAGGTTGCAGGAGGACTCGGCATAGATTTCACAGCACTCCGCTGTTAGAAATTGATTCATATAATTATGGAATCACAGAATAGTTTGGGTTGAAGGGGACCTTTAAAGATCATCTAGTCCAAACACCCCTGACATGGGCAGGGAACCTTTCACGACCAGGCTGCTCAGAGCCCCATCCAACCTGGCCTTGAATATTTTCAGGAGTGGGGAATCCACAGCTCTTGGCAACCTGTTGCAAGTCTCAACACCCTAATCATAAAAAAAAATCTCTTCCTTATGTCCCAGCTAAACCCATTATCTTTCAGGTTAAAACCATTACTCCTTGTTCTGTCACTACAGACCTTGGTAAAGAAATCTCTCAGTCTTTCTTATACTCCCCCTTTATAACGTGGAAAGGTCACAGTATGGTCTCCCGAGAGCCTTCTCTTCTGCAGGCTAAACAATGTCAATGCTCTCAGCCATTCCTCATACGAGGGGTGCTCCATCCCTCTGACCATTTTTGGGGATATTCTCTGGACGTGTTCCAACAGATTTATGTCTTCTTCTAGGGACCACAGAACTGGACACAGTACTCCAGATGGGGTCTCACCAGAGTAGAGTGGAGGGGGAGACTCACCTTCCTTGACCTGCTTTCCAAGTCTTTCCTTCATGTTCCTCATCCTTTGTCTGTGACTCTGTACATAGGCTTAATAAGACTGGAGGAGATGTTTCATGCAGCCTTTTGAGATAGATATGTTCTACCTAATGGCCTTTTCCCTACTGTTCAAGGTTTTTTTGATTATTTTAGGTTTTCCCAGGTATACTTCAGTGTTGATCCACAGAAATATCTAACATCATATTTCCTCTGGCTTCACTTGGTTCTTTGGGTCTTTCATGTGTGAGTTAAGTGGTTTCGGTGCACACACATGACCAGAATCACACGTTTGCCAGCACAAGTCCTTGGCAACACTGTGCTGCTTTTTTACATGAGGCTTGATATTTACTCATCCTGTATCCTGGTGAGACATACTCCTCTCTGCCCTCTGAGGTTATGGCTGTGCTGCTTTCTGCAGATGCATCCTAAGCTTTCAAGTGGTATCTGTTTCCCTTCTGTGTCCAGTCATATTTTCCAGTGATTTCATCACTGGCTGTTCCACCTCACTGGGCCAACTGTTGTCCATTACAATTATTTTCTCTTTCAGGACTGAGGGCAGGCAGACAAGAAGAACACGGTACAACCGTAAAGATCAATTTGAAATGGATTTAATAATGCTCTTAACTCCATTCACTTCAATTTGTTCTCTGGACAATTAGTGGCCTAGCTATGAGTTCTGGTCACAGCCAAGTAGCAGCCATTGGAGTAATAAAACAAAACCTTTGGGGTCCTCTGCATACCACAAGTTCCTGTAGAATTATGCTGATTAATAACTCTTCAATAAAACCAAAGCCAACAAAAATAGTAAAAAGATGGTTGAAACTAGGATCACTGGCAAAGGTTTAAACTTGTAACAGGTAACTCATAACAAGACTTACATATTTCTATGGATGCACCCATTTTGTATTACATCAATGTATCACTCTGTGCTTCAAATAGTGGGCCATCAATATAAACATTAGCTTTAGATAAAATTAGAGATAAGCTTTAGATAAGATTTAGATTAGATAAGACCTTTTAATGTTTATTCATGAATATTTGCACTGTCTTTAACACTAAGAAACAACTAAGACTGATCATTCCAGTAAACCAGTTCCTTGACTGGTGACAGTGGAATACTTTAAGTCTGATTTCTTTATTTTCAAGTGAGCAATTCCACTTTGAGGACTTTTAAACTAATTGTTTTGGCCAGAGCACATCAAAATACAGTCCTCACCAAAATACAATCTTAACACTTCAGGGAATCCAGTTGTGTCATGTCACATCAAAGAGTGCCTTTGGTAAAAGGCATTAGTTATCATTAGTTTAAAATTCTGGTTATAATATAAAGCCTTCTAGAAGCTGGAAGAGTTGACTTATTCTTGGAGCAAATGCTGAGGTAATTCGTATTTCTCTCCTTACTCAGATTTACCTTCACATCTCTCTCTTCTCCAAGTGTAAGAAAACAGTGCAGCAAGAACTCTGCTTGAGACTTTATGGGAAGGGAAGTTAATACTTTTTTAGGAAATCCACAAGTAAATTAATTTTCACCACTCAGACACATCCTTTTGTTGATTTCATCCTCTTGCATTCTCACACCCAAATACAAGCATCAAAGTGTCTGCATTTAACAGTTTGGTCAGGATTCCTTGTGTGTGACACAGAACATGGACAAGGGATGCCACCCATCAAATTCTTGTTAGGTCCTATTTGCTCTTCTGGACTGACAATAACAAAGTGGTCTTTAAATAAATATTTTATTTATTTAGGACCCAAAAGTTAGGGTGAGCCTTTTGACTCACAGTTTGCTTACTTTAATCTCTGTAAACTTCGGGCAAGTCTGGTGCCTGTTGTCTTTGTTTCCTGGTTTTTGACATTCTTGGGACAAAACTGTTCTTGTTGGGGTTATGAGGAAAAGAATGACACAAATTATGTGCTGTGTCTGCATTGGCACCTTTTGTTGTTGAGCCAAGTTGTCTTCTGCCAACAAGTCATCATGACATTCATCATATTGTTGTTTTATGAGAGTGAAGACATTCTGATTTTGATGAAATAACACATTCCTGAGTTTACTCCTGTGAATGTGTGGTTGGTTATTGGTGCAGGTCATGCATTTGACCTCATTCTGGTGTTTCTTCTGGTGCTTACTTGCACATTTTCATCCATACATCATTTGAACCAGTATTAAGATTTCCAGTGTTATTCCCTATGAACCACCAGAGAACAGGGGAAAATCTGGAGTTTATAAGGCATAAATATACCTGAATCCACAATTCTCAGCTTTCCAATGATTTAAACTTTTCAAACTGAGACAGAAACTTCCGTATCACATTCTTATAGTGATGGATTCTAAGATTGCAGAGTCACCGCAGGATGTACGATGGCAAAGCTCCCTCTCAAAAGTCTGGTATAAGTTGCCCCTAATTGCTATAGTCCTTTGAATAAAAAATGTTCATTACTATCCACCCAGGCTAAATAATTGGATTCAGAGGGAGTACTGTCTTTTTTTCTTCTTTTTTTTGAATATAAGATATACAATAGGAAATGTAAAATTTTTTTGGTGTGAAAGTTCTAGGTTCATACTGCAGAAATCATGAATGTCATTTATTTTTGTCATCTGTTCAGTGAAGCAGAAGCATGATATTTTCAGATAACATGTTCTTATGACGACCAATAAGACCATAACCATAGAAATGAGAGAGCTATGATTAATTATATGCTTCATTAAGCAAAGTTAAGTATGGTACAGTTGCTGTCAGACAATTTCCTCATTTCTCGCACTAATGTTGATCCACAGAAACAGAAGTATATAAGACATTTGTGGAACTCTCTAGTATATGTAAAAAACAAATTAGGAAAGAAAACTATTACCTGTCAATCTCCCGAACAAAGACAGGTTTTGGCACTGACTGATCTGAGAATTCAGAAATATGACTCCTGAGCCGACTGTGGCTTTTCCAACTATATGGCACATAATATCAAAGTCTTCAGCCAAGTAAATTAAAGCACCTTTTATCACCTGCGATTCCTAAGACTACCCTTGCCTGACTGCAGCGTGGCTCCACACGGACACAGGAGTGCCTGCCTGGCTGCTGCCATCCTGGGGATGTCCTTGGTGCCTTAGGGCATGGCCAATGCCACTGGGCATCTGAATTGAACCTCTAATTTCTCTGAGGTTCCTACTCTGTTAAAATAAATGTTTGTATCCTACCCAACAGCTCTTTAATCTGTTCTATTGAAAAGTCTTTAGAGCAGAGACCTTATTCTTTTGACAGAGGAATCGGAAGAACGTATAAGTGTTACAGAATTCAGTATATACACTATATATAGATAGTGAATATATTAGATAGATATATTCTCTCTATATATATTAATCAATGGAGAATTTTTATTGCAGTATTTGTTATTGAAAAGTGCAATTTATTCTGGGGGAAAAAAAACACAAAAAAAATCCCAGAAAACCAAACCAACAGCTCACACACATGTTTACTGAGTAAAACTGATGCTAACAAAGGTGAAAATTGAGGTATTAAATAGCGGAGAACTCATCGTCTAACTAGAATAAAATTAATGTGAATTAGGGTTTTATTTTGGAAATACTAAGAGGAGAGTTAATGATTCAATGCCTGTGTCCTCGTGTTTAACTGCTTCATCCTAGCTCTGAGGCACATCCAGGGGCAGCAACAGATAAATTTGAAAATTTTTTCAGTAGGTATTAGATACAAGAGTGACTATAGGTACTAATGGCATTGCATAGTCTGTATTAAATTAAATTAATTTTAATTTTTCTAAGTTTTCTTTTAAAAGCACTACAGATTTCTGTCCCAGTCACCCAGACATTTGTGTAGGTGTATGAAAAGTCGACACTTTACAGAGATGCACAGAGAACTTAGTTTGTTTAGCTTTTCAGATAGCATAAAATATGATTCAGGTTTGCAAAAAGCATTTTAATTTAATCCTTCTGCTCAAATGAGCAGTAAAGGAATTGCTAGTACATTACCATTTAAGCTGATTAATAGATATTAATTTTGTGAATCCAGAAGGGGCTTTTCTGTTGAACCTCTTCCATTAGGCTATAAATAGCCATTGCACCACTGCCATGCTTCCCCTGCGTTGAAGTCTGTGCACTGTGTGCAGCAACAGCCTGTCTCTGAGCAGGCCATGCTCTCAGAACTCCTAAGACATGTGTAGCCCATGCCAACATCACTTGAAAGTTTGTTCCAATAGTCATCACCCTTGTTTGAAATGCTGGTTCATTTCTTACATGATTTTGTCTGGTGTCAGGTTTTCTCTCTTGCTTTGTCTTTCTGTGGTAGTTTGAGAGTACCCATTCTGATATCCTCCAAATTCCTCAGAACTTTTTAGTACCCTTCCAAGCTTTGGAAAAATCTCTTCGACCATGGATATCACAGAGTTTCAGGACTTTAACACCATCTCATCAATGCTCTGATTTTGTGCCTCCTCACTTTTCTCTGGGTAGGTAGGTGTGAGAATGACATTGGCCCTTTTTGCTGCAGTGTTTCACTTGGAGGTGTTACTGAACTGCCTGACTGTTGTGTTACTGAGACTGGAGCCACAGTCCACCTTCACTGGACTTAGACAACACTGACCCACTTTGAAAATACAATAGACAGTCAGTATTTTATTTCACATCTATATTAGGTTTCTCCAACTGCAGTTTCTACAACTGTTCTGGTCTTCTGGTATTCAATAAAAAACAAAAAATAAAAATCAGCGTTCCAAGAACGTTTTTAGCGGCTCATTTGGCATATTTGGGCGGGGCAATGAAGCCTGCTCACCTAGAACTATTTCTTGCAGATATATGTTGTTTAATACTCTCTTCTGCTAACAATATAATGGAAAGTCCTGCGATTTAAAAGAGAAAATAAAATGGAAATCCTGTTTCTATTTAAATACAGAGAAAAATATTAGTTTCATTTTCTATGGTGTTCTATATCAGGGATCCTGTGTTATGCTGCAATTTTCCATATCCTTATTACACTTTTAAATTTTTTTATTTTTCATCCACTTAAAATAGACTATATTGTATTAGTTTGAGAAACTTCTGTTCCTGAGGTGCCAAATTTTGCTTGGATCTGGCCTCAGTTTGCCCTTCAGGAACATCATCTGTTTGTAATAGTTAGTCTGTAAATAAGAATCAGCTTCCTCTATAATGATTACTTCACCTTTTTCATTGCGCTGGTGCTCCCCTGTAATGGTGCCTTTAGTATTACAAAATGATCATGCAGGTTTTTGGGGAACAGCAACAACAGCTGCATGGGTAGTCCTAAACTGAAATTTCCCACAACACAATTTCAATTCCAGGCATGGCAAGAAATAATTCATCCTGGTGTCCAGTTTGGTTCAGGTTGATTTGAGTTATAATGGGCCCCTGCTAGTAGTCTGTCACAGCTTGCTTTTTTGTGGAATTAATATTTCACATTTAAATCTTGTGGTTAGTTGCGTTATAATTCTAAACAAAATGACAGAGTGTTTGGCACCATCTTTTTGTCTTCTTTGCCTCTCCTGCATCAAATTCTTTAAATAATAAATGTTTAAATAAATAATTCTCAAAGAATAAAGTTCATTAACATAGCTTTTTATGAATAAGCGTTTGCAATGCAGTTTGTTCGTGATTTTAACTGTTTTACATTAGGTCTGAAACATTGATAGACCAACACTTCTCAGTAAATCTGCTTAATCTGTATAGTTAGGGGTAAAGAAAAATCTTTAATTGAAGAAGTCCAGCCGAAATGAATTGCTTAACATGGTAAAATACTGATTTAACCATTCAGATTGCCCTTTTCTTCCGTGATTTGCAAGGAGGATATTCACAACTAGACCATGTCAGTTTTTCTCAGGCTACCACACTCACATGAGATAGCTTAGAGTTAACAAGCAGTGGGCTGAACACCTGTACACTTGCCACCCCAATGGATGAGGCATCCGAAAAGCTGCAGCTGCCCAAACTGGTGTCAACTAGGAACAACTATTATTTTTTAAAATGGATTATTTGAGACAAAAGAATCCTTTATGTTTTGAGGATTTATATGGCATAAAGAAGGAGAGAAATGATAATTACAGAAAAACACAAATCAAATTTGATGTGGTAAACTGCAAGCTCTGTTTGCTGCAAATTTTTAGATTATTCATTACCTTTTTATATTACTTGTGTAAAGGTTTTACAGACACGATCAGTCTCTTCATTCAGTAACACATAATGACTACAAGAAAAATGC
Organism: Cyanoderma ruficeps; assembly: GCA_008694505.1. NCBI lineage: Eukaryota > Metazoa > Chordata > Aves > Passeriformes > Timaliidae > Cyanoderma > Cyanoderma ruficeps. The sequence continues at coordinate 13,712,760 of VZDJ01007754.1, forward strand.
CTTAAAATTATTTTCTCAGTGAAATTGCCATGGATTTCTCACTATTCACTACTAAAAGTATAGAGGGATTTGTATCTTCAGAAATAATTTTGCAACAGTAACATCCGTTTGTATATTTTGCACTTAATTGGTTGAGCTAATCTAATCTGAGTTCTAATCTCTATGTTACTAATTAAAAATAAATAAGGTAGATAAAAAATGCTCTTACAGAAGCTTAATTTTAGTTAGTTAATATGGACAATTGCATGATATCTATCTGGAAGGGGCGTATGGGAAAGTATATATGCTTTTTTTCTACCTCTTGTCTTTTGGGTTGTCGTACAGTGGTTCTTGTTTCCCAGTCTGACACAAAAGTTCAAGTAGCATCAAACTTTATCATTACTAGTTATCTATTTTTAGAAGTGGGTAGAAATACTGTCATAATGAGACTGTGTCATTGTTAACTGAGCCTTTATAGGTGTGTAATAATATTATAAATATGATAAAAATATAATAGACATCAATAATATGACAAAAAATTGCAAAGATCAATACAGAGTCCGGGATACAAATATTATTTTGAATTTTTAGACACTGGAAATGACAGCTGCAAGACTTTGGGCCTCCCAGTACTTTTGTAATTAAAATTTGTAAAATATTTGACTATCAGTAAACTTGAATGAATTTCACTTACAGCAAACTACCAGGTTTGTCTCTCCTCTGGACTTCTAGCAGTGTTGCCTCTCAGTTTACAAAATCAAGTTGCACTGGAGCCTCCCTAGAAATCCACTAATCAGAAAAACAAAATTGCTGGTTTGCTTCCCTGCATCCTACAGCTTGATGCTTTCCCAGATACTTCCGCTGCTTGTTCCCTTCTTCCCAGTCCATGCTCCCAAATTATCTCAGTCCTTCATTTCTACTCTCTTGCCCTATATAGCAGATAGGAGAGGACAAAAGTCACTGGTATGTATAATTTGCTTCCCAGGTAACTGATTAGCTAAGGAATTATTGTCTCTGATGCAGAAATATTATTCAAAGCTGAAAAATGTAATTCTGGCTGGGAGGCATTTCTTACTTCTTTTTTTATTTTTGTTCTCAAAGAATTGAATTCTCTATTCTTGTCTCTCAGTTTTCCCTTCTTCCTGGGAAAATTTTCTACTCAGTTTGTTATTCAACATATTTTCATTTTTAAAATAATCTTTTTATAAATGATTTTAAAAAAAATTCTATTCTATCTTTCCCCTCCCCTTCTTTAAAGTGTGAATTATGGCTTCTAGCATCTATTTCTCACCCATGTTCTGGGGTTTCTTTGACCTATCCCTCACTTGTTTCCTGGCCATCATTAGGGCATCCTGTTTAACAAGAAGGAGAGAACTGGGGAATGCCAGCTTGCTGGGAAGCTGTGCACACCACCCATCAGTCTTTCCTCCCATAGCACACACTTCATACTGAAGAGGTCTGTGAAGCTGTGACCACAGTCACAGGTTTCTGCTTGTCTCACTCATGGCCAACCTTGGTGTCCTTACAGGGCATGGTATCTGCTCCTGTGGCCGATGCATTTGCCAGGATGGGTGGTTTGGGAAGTTGTGCCAGCACTCAAGGAAGTGCAACATGACGGAGGAGGAGAGCAGAAGTCTCTGTGAGTCGGCGGATGGCGTATTGTGCTCCGGGAAGGGTAAGATCTGGCAGCTGAGCTACCCTGTGTCAGTGCCTGACAGAGGAAAACAGTCACCTTCTGGAAGACTGATGTACATGGCAGGGGGTTGTTGTTTAGAAACCCTGTCTTTTAAAGGCACTCATTATTAAAAGGGTGTTAAAGGATGGTCTGTAATGCACTTACATCCATTTTGTCAGACACCCACCCCAGCCACACACGTTCAGCAGCATTGCTCTCCTATGCAATTTGTTAGTAGCATATAATTTCCTGTATGTGTTTAGCTGATGGTCTGTGTGGAATGGCTGTACATTATAAACTAACTGTTAGTGCTCCTTCCACTTTGGGGGAAAAAGGTACTACCCACAGTAAGACTCCAGTGGGGAAAATGGCAAATGTAATATATTGGACATCAGTAAATAGAGGAAAGTGTTTAAAAGCAATTTGGTATCCTTAATCACTCTGCTCCCCAAAACAGCCGCAAAGGAAAAGTAGATGTCTGCAACCCCCACAAATGAATCCTGCAGGCTTTCTCATTTACTAATTTTCATTCAGGTGGTTGCATCAGCTTCAGTTCAGCTCTAAAAAATTGCCACGGGGAAGAATAAAAGTTAGAAAATCTTGATAATTATCTGAAATTATTCTCTGAGGTTCTTACCTTGCAGTCTTTCAGGCTAGGAAATTGCATTAATGGAAAGAGGGCTTTTTAGCTCCCCTGTAGCGAAAATTGCCTATTTTTGTATATAATATGTCTGAAAAAGGATAGACAAGGAAGAGACTGGTTGGAGCCTAGAATGCACTCAATCCAGTCTCTATGTGCCATTTCCTATATTTTTATGTCCCTTGCATAGACAGGAAAAAAAATCTGCCAGCTGGAAGAAACAGTTAGGAACCTTCTACACCAGGCAGATTTCCAGTTTTCCCTTTGGTAACTTTTATTTCAGTGAAAAGGAAATTTAAATGGGGTTTCCCAGCCCAGCCTTCATCCATCTGTATTATCATTATCAGAATTCTCCCTATTGCACCATTTCATTTTGGTTTGAGGTTTTTTTTCCCTTCAGTTGATGCAATGTCATGAAAAACAAGAAAGTTGCACTGTTTCTGTTTTTTCCAGATGGGACTATCTTTAAATTAGTATCTGTGTAAGAGGACAGTGAGTTAGTGGAGAAATAGAAATTACTCTGTTTTACTGCAGAAATTAACTTTTTTTCTCTTAATGTGTTCCTCACTGAGGTTTTTTATATAAACCGTGAGGATGAAGGAATATGCTTAGTATCAATAAAATGCATTATATAAGATTCTGTATAAGTATGAAAAATTATGATGGTTTTTAAAATATTTGTATTATCTGCTGTCTTTCTCTAAGGATGTCTGAGAGCTATTTATTCCTGCCTGTGGATCTTACTGTGAGAACAATTAGCTTTAAACACACGTTTCACGGGTGCAGTTTAATTTGAGGCTTTGGGAGTAGATAATCCATCAGGAATTTGCAAAGATATCAAGGATTTTTTACCTCTGTTGGCTATGCTGCCAGGGTGTGGTTTGGGATCTGGTTACTTATATAATCTGTAGCAGCCTGAGAGGTGCTCTAGTCTCCTTTCCAGCCTGACTCATTCTGTGATTCTGTGACCCTAAATCCATACTCAGCAACAGTGGTGGGATATTTTTTTTAATTTTTTTTTTTAAACTTAATTTTTTGGTTCAGTTCCTTTGGCCCCTGAGCACATATTAGCTTCCAACATCATGAAAGGTTGCCCTGAAAACTGTCAATATAAAAAGGCTGTGTCAAATTAGATGCAATAGTGGCTTTATTGTAGGAACAGCAATTCACATGGAAGTGCTTGTTCCAAAAGAGAAATCACCTCCATAAGACATTTTGAGTGGTGTGTGGCCAGTAAACATTCAAGAAGGCTACTATCTCCTGCCTCTTCTCTGAGCAGGATGGGGATCACAGGCAAAGACTAATTGTCTTTAATAAATATCTTTCATTGCTATCTTTTTTTTGGGGGGGGGGGGGNTGGGGTTGGGGTTTTTTTTGGGGGGGGAGTTTTTTGCAAATCTATTCTTGATGCTAAGATATGTATCTGGAAACCATGTCTTACTGGATATTCTTAGTTTAAAACACTGTTCATAGATAGTGAAGCAACTATCCAGCAACCAAAATGGCAAATTTTTATTTCTGATTCACTACAGTGAGAAAAAGAAAAAATGATTACTGGAATTTCAAACCTGTGCACTAATGGTGGTTATTCCATTTTTATTGGAAACCTAGCCATGATATACAAGTGCTAAAATGGACTGAGGACAGCTTGAGTTTCTGTACGTAGGTTTTAACAGACTGTGAAGAGTACTGTTTTTCAGCAGATAACTGCTGAACACTATCAGAAAATTGCACTCTGCTAATATAAGCAAAGTTGGGCATCCACATTCCTAGGCTGTTTTCAGAATCTTGGCTCGCTGACTGTGCCACCTGTAGCAAAAGCTCTGCCCAAGGAAAACAGCAACACCCACCACGCTGCTGCCTCCCTGGCAATAGAGATAGGGCTGTACATGGTGACTGTAACATTGCAGGATGTGGGCAAGGTAATGAGCCAAATCCCATCCGAGAGGATCTGGCTGGGATCCCAGGAAACACCCTGCAACTCATTAGACTCAATTAAACTGAGGAGCCTCCCAGAGCAGCATGCCCTGTTCAGGGAAAAGATTCGATACATTCATTTCCCTAACAGATTTTGTATTTTGGAGCCTTATCTTCCTTTCTTGACTTGGGGTTAAATTTGCTGTATCTTCTCCAAAACAGTTTTAAACATCATGGGCATCCCTCAGTAGCAGAATCAGTGCTTGTTTATGCAGAATCACTTCAGGCTTCTTACAGTGTAATACTCTTAATAACTGCTTTAATTTCACTAAAATACTCATACTATTCCTCATTATTTTCAGATGTCAGTACCTTGCAGTTTGTATGAACAGAGGTGTTTGGTTTAAATTACCCTCAAGTGTGTCTTAGTGTACCTCTTAAAGAGCAACCCTATGATATATATGCTATCCTCCACTGCCTCCTTATACAACGGCATTTTTTGATCCTTGTAGGGAATGTCAGTATTTTCTATGCCAGTGGCCCAGTAAGCAGTACTCACTGAAAAAGTAGATGCTTAATCAAATACTTCCATCCTCAAATGTTCTAATCACTAGCTCTTCCTGAATATATTTACATGTTCCATATGTTAAAAGTTAAAGCATTTCCCTAAAATTAGGCAATGAGTTAATTTTTGTGAATTTAAATTAAGCATTAAATTACATATTTAATTAAAAATTAGATACTCTGCTGAAGCTGTTCTGAAGTTTTCAAGAATTAAGCTTCAGTATTTATGGGAAAAGCAATGGAAAATTGGTTGATATCAACAGATGCAACTTTTTTTCTTTAAATGTATTAGGGTTATTACTATGGATTTTATTCAGAGGTGACTGAAAGAACTGCAAAGATGGAAAAGCACAATTTTATAGGCTTTGCCTCAGGCCCTGTTGAGAAACCTATGAATTCTGTTTAGGTTATATTCTGACATAACCAAGCTTCCTTCTATATATTTTTTATTTAATAATGCATTCAACACATTGGTGACTTTTTAATGGAATCATTCTGGAAATATTGCAGGAGGCTAGGATTTTCATGTGCATTTAACTCATTTATAAGCATCTTCTGTAAAAGGTCAACAGTTTATTTGGTGACTTTTTTTTAAACTCAGCCCCTCATAGTTGAAAATTTTGCATGTATTCTTTACTATAATTAATCTGGGTTTTTAAAATCTTTATTTTTTTTTAAACATTGATTTCTGCTCTTACCCCTTCTTAGGGCTGGGTCCACAAGAGGTTTTTTTGCTTAGCAGTTAATAAGATCCCCACTTCAGTGTTTGAAATCCGTATAGGGCCAGGCTGCTGACTATGAGATCTTGTAAAAGCCAAGTCTCTTCAGCCAAGTGCTGGAATCATTCCAGAGGAACTACCATCTCCTTGTGGCATTTCTAGTTGCAGGAAAGCCTCTCTCACACACTTTTCAGGCTTACTGACACGATTGTCTGGGGGCACCTGTCACCTTCCAGGGTTCAGAGCCACAAACCTTGTCCTGAGGGTGAGGATGTCTCAAAGTCTCCTCTTCAAGGGAGGTTTCTTGTGCTCTCTGGGTTGTGTTATCACCTGAACTTGACCTCCCAGTCCCTGCTTTGCCTGTGAGGGTGTGGCCTGGCATCTTTGAGGAGAAGGAGAGCAGCTTATCCCAACAAGGGGCCTTGGGGCACACTGCAGGAATGAACCAATTGCTGCTCTGCCAAGGGTGCACAAACCCTTTCTGACCTAGAGCAAATTTTCAGTAATTCTGTGGAGGTGGAAAAGCTTCATTTGTGGTGAAGAGGATTTGAGGGGTTTACATATGTTAATCTTGGGTGCTGCTGGTCTTTTTTGAATTCACCCCTAAAAGCTTTAAATGAGGAGGACTGTATTTTCTTCCTGGGTGTCATTTTACTGCCTTCAGTAACAATGGGTTGGGGACAATTTGAGCTTTGCTAGTAAAAAAAGAAAAGTTGCTGGGAAGGGAAGCCCTGATTGTAGGTCTCTGAAACTAAAAGAAAGCTTCAAAATGTGAGTCCTGATTAATTGAAACAGCAGGATCAAAGCATTAGTAGTAACATCCCACCATACTCTAGCTCATGCCAAAAGAATCCTTTCATTCAAAAGGCTTTTAGCTTGATTATTTTCTTTTATGCCACAGCCTCTTAGGCAGCAATTTTGTGCACATGCACATGTGCGTATGGGTGCATATGTGTGATTTGGGTTGTTATTTTCTAGTCTGAATGTGCCAGTACTCTTTGACTGTGAGTAATAATTTTTGTGATTTCAGGCTCCTGCCACTGTGGAAAGTGCATCTGTTCACCCCAGGAATGGTACATTTCGGGTGATTTCTGTGAATGCGATGACAGAGACTGTGACAAACATGATGGTCTCATTTGCACAGGTGCAGTACAGGCTAACACTTAATTGCTTCAGGAAACAAACAAAGTTGATGGGAATTATGTTAGACAAAGCCCAGCTTCTTCTTTCCCCACTGATGGAGGAAGCGCATTTGCTGGTTATTCAAACCTGCTATAATTTTCTTCACGCAATGCAATGATCAACTTAAGGTTTCTAAACAACAGTTAAAAGCCTGAGTATGAATTTAAATAAGTAAACTAGCTATGGAATCCATCAACATTCTCTCTGTAATAGACTACAAGTTACTGTTTTTTGGCAAAGGACACAGTTGTCAGCATTGCGATCATGAGGTTTCCTTAGCCTTTGTTTTTTTACTGGACATTCCATGTGTGCAATGCATTTAAGGCACAGACAAAATTCACTGGTGGGTTAGGGGAATAGTTGTATGGTTTAACAGAGCTTCCTAGCAATCAGACAATTGTCAGTGGGAGGCTGGAATAGCTGATAGCTTTTCTTATGATGTGATGGTAACTGATTCAAGCAGCTTCACCTTAACCTTGTCTGAATATGCAGGTGGCAGATGTCGATAGAAATGGGCAGGCTGCCAACAAACCCTCGTGACAAGCATAGTGACAAGAAGCAGCATGGGAATTGCTAAATTAACTCACTGTCTGCTTCCTGTTACAAATCTTAATTTTAGAAAATCTTTGCTGAGCAATTATTAGATGTGGAAGAACTCTGCAAGCCAATTAGAGTGAAAGTGGGAAGGCTGACACTAGTAAATTGTGACTTCCAGCTAGCCCTCTTAGCAAGGGTCATTTTCTGGAGGCAACCAGCCAGTATAGCAGGAACAGGAGCTCTATCTGTAACTCTAATCATGGATCTTCATAAAGTCAGAAGGAAGAAGAGTTTACATAGATACAAAGGCTATAGAGGTCTCAAGCTGGGCATCCAAGGGTCATAAAAAATATTTAAATAAAATTAATAGATGGGTCTCAACTCTTTCTTCTGCTGCAAAATAGGGCCAGGACATTTTTCACTTAATAGAGAGTCTGATATAGGATTTATTTGTATAACACTTCTGAGATTTTAGGTTTAAAGTTTTTCATGTTCAAAGTCATGGTTTTATTGCTATTGTGTTGGTGTCTTTTAATGGCTTTTTCTTTATGAATAATAGTTAAAAGTAATCTTGTTTTCCTTTGTACTTGGAGGCACAGTGTGAACACTTAGCCTCACCAGCTGGGTACAAACACTGGTGTACACAATTACACTTCACCATACACAATTTCAGTATTTGCAATACCACTGATGGAATTATTGAGAACATGCTATTAATGCCTTGTAAGTATAGGTGTGGGGTGGCTTCTTAATGCAATGTAATTGCTTCCTTCCAAAGGAAAAAGGGGTAGGGGAGCAATAAAGGAACAATGCATCTACTTTAGCAGAGCTTTTTATTTCCCATAAAATAGATTTTAATGTAGCACATTTCAATTATGTTAATTGCCCTTTATTCATTCTATTCTAGGTAACGGTGTTTGTAACTGTGGAAACTGTGAGTGCTGGGAAGGATGGAATGGAAATGCTTGTGAAATCTGGCTGGGGAGAGAATATCCTTAATGAAGGATGTCAAAGACAGAGGAGGGTTTTTTTGTTTCTTTTTCTTTAGGCTGCTAGAACATTTAATTTCAGAAGTGTCTGGGTGTGGGTATGCATGCACGTACACATTCATGGTTGTAAATACCTTAGGACACATTTGAGGATCTGCTCCGTAAAGAAATGCATCAGAAAACTAAACAAGGGAGCAGGATAGCCTGAGCTCTAGAGGGTGAAGTCATAACTGGCCCTATGGAACTTCTCCAGAGATTTTTTGTAAATTCAATGGGATCGATATTATACCTATAACTATTTCTTTGAGCAACCAGAGGCAAAGGTATAAGAAAACCCTTTTTAAAATTTATTTACTTGTTTGTTATGTCTCCTTATCAGTATGAAACAATACACCTGTAGAAGAGTAGCACTAGTTGAATATTTGTCAAATAATTAGTTTGATTTGTTTTATGGTGTTTGAAAAATACATTATTTGGCCCACTTTTTTTCTTTTCAACAACCCTGATTATGAACTAACTCATAAATTGAGAGGAACTATAAAGAAGCCTATAAAAATATTAATGTTTTTTATTTGGTCAAATAATTGTGTAATTAAGGTCCAATTACATGACACTCATAGGCTGAAGACCCAAAATGTTTGAATGGAACCTTTTCCACAAGAGAACTTCTAGTTTCTGTGGTCGATAGGTCAGTAAGTTGGTTGTCTAATCTACATATTACAATGCTTTCAAGTACATAACCTATAGAAACATATGGAATGAAACCAATAAAGATATAAAAGTGTGATTGCCTATTCTGCATATGTATTCCGCAAATCACATGTTCTTCTGTTGTACAGTTCTATGTGTCTACAGTTGCCTCCTACGTGTAAAGCAAATGAAAAATTTTTATCTTAGTAAATTTTAGGATGAAAATTCTGTCTACTCTTAGAAATCACTGTTCAGGACAGATTGCCCTGTCACACACGGAATTCACTGATTTTAACTGCTTTGATAGAAGCAGGGAACCTGATCGTCAACTGACTTGAAAAGTCATCTGTGCTATGCAGTAGCCTGGTCTCAGCCAGAGATGTTTGGACAATGTCAACAGATAATTAAAGTTTTAATACAGTAAATACAAACAAAGCAGTGGTATGAACAAAAATTTTATTTTTATTTTCCAATGGTGAAATGCTGCTCAGTGTGAAATTCACATTGAGTTATGAATGATGCACAACTATTGGGACTTCCCTAACTTATTTACATATGAGTCTCTTATTTTTTTGTACATGTAGATTTGGCAGCCCTTGAATTCTTTAGAGCAAAAAAAGAAATATACATTTTAGTTTCAAAAGTGTTTACATTTTGTGAAACTATGATTGAGCAAGAAATTGATTAAATGGATCAAAAATACTTCTTTTAGATACCAAACTTTAACATTGTGGTTTAGGTGCCAAGGTCCTGATTTTTGAAGAAGTACATGACTCAGAAATAATGGAACTGTGTATGAACAAAAAAAAAAAGTATTTCCATTATTAGTCTAGAAATCACTTTTCTTTTAGAAAGGACAGTTTTGCAATAGGAAAATACAATGGTACAGAACATGTAATAGATTGCAAAATTTCAAAGTAATTTATTTAACTGCTTTATTATTCCCCCGTCCCATATAACTTGCTCTTTAACCACCACTTTTTTTTCCCTTTAACCTGGATTCTTTCTTTCTAAAAGTGAAGCTTGGTGAAGCCCATATTCTCAGGGAGTACCAAACATCCAACTTATATATGAGCTATGCAGATAAATAACTAGACATACATCCCAAAGCTGGTAGCTACTCTCTTATCAGATAATCAAAGTATCAGGCAGAGTTCTAAACTGTATTCATAAATCACAATGAATCTTCAAGGTAAAATTCATCTTGAAATTTTAATTTGTATTTTATACTTAAAACCTTTAAACTCCATGGAGCTCAACAGGAATATTTTCTTAAGTTTTTGCTGATATGCATTTTGCCAACCCTAGTCTGGAGAGCACAAATTGTTGCTTTTATTTATATTTATGAATAATGAATACCACTGACCTGAATTATCTCATAATCACTGGGTTTTTTGCATATACATTCATCTGCTGAATCAGAGTGTAAACAATGAAGAATACAAAGTTCACCTTGCTTTTCTTCCATGTGGATTTGTATTAAGAAAACCCTAGATAATCAAAACTCTTATCTGGTGTCAGTAGATGCTTTTGACTTGTTTCATGGCATCAAAACATTTATGTGTACTGCAGATCAGCTGTGGCATTTCAGGTACTCATTCATATATAAAAGAACAATTCTTTAGGTGGTGTTAGTGTCATATTTGATGCATTATACTTTGTCGTTTGCTTTAATTTTAAATTTATATACTTATAAAATAACCTTTATTTCTACTTTCATTTTTTTAAACCAATCAGCTCCAACCTTTTTGACTACTGGATGGATTATGTAGCCATAGCATTTCAAAAAGTTGTTTGTTAACTTACGTACAGAAAAAAATCAGAGTATCTAAGACAGCTACTCTCAGTGGTTCATTTAAATGCAATTATCAAACAAAATGGTGCTATTACTATAAACCTTGAAGTATTAACTAAGACTACTAAAAATGTAATGCACACATTAATTCTTTTTCTCTGTTTTTCTTCTGTTTTTCTTGTTTCCTATAATGTTGCTTGAACATTCCCCCTGCTCTTCATGCTGAGGTAACTGGTGACGTGACACCCAGCGTATCTATATTTAGTGGCTCATTTCCTATCTAGAAAAATGAAATCAGAAGGAATAAAATAATTATTCCACATATTTGAATATAGTATTTGTATTAAGAAATGGTTATCTTTTTCCCTTGTCTCATTCCCTGTGATGGGAATTCCAGATACATAAACTGTAAATGCAGGAAGAGGCATCAGGAAGTGAAACTTACTGCTTGATTCTTCATAGCTAGTGACTGTAAAAACCGGCTTCCAGGCCTGTGGCAAAAGGCAAAACCAAATTGGATATAAGGGGACTTTTTACTGATTAGATTGATAAACTTTGTAAACAAAAAGATACTTTAGCCTTGTTTTCTTCTTATGTGAGAAAGAACCCAATCCAGAAGTGTGCCAGTGTTTCTATAATAGACTTGCAGGATTATGCCTATTGTGTATAACATATCTATAATATCACCTATAAAAAACCTGTGGATTTATTTGCTTCTATAACTTATTAACCTGCTTGTGATCCTTTCATTTTCCACTGGCTATATTCTTTCTTAGAAACACATAGATGCATTTTATCATGTACTTGCTCTCACTTTTCTGATGCATTGCCCTTGCTTCTTTGCAGAATGACATCTCACTTTGTAGCTAAATGATACAGCTAAATGATACTGGGATGAAGTTGAATATTTCTGTGACTAAGTAATTGAACAAAAAATTTTATTACATCTTTAAAAATAAGTCATAGCATTTGCATTAGTCATCAGAGAAAAAAACCCCTGTTATTAAACATTTTAGAATGCATCGCATGAAACATGAATTTATCTAAAGGGCCATTTAAAAGAAAGAGAACCTTCTTATGTAGTGTGATTTTGCTCCCATTCCCATTTGAATGTAGCTGAACAATGTATTCTTTATACCAATAAACAGATAGATCATCATGATACACTTTTACTGCATGGATTAAACTGCCTGCCTTCATACCTCATTGCTCAAACTAATTTTAAACCAAGACAAAAAGTTTTCCGATATATCTATATTCGTAAAGCCAGGGTTTTTAGTACTGTTATCAGGTATATACCACAGTAAAAGTGAATTGCTTTAATTTATATCTGGTGAAGGGGGGGCCTGGGAGGGGTTTATTAAGAACCAATATTTATGAAAATGACAGTATATTAAGAAATCAATTGAGAATGGCTAAAAAAGCCAGCAAATTAAGCAAAAGCTCTGTTATATGAACTACAAAACACTTAAAAGGAGCTAGAGACCCTTCCTTAGGCTCTATCATGCGAGCAATCTCATCAGGATTCTTGTGTATTTATAACCTATTTGAAGTACAGCAAAATAGTGCTTTGTTGAAGTAGTTTGTATCTCCTCAAAACTGGATCTCTAAAATTGTGCAGGTGTGACTGATTTTGCCAAATAGAACTGTAGCTGAAATACAGATCAAAAAAGAGAAGAAAATGACTTTGTGCAGTGTTAACATATAAAATGGCAAGATGAGGTTAGATTGCAGTGTGAACAGTCTCTCAGAGATTAGAGAAAACCCAGAAGAACAAAATACAACGCAAGCATGCAAAAGACCTGGAACGCTGCAGATTCACAGACAGCTGCACATGTAAGTACAAAAACCCCAATCTGTAAATACAAATTGATTCCATCAGGTTTACTATACAGTACTTTAGTTGTAACAGACAGTTGAAAACAGCTTTCACTTAACAGCAAAATTAATTTTAGAGGGAAGAAAATGGTGAAGTCTCATCCTGGAGAACAGCAAGAGAGGTATTATATTAAGGAGCTGAAATTTTCTTTGGCATGGTAAAGGGGGAGAACTGAGTTTGCCAACCTATTTACATGAAGTTTCACCATCCTGTGGCCAGTGCAATGATGCTTTGCACAGTCTGCTTCTTACATAAACTTTTTTGTTGGTTTCCAGTATGCCTTCATATAAATGTTTTATTCATCATGTTGAATCTGTGTATACAACAAATAAGAATAAACACAAACTGTACAATGCAGACAAACTCTTTACATTTATGTATGTAAATTTGTAACACTGACCAACAGTTCTTTGACAGACACAACCTACAACATGCAGTTAGTTCATCCTCGTCATACTCTTCCCATGCAACAGATGAGACAAGAAGAGGAAACAAAGGGAGGAAACAAAGCACAAAGACACCTTTGTTACGTTTAAACAGATTGTAGAAAAAAAATAAGGACATTGATTCATTGGATTAAACACTCATATGAATCTAGTCCACAGAAACAAAACAAACAAACAAACAAAATTAAAGAAACAAATAAACCAACCTGTATTTCCAGTATGTACTAACTGCTTAAAGAAATGAAATCTGGCCTTAATTATAGCCTCCCAAACTGGTTCACAGATCATAGTTACTCAGGACCGAAAGGTTAATGTTGAAAACAATGCTTAGATAGGATCAGGCAATGAACCAGATCCTCCTTGCATGGCTCAGCCAGGTCTCCAGCCCTGTCTCTCCTCAGGCTCTTACACTGGGTGAGTAAAAAGACAACTGAATGGGACATGAACTCGTGTATTCCCTCCTCATGAATCAGGTGAGAGAGAATGTTGCCTTCAGCTGGTTTATCTTACTTGAAATATTGTGAAGTTCTCCTCTTACACTTGTAGGAAGGCTTGGGGCCACGGCGGGACCGGGCCAACAGTACAGCATCAAGGCTGCTGCCTCCCATGGGTTCCCCAGATCACCATCTGAGTTGCTTTGGTTTGATTTTGTTTTCTCAGGGATGGTGCACAAATCCCACTGGACCAGATGGGATGAGAAGGGCACACCGAAGTTTTTAATGAAGTGTTGTTTTCCCCACGCGCACAGATTTAGTGCTAGCAGGCAAGGGCACAGTCTTAAGTCAAAGTTTCTTTGCATTTTTATCACAGTTTTAGATTAGTTTTGTATTTTTTTTTCTCTACATGGATAGAGGGCTTCATGCTTAACTCATTCCCTCCCTAGAAAGACCCAACATCAAGCATTATCTTGCTGTTCTCATATCACACATACAAAAAGAAGTCTGACCTACAGAAAAAAAAGAAAATGTTCATCTAGAATTTAGCAGCTTTACAGTAGCCTCCTTGAAGAGTGCACTAAATGTTGCTTATAAAAACAGAACACATTTGAAAACTAGTATGAAGAGTTCATTCAGACTGAATCAGACTGTTCAGCTGAGCAGGCAGGGAGTTTGAAATAATCAGCAATCTCTGTTAGGGACTTCAGCACAAAGATGTGATAAAACAAATTGCCAGAAATACAATGCTAAAAAAGGAACGGATGGCTTCCTCTTTTTGTCTTTAAATATCAAAGTAACAGCAAGAGGCCAAGAGAGTGTTGCCACAGTTTTCCAGACTGAGATACAGTTTGATCTTTGCTGCCATTTCTAAGAAACAAATTCCTTCCTAAGCATACAGAGAGTGCCCGTATTTTTCATCTTCTGAAAGCCTGTGACTAAGCGTGCAAAAACTTCAGTGGCATCTCTGTGGCATTCTCTAAATCTTTCCCCCGCCCTCCTTCATCCCCCGCAACACTGGCTTAATTGTTCACAAGTGACAAACTCAAAGGGTTGGTGTTGTTTCTGGTAATATGATCCAAGGCTTCAATTTTATGATGTTTTTGATTTCTTCTAGGTTCATGTAGGAGAAAGTACAGTATATAGAGATCAAGGCAAGGCACCTTCAATCTAGCAATTTGGTGGGCATGTTATCCTAGGAAGCTGGGTGGAGGTACATACTGGGATATCAGTGAAATACATAGGACCGGACTTTGCATGCTTAGCTAAAAATAAAAATAAAGTTTTGTAATATGTCCAGTTTTAAAACTTCATTTTTTAAAACACCAGAAATATTAAACTATAATTTGTAACTACCCTTTGCATTGGTGCTGCAAAAAAGAACACAACAACATCCTTGCCCATGCTTTGCTAAGTAGGTGTGGGATTCAGCCAAAAATAACAATGGCATCAAGTTCAGTTCCTTAAAAACAGGAAAGGATTATATTTGAAATGGATTTAGGTAGCGCAATTCTGATTAGTCTTACTTTTTTTTTCTTTTATTGTTGGTGGTTGTTTTTCAAACAATGAAGATTTAGTAGATGAAAAATGAGCCTTAATTCAGACCTACAAGGCCTACAAAATTCTTTGGACCCACTTTTCCAAAAATGAGTGGGTCTTGCTCGCTGGGCAAGGCAAATGTTACCATTACCAGTAAGCCTGTGATATGTATAAAACACACACACAAAAAGAAACTATAGGGGGATGCCAAACACACGTTTCAGAAAACTCCCCGTTGGTTGTGTTTGACATTCTTCCCTCCACTTCAATGCCAACCTCAGAAGCACAGTATCTGTTACTAGAGTATTCACATTTAATCAATATTTTAAGCCAGAGACAACAATCCTATTCTTTATAGATATAATTTCTAATAATAGATTTTTGAAGGCTTCCTGATTCCCTGATTGCTTTCAAAACTAAGCCACCGGCAACACTTAAGTTATAGAGAAACACAATCCCTGCAAAAGGTCACAAACAGTGGAGCGAGCAGCCTTATAAAAAAGGGAAGAAGAGAAATCCATAATAGCACAGGTTTACAGCATCTAACTAGAAATTACTTGATTATTTGTGTGCTACAAAATAGAACTTAAACACATGGATTTTGCTGAAACTGGACTCAAAAAGGGATTATGGGCAATTGTCAGCAGGCAAGGTATCAAGTGTACTTGTGAAGTATGTCATTCACATGAAGTGTCACAGTCACAGAAAAGATATTAAAAAGGCATTCCAATATCTGGTAGGGCATTCCATGGTCTGAGTTTAGCTGGTTCATCCAGGTGTCTTCTCGTTGTGGTGGAGCTACATGTTGAGATTTATCCACTTGCAACAACTCAGTTCAGAAACAGCAACAGGCAGGCTGGTGACTTGCCTGCCACAAGCTGATCCACAGACACTGCCGAGGGGAAGTTTGGCAAGGATAAATCGCTCAACTGTACTTGGGACTCAGTAAAGTCACAACACCTGTGAGGATCTGGCTATGTCGTCTTGCTCTTGTTCACTGGTTTGCCGCCATTCATTATTGCAGATGCACTTGTGCTTTTACTTGGAGTTACCCCAGCCTTTGGCACTGTTTCTCCAATATCATGCAAAGATGGTTCTCGATACATGGCAACTGAGGGGAAGGAAGAGAAAAGGAGAAGCATTTTTAGCAGTGTGTCACATATGAGAGTATATCTCATATAGCATTAATTTTCTATGCTCTTCTTGCATACCAGGGAAACTTTATTTTGAGAGACACTGGTTTTGCACCATTGATAGAATTACTTGTCCCTCCAAAATTCTTACACTTCTTCTGCATCTGACTTAAAAATGCAGTAGGAAACTGCATTCTTGCTTGTTTGATGGATACTATAGCTTCTTGGAAATGAAAAATTAGTGTTCTGTCTTTGCGTAAGGCACAAAAAATATACATTGTATACACATGTGTAGGTATATACAACCCTTAAATAAACATTAAATAAAGATGCAAGCATTTAGAAGTAAAATGTGATAAGACAGATTACAATTTAAAAATGTGATCATACAATACAGCTGTCTAGTCTTAAGTGTTCTTTCTTCGTCGTACATTGCAAGACTAGGCTAGGGTACAGTTCTACGAAGTTACATGTACATTAGCCTTCCAAATCTGAGGAATTTGGCCATGGTCTCTTCTTCATGTGTGTCCTGAAGAAATGCCCAGGATGTGGAGAGTACAAGAGGTTTGGGGGTTTTCCTTCCTCATTTCCAAAATCATATACAGTAGCCACTGATCTCCACTGAATGTAAAAGTGCAGAAAACTCCAAATTAAACTATTAACTGAATACTTAGAGGAATTAGAGGTTTTTCCCTGGTCTTCAGTCCCTATCCAACCACTTCAAATCCTTTGAGGGAAATGCATGTATTCAATTACACAGTTCCAGCATTAAACTGCCTTAATGATTAATGCTCTTGGATAATTCAATTTCATTTTCCATGTCACTGTATCAGGTAATATTTCACTTATACCTAACTTCAGTTGCATTTATTTATATCAGAGCAATGTTAAAAGAGGTGTCACAGCAGTCAAAGGAATTATCACACTGATTTCTGGAGTGCGTGTGTGCTACCACAGAGAGCACAATTCCTTCATTCTGTGTCTAATTAGAGTAGGAGGCTGGAGCATCAAAGTACTGACCTTGATCTTCAATGGTGTGAAGTTTCATAATAAATGTAAAGGGCCCCATAGCATCATTAACTAATCAAACACTCGTTCTAACATTTCAAGTGACATAATCTAAATCCTTTTATAGCTTCTAAAAGACTGAAATTAAACGTCTTCTGTAGAGTACATAAGGCTGGTTATGATCTATATCTTCAGAGTGGCCCATAAATGTGTTTAGGGCACTTGGCTGATTAATTAAAAGAGCTTGGTGAAATAACACTGTGACCTACAAAATTATTACATTGAATAACATGAAATGGAACTATATATAAAGTAAGGAATTGTACAGCAGAGCTATCCTATTTGATGATTCTCAATGGCAATGTAAATCAAGTTATTTCTAAGCATTGTCTAGGCTGTTTTGATGGAATCTGATCATCCAAACATTATTTAAAAAAGGTAATTTCTTATGGATGAATTTGCATTGCTTTAAAAAATGCACTGGCATTTCCTCCCTGTAAGTGTTAATTTAATATAGAGGGATCGAGATATAAATTATTAGTATTGTTGAGAGCTTATGAAACAACTGTAAACTTTCACAAGACAGGGAAAGCACAAAGGCACCAACCTGTCTTCAAATAAACGTAAGATTATTCTGATTCTTTCCTTATGATGAAACTGAAGTACTTGACACACTGATCCTTCAATCAAAAATTTTAAGTTAAATATCAAAAGGAATTGGACTGCTAACCAAAGCATTCCTCAGGTATGTGTTTTCAGAGGGTAAGAAATTAGATAATTTTCAGAATGATAGAGCTATGTGCAGCAACTAGAACAATGAGTAGTGCCAGCAGGACAGGATGCAAAAGGCAGCATAGGTTTATGAAGGCCTGCAAAATACATAGGATAACACAAAATTTCCAAGATATAAATGGATTTTTCAGAGAATGTGATGTCATTTTGGTGTGTAAGGTTATTGTGATTGTTATTTGCTCCTATCTTGGTTTAAAGGCCAACTTACACGAGTTCTGTACATTACACTACCTGGCAAAGTAATAAATCATGATTTATTTCATAGAGGGACCTTTGTGTTTTGTATTAGAAAGCTTTTATTTTGAAATGCTGGCATTTCATCCATTCCCTTTATAACTCCCAATCATCCTACAATATTCATTTTTTCATTCTGCCTAATGAAAAGACTATTTTCTCACTGCAAGGCTCACAACAGCTTTTGTCCCTAACAACAGAATATTTTAAAAGCAGCGCAATGCTCTTCCACAAAAGATTTCTTTTCTTGTAGAATGAGCTCTTAGTCCCTGGAAAAATGTTTTTACACGTCCTTTGTAGCATCACTACACGGAAGTGCAAAACTTCTCCATGAAACTTTGGGAATGGCATTGGGATTGGCCTCTGTGTGGGGCATGTGCATTCCCTCCTCTTGTGAGATCAATAGGAGAGTGTGCCAGAGATGGACTGAGCCTCACCTTCCAATGGCTTGGGTAGAAAATGAGCTGCTGGTTTTGTTTTCTTCACTCTGTTTCCTTTCATGACCTGCCCTTCTTTGTTCAGCCCCAAGAACCAGGCCCTCCCGGACTCCTGTTGTCTGTAGAGCATGGATGAGTAGATTACATAATAATTTTCAAAAACAGACTCCTTGAATTTGCACTCTGGTGTAAAAAGTTCCTGTGGGAAGAAAAACAAATGTTAAATAGTATCTCTAAAGTGCAGGATTTGTTTTATTAACTTACAAATGTCTTGTGATAAGTTTTACATATGATTTAAGATAAGGTTTTCTGCTTTAAGACCAGGAACTCTGTCTTTCTCAGGAAGACCACCAGTGAACTTAGTTCACTTCCCATGCATGCCTCAGTTTACCCATCTGTGCAACAGAGATAGTATATTTTTAAAGTAGAAAGAAAGCCACACAGGCATAATTGTTGTTAGTATGCTTATTTTTCTGATAGGATATCCTTATAAAGATTAAGGAAGTTTATGCTAAAATAGCATTAATGAGATAACAGCTGTTCCATTTGAACTGAATGCAGCAGGCTTCCTCTCATTTACAACAACTAATATTTGATGTTTAAAATGCTGCTACTGACATATTGTAATATATAGCATTCCCTGTAGTCCTGGAAAATACCACCACAGGGAAATACCATTCTGATGTAAAAATTTCTGAACAAAGAATAATATTTCCTACTGGCATCCTCAGCATTCATTGCAAAACTGGATTTTTTTTTTCAGAAGTCCCATTCGGTAACGGCAGTTGTCCTAAACTCTATATAGGTTAATAAACTTCTGTAGTCCAGTAGCCAAGTAATTAAAAATAAATAAATATATATATATTAATTAAAAAGTAACTAAGAAAATAACCAGTGTGAATATCCATGGAGATAGAGATTACCAACATTCTTTGAAAAAAACCCAGCAAGTTAATAAGCAAGTAAATATACATTTAAAATATCACAAGAAAATAGGATTCTGTATGAATGTGATTTTCCGTCTGTGGACCCATCTGCTGAAGCCTGTAGAAGAAATAAGACATTAAAGGAGGAGGTAGATGTGGGAAAGGGGGGAAGTAGCTTGCTAAGATTTCAGAGCTCAAAGTTCTCAGCCCTGAATACTCTTTATATTTCTTTTAGTTATCTTTCCAAAAAAAGCAAAGAAAAAAAAATCTGGAAACTTCACATCTTTTCACTTCTCCATTCACAGTGGGGTTTTTTTTCCATTTCTTTTTGTTCCTGGCCCCATGCAGTACTGAGTTAACACCCAGCAGGCAATGTATTTTCAGGGTCTCTATGCCATTCCCAGCTGCCTATATATTGTAAGAATTTCACAGCTGTTTCTACCACAGAATTTACTTTCTGGAAATCAAAGTCCTAAAGACACAGTTCCCCATACCAAAAAGCACAGATTAAAGACTTTTCTGAATGTGCACTGAATGTCACTTGGTGCACAACCTAGTTCTCCTAATGTGGTGGGGTACATGGTATTTGTATTGCCATGGCTTAAGTTACCACCTGTGAGAAAAGCTGTCTTGATGAACACCAGGCACACTACAGCATTCCCAATCTTTGAACTTCAGATTAAAAAAAAAAAATTAATGTATTTTATGCAGCAAGAGACTAAAAGCAGGGAATGGCTGGGAAATAATTCATGAGCCTGCCCTAAAATAGGTTGCTTTGTCTGTGTCAGCCAGTACACTCAGTGTCTATAGGTCACACTCTTCCAAGATGCAAAAAAAAATCTGAATTGTGCAATGGGCTTCTTTTTTCACTACCACTTCTTTACCCCCCACGTGTACAACTGCATACCAACTGCATATATATAGATATGTATATATATACATGCAAAAATGCAAATAAAGTCTGTACTAGAGGCACTGAATGCAAATGACAGGAAAACACCTTAACTGCACCTTCTCCTTTGCCATGGGGCTTTTTCTCTCTCTGTTCAAAACTTTAAGACATCTGTTGTTTGTGTTACTCTCCTTTCTCCTCCACTGATCTCAAGTCACAGTAGGGTTCAAGGAGACTCAAAATAAAACCAGAAGGCAGGGAGGCATGCTAGAGGGAATGCCTCTTAAAGCCTAGCACAAGCATTTACATGCGAGTCATGTTCCCTGGCTGTTGAAACAGCAGATGCTAATCAGGAAATGCCTACACAGCTCTCCTTATTGCCTACTTCACTGAAAATCCTACCCCCTGTGTTCCCCACGAAGTTTTACTTCCTTGTAAGGCTCAATTACCATAAACACTACTTCTTAGCCAATACTCACATTTTTTGTGCTATAAACAAAAGCTGTTTGTCATTCTATGTTCCTCTGTACTAAAGCTGCTTGGCTGCCTCTAAACACTATTTGTATGTTTCCCCTAACAATATCCATTATGATACTTAAACAAGGTTCCTTCAATTCATATCCCTTCCCTGAATCAAACCAGCCTCTTTCCTTTCTCATTTCTTTGGCATAGCAGTAGTGTTTCTGACAGTGCACAGTATATGAAGTGGTAGGGATTTATTTTATCAAGTAAAAAAAAAAATAGATTATATCAATGAAGTTAATTACTTGGCCACTCCTGGTTGCAGACTAATAAACTGGAAAAACTAGCATCATTACCACTATGTAGTTAAGAAAACCATAATAATAGTCTGCTTATATATATATAGATATATTTTTCTTTCTTTTTTTGGCATACAAGGAAGAGTCAAACCCAAATACTTATTCTGCCTAAAACTACTGCAGCAATCCTACTCCAGATGTCTAGGTAGGGCAACAGCTTTGGACAGGGTTTACATTCATCCAGTATATTAGGATGCTATTCTGCCTGGGTTAAACTTTCCATCAAAAAGTCCCTTAAATGTATGTTACTTTATAGCAGATTAATAGTTCCAGCAGTGTGGGGTGTATTCATTAATGAAAATTAGGCACCTGACAATTACTATACTGAACTGCAGACACCAGTTCCTCTAAGGAAAGAGTTAGTCACAAGAAGACTTCTGAAATGGCCCCCTTCCCTGGGGTTCAGGTGAAATTGAATATTTCTAAGCTAAGAGTAGTGCCTAAAGTCTTGCCTCAGACACCATCTCAGCTGGCTCAAAATTGCTACTATATTTTCTACAGTAAAGTAGCCATACCACCTAAGATGTTTTTGCATGCACCTAGGTCAAATTTGGTCTACATATTTTAGACTTAACCCAGTGAGAACTCCCAGAAAATTACTAATGTGCTAACAGCACTGACTTAAAAAAAAAAAATCCACGGGTGACTTTATTTAAACCTATTGTCAGGGGTAAAGGCAGTACAGGGTGTTTTATAAGGGAAACTGAGTGGTATTCCCCTTATAAACACTCCTCTAGGCTACCTCCCTATCTGTATCCAACCTGAAGGAATCCAAATCTGCATCTGGCTTACATGAATAATTTAGATCTTCCCTGCAAGAATGACTTTTTGGGTTTTGATCCCAGGACATTCTGTATTAAGAAGCGAATGAATAAACTGCAAAGCCAGACATGACTTGCAAACAAGAATTTGTGCTCAGGATTTCTCTTTCAAGGTGAGCCCAGATTTAACCTGTAGTTTTACATAAAAAGTGGTTTTAGCCTGTCAAAGAAACATTTGAGAAATAAAGTGTATACCAGCTGTCAATTTCCAAAACCCCAGGAATGGGTTTTGGCTGTGTAGTGCAATCTGATACAGTGTCCTGGGTCCCAGAGAAGTAAAGGATGTATTAAACTGCACTTTACTGAGAAGAATTTTCACTTGGATGTTTTTCTAGATTTTCATCAAATTTTTGCGTTATGTGAGTCCTATTTGGAGATATTTTAATTTAATTTTAATCTAGTTGCAGTAGCATTAATTGCTGATTAAAGATTGTGAGTTCAAACTTGTGGAAGCAAAACTTCAGTCATTGCAGTTCTTATTTTTTGGCCCCCCACCTGCATTGCCAAATCTTGGCATTATAGTATTCAAAATGATGGGGTTTTACCTCACGGAATCATGTGGTGATATCAGAATCTATTTTCACAGAAGAACAAAACACAAAAGAAATAAAATAAAAAGAACCATTATCCACTTCTCAAATCTGGAAGTTTCTGAACAACAGAGCTTAGGTTACTTGTGGTGTCAACACAAAGATATAAGTGTTGTTGGAAAGTAATTCAGATGACAACTGAGATGAATTCCTTATCAAGTAATGTCTTCCTGTCAATCAAAAGCTGAGCTCTGACATGATGAAGCTAAGCCTCAATGCCAATCAATAATATGGCACAGTAGCAAGTGGCTATCGTTCCAAATCAAAAGTACAGCAAACTTTATTGTCCTACAAGTCGCTGAGTAATTGAAAATATTTGAATGGATTAGCAGTGTAACTTCCCATTGCCGAGATTTCACAATTTAGTTTGTTCCAGTTAGCTTTAGAGAAATTGCACATATCCATTCGTAGTCATGACCTTTCACTTAAAATAAACCCCACAAAGCACAGTGTTTTCCTAGTCCAATTCTCAGAAAGAAAAAATATGCTGCAAACCATAAAGTTACAAAGCAAAACTAGCATGACAACGTAAGTAGCAACATAGCTTGCAGATATTGTTTAAACATTAAATGGACACCTGCAGTTTTAAATTATATTTCTGTTCAGAAAATCAATACTGAACTGTTGGGACTGAACAAAAAATGACCTTCCATTGCACACCATAAAAACCTGGATCTACAATGGCCAGCTATACCAACAATAAGGGCTCCCACAAAAGTTTCCTACCTTCTAGTCTTGAACATTTAAGCTTCTTAAGTTTTGTGTTTTATTCTGAAATATATGAAAGAAGGGCATTAGCTACAGTTCACAGAAGTGATAAAGCTAGCAGATATCCTCTTGAATTGTAGCCAGCAGCAACAAGGAGGCAGTGGACTCCCCTGGAGATGGGCACAACAGGACTTGTTCATCAACCAGGCAGCAAAAGCACAGCTGTAGGCTGGACTAGCTGCAGTTTCTCCTTGGTGCCATGCAGAAAACACAATTGCAATATAAACTCAAAGAGATTTCCAGGCAAAGAACAGCCAGTCTAAGCAAGCACTGTAAAATACCCTGATACTATTCATTATTTGCACCTAAAAGTACAGGTTATGGAACAGGACCTCAGAGCTTTTGAAGTACAGGCCAAGTGGAATCTGTCTGATGCAAACACAACCTAAAAAAACAACACATCCAATCAATGATATCAGCATGGTAGTAGGTGGTTATAAATTTTTTTTA
>VZDJ01007754.1:13744662-13776783 GCA_008694505.1 Cyanoderma ruficeps
TCTTTTTTGTTTTTTTTTTGGTTTTTTTTTTTTTTTTAGCTATGAGTTTTAACCTATCATCAGTGGTATTCCCTTGGGACTTTATTCATGCCACTTCCATTCTTTTGCAAAGATCTCAGACAGCTACTGGAAAAACCCACTGAAGTTTAGAGACTACTGCCCATTCTTGTTCTGTTCAAATACCTGCTTTCTGTAATGGATAGGGTATGAAGGGTGGGAAAATAACACTAAGGAGACCAAGTCTGCTCATAAAGGGTTGGAAGCTGCTGTATCTCACGTAACAAAATTGAGATTGCAGAGTCATCATAGGAGAAATCAACCAACTGATCATGTAATTGAGCATCTAAAACTTACAGCAGGTGGCAGCTCCTTCTGCCTCTCTGGTTTGCCTGTCAGGTCTTTTTAATTGTACTTTTGAATTAACTAAGAGCAAATAAACAAGAAAAACCCCCAAGCAAGCCAAAACATCTAGATATTTTTTTTGAAATCTGGGTAGTTTTCTACTGTATAATTTACAACAGCTTGGTACACATATATCACTTGGCTAATCCAGGGTTATTTCTTTATTCACTGAATATCTCAAACAGCTGGGGTAAAAAAAAAAAAAAAGGCAATTCTTATATGTTAACTCAATAACAATCATTTGGCAGACCTACCAGTGCTTAAAACAAAATGGGAGCAGCAACTGGTTGGGGTTTTTTCCAAAAAATAACACAGTCTTAATATTAAGTAAAAAAATGAACATTTCCTTTTAAATCTAAATTTAGAGATTGGTTCATGGTACAGTTAGTCTGGGTCCCCGACAATGTAACATCTCCTTGGCATTTAGACCTGATCCTCTGTACTGATACATCTCCTTGCACATTCAGTACTTCACCAAGCATTCAGAGGTGTCAGCGGGAAGCACCAAGATATTTGGGAAATCTCAGGGCGTGAATCAGGTTGCCAATAACAGGCTGTGACATTCCAAATGAGACTGCTAAGAAAAAGGAGAAACCCTCTTTTTCAGGACGTGCACAGACACGATGCTCTGTCAGTGATTAAGAGATGAGTGCTGCTGCAGGGAGCTGCCTCTGCAGTCGTGCTTACACAGGTGTGCCTCCTCTGCTGCTTCTGGAAACCTTTCAGCCTGGGAGTTGAGCTCTTCCATGGGAGAAACGCAGCAACTGAAACAATGCTGCCAGTAAACATCAAATCAGAGGCATTCGATATACCTGCCTACACAAGACACTAATTTCAGTGAATAAACTTTAATTCTTTTATGTACTTGCATAAGATCAACAATTAGAGAAGAGGGAGTCACTGTGAATAGCACTCACAGTTTCTGCTGAGACACTCAGTCCCCCACAGTAACAAGAACATGTTGTTTACATTCCGTGTGATTTACATCAATAACAAAACTGGTATTTCACAAAAAGACAAACAGAAAACATTTTTTATCTTC
Organism: Cyanoderma ruficeps; assembly: GCA_008694505.1. NCBI lineage: Eukaryota > Metazoa > Chordata > Aves > Passeriformes > Timaliidae > Cyanoderma > Cyanoderma ruficeps. Next base: position 13,746,107 of record VZDJ01007754.1, read on the forward strand.
TTCATTTCTGTCAAGCTCTTTGTCTTCAAAGGTCTGCACTAGTATTTCCACCCACCACTGCCAGCAAACAGAATCACAGAATCAGACAGTGATTTGCATTGGAAGACACCTTAGAGTTCATCCAGTTCCAACCTCCTTTGCCATGGGCAGGGTCACCTTCCATTGGATCAGGTTGCTCAGAGCCCCACTCAACCTGGTCTTGAACACATCCACGGATGGGGCACCCATGACTTCCCTAGGCAACCTGTTTCTGTGCCTTACCACTCTGAGGGTAAATAATTTTATCTAAATATCTGATCTAAATTTACTCCTCTTTCATTTCAAATGAATAAATAGGGAAAAATCCTTTGGAGTACATCTAGAAAACCCTGTAAAATTGAGATTAAAGCCAGTGTTGTTGAAGGCGATCTCTGATTTTGAGATTATCTTCTAACAGCAATACCTGCAGGTCAGATGGTCAGCTATGCAGGGCTGGGCAACCTCTGCTTCGCTCTCAGCTGCTCTGGTGCTTCTGAAAATCAGGCCAGGAATTTTGGTGCCCCAAATATAGAACTGTGGAAATCTACTCAGAAACAGTTTTCCCTAGGCTTACAAAATCAGTCCTATTTCTCAATCCAGTTCAAGTGCTCTGCTTGCCAGGAAGCCCCTCAGAAAAGGGGCTCCTCAGGAAGCCCCATGAAAGGGCAGAAGCGTTTTCACCGCTGGTTGTCACTGCTGTCCCTATGCTGTCCTGTCTATACCTCATGTACAACACTCAACAAAGCGTTCAATATCTCACTATCAAACTTAAAAAAACCAGTCCAGATCTAAACACATAAACAGATCAAATGCAATTCAGAGCTGTGGTTAGAAATCAATCCACAAATCTATTTAATGTGGGGGTGAATAGATTTTCTATTGGTGTTTCATCAGTGCAAGTGTTTAAGAAAAAGGAAATCCACTAATTGAGTTCAGAATTAAAAATAGATCAGGAGAAGTGCAATGGACAAAGTTGTGCTATAGGACAGAGAAAAAGCAGTACAGATGTTCAAGGTCTCAATTCATAGCAATCAAAAGCAGAGTTCATTTGGGCTGAGACACTGTGGGTAAATGAACAGGTATAAAAATATTGCTTATAGAAACCTCTCCTCCCATATATCCAGTGAAGTGCTAGGGTTTGTTTGCAGATCTTCTTGTGAATTTTATCACTGCAGACTGGCATTTTTAATCATTAAAAAGTACCTGGGATCAGCTAAAAATATAAAGTGGTCCTCAGGTGGGTCTGAGGACATCCTGATACTCAAGTCTGGACATGCTGCAGCTCTGCCTCGTTTTTTTCGGCAGAAGGGGAACACTTTAGCTGTCAAATCTTCCTGCCACTCCTCCCTTTTTAAAAACCACTCAGCCAGCTTTCTCCAGGAGATGCTAGGACAAAGACTGACCCCAGGATGGAAAGACAAACAGATAATAAGAATCTCTCTGCTTTGTCAACCTTCCTTGCAAACTGAATACACGCAGCGGACTTAACCTGATCTGGAAGGTGAAAGGGTATGTTTCTGCATATAACTAAGTTGCAGCCTGATGCTATAAAACAATTCTGTATAAAACACTTTATTGGAGCTCTGAAGTGAGCAGGAAGTTCCTGCTGCTCTGAAGTGACATCCAGGGGAGAACCATCCACCCCCTGCCCCCGCCGATCAATTTGTGTTAGCAAAGCTTTTTCAGGAACTGAAATAAAGTAAATAGAGTCATGCTTACAAAGAAAAGGGGGGAAAATCCCTCTCTGCATTACTTTTCTAACCTATCACTGCTTCCAGAATGCTATTGTAAGTATTTAATTATTTACTCTTATCAATAATAATAAAGTGCTGTGATATTTGAGAAAAAAAAATCTCCCTTCTCCACTCACATAGTATCTGTCTCTTGCCTGACACTACTGAGGCTCACAATTTGTACAACACCCACAGTCTGCATAACTTACAAAAGTTATCAGGTACCTCAGCTTGTGTATCTATTTGATATGACTGACTCAAACCCCATCTACATTGGGTTACAAAGCTGAGGTAAATTTTGAAATATTACACCCCATAGAAAAATGATACAAAAATACTCAGGATCCTCATTAGAAGATAAAAACTAATATTTTAGGTACCTGGCTCCATGTATCTGATAAAAGAATACTAGATTTTAGTACTGAAGGTGAGTTATTCTCTTTGGTTAAATGCTAGATTTTACATTGAGATTAAAGGAAAGATTACAGCTGCACCTGGCTAGAGATTTCATGAAATATCAACCAGAAAATACCTAAAATTTCTGTCTGGCTGTTCACATCAGCATCAGTCCATGCCCACCATCACCTAAAAGTGATAGCCAGCCTGCAGAGTGAGCTTCAAAGGCCCTTAATTAAAGCTCTGAGTTTAGGATAAACAGATTACACTGTGAGGACACTACAGGGATGTCATTAAAGGCAATTTCTCCAGGAGCAGCCTGGCTCCTGCTGGGAATCCATGTTCCTGGCATGGGGGAAGCAGGGAGTTGGTGCCGGAGCAGGGAGCAGCCTCTTTCCCTGGCACCTTCCCAGGGTGTGCACAGCCAGACCACAGGTACTGAGGTCTGCTTGGAACTGGCCAGTGGGCAGGGCAGCTGTAAACAGGGACCTGAGCCTCCCAGACAAATGATGGACTGAGCCATAACAGATGTTCAACATCATTTCCTTTTGGAATCTTCCAGGAAGTCCATCAGTTGGAGTGGGCAGATGAAGGAACCTGCGCCTGGCCAGGTCATGGCTCAATTTATGAATATTAAAACCTGTCACTGAAACTCAGTAGATGCCAGACTTTCATTATCTTGGCCATGTCTTTACTATGTTTTTATTAGATTCCAACTCTAAAATCATGTCGTCGAGCAATTTAATTTTTACATCTTTTTAACTTTTGGGGAGTGTTTTTGGTCATAGGTCACTCCTTGTTTAATTCTCAGGAAAAAAGCCTTTTGTAGGCATCACCACATTTAATAGTAAATAAATTACCACTTGTATTTCATGAAAAATATTCTTCTTCCTTTTTAATGCTCCAAAAGGAAAACCCAAGTTTAAAATAGAAAAAAAGGGGAAAATCATTCCTTAACAACATTCTGGGTTACATCCGTTCAAGTGAAACACTAAACACTGTGCAAAAATATAATATTAGCATATTTTACGTATTTTAATACCCTGAGTATTTCCCTGACTTGTTGAAACCTTTATCAGGAGTCAATCCTCAGGGTCAATGAGCAAAATGGCAAATAGACAGAATTGAGTAAAAAATACCCTGAACCAATTTACAGTCTTTATAAAATGTTTATTTGTATAAATATCATATTTATATGATTTTAATTTATGAAATTAGTGAAAGAAACATAAAATATTATGAATTGTAATTTATTTTATTAAAATACAAATCAGGAACATATTACCAGTATGGATAGTCTCATCTGAATTTAATCCCTGTTGTTGGGCACTACGATTCTTTTAAGGCTAAGAAGCTGCAGGTACATTACTGTCAGAAAAATGTTCACCATGAAGAGTACAGAGGTCTCACAACACTCAAGAGAGTTCTTATTATGTTTATTTTCTATGGATTACAAGAGCAGCCTTAAAAACTCTCCAGCGCCTTGCATAATAAAGACCCAACCTGCAAACATTTATAAATATCAAAACCCCCCATTAGTATACCTGATGTTAGAAGGGCACTCTACATAAACTAAAATATATAAAAAACATCATTATGTGAAGTGAGGAACTTTGTGAAGTACTCCATGTATTTTATCAATGCTGGCTCCCTTAAGCAGTCATGGTGATGGCCTCACCTTTATCTGCCACTGAGAAAGTCACAGCTGAAAACTGTGAGATTTAGAACCTAACCTGTGGCAAATTGCCTGGATTAGGATACATTTCTCCCCTATCCTTTCATAACTCAGATATTTATTCTAAAGTGAAAACTGCTCTCACAAAATACTACTCTGCATGAGTAAGTAAGCTGCACATGATGTGAATGACAGTGAAGGGAACTAGGTCAGCTGTGTTGTTAAAAAAAAAGAAGAAAAAAAAAAAGAGAATACAGCAGCTAATCTAAAACCAAAACACAAATAATAAAGAAAGTTCAAAAATTTTAAACAATACAGGATTTTTTTTAAAAGTCCCTTCCTTTTGTTTAATTAAATTTGTATTTTTCCTGTGTTTCTGTTTTCCTCATACTACAAGATGATCCAATTTTTTTCTTGTGAAAGGCCAGATCTTCATTTCCTCAATGGCAAAAAATATCTCAGATTTGTAACAGAGAAAGCATTATCATTTAAACATCTGTTTTAGCAAAATAAGGAGCCCTTTTTCCATCCTAAAAATCACATACTTCTCAAATACTTGCTAAAATATTCCCTTCCACTGCCTCTCTCTTTAACTATTGCAGATGCCAGTCTAGACATAACTGAATGGTATTTCTGAGGTCATCTGGAATCTGAATTAAATGAGGTTCTTCCTCCAACAATGTGTGTGTGCCTTGCTTCTTATGCACCTCCTTACAAACCCATTGAGAGGTATTTGGATCAGGACACAGCTTATTAGGATAGAAATCTAAATATATGAGATATTGTATGAGACCAAAACTGCAGGATATTAGGATGTCATTTCAATTATTAAGAAATACTTGATTTTAAGTTCCAGTTCATTAAACTGATTTACAAGAACTTTTTGAAAGATAAATGAAACTCCTGAAGTGGAACAGGCAGCAACTAACCCACAGAACACACAAAACTATTTTCTATTGTAGCATTAAGTGGTTTAGATGCCCTGAGCAATGCTCTGTTTGGATTCTGAATGCCTCAGCGGTTAAACATCAGTGACATAAAAAGTCAGTCAGATCTGATGTATTAGCAGGAGAAAGAGATGCTATTACTTCAAAATCAGAACGCGGCAGTCAATTGTCAAAGGTAAGCCCAGGCTTCACTGAACAAGCTATAAGCACCCTGCTGTTACTTGGTCACTTGGTGTTCCCTCTTTCTATGTGAACATCCAAACCCACAGTCATCTCTGCCTCTAGATGAATCTGGTACAGCATTTATTAAATACACTTGAGTTCTTCTATATTTTCCCTTTGGGTTCTGATCTCCTCATTAATTAAGAACAGGTTTCAGGGGTTCCCTTACAGTTGCAAAGAGAACTGCAGCATCTCTTGGGATTTTTACTGATAAGCAAACGAGGCCTGAGTACACAGAAAAAGGATGACCTCTCTGGAGAGGTGAGCTGAATCATTTCACTGCAATGTACTGCTAAGAACCATTTGTTCAGAAAGCCCTGCAACAGAAGGGCTGTGTGGAGCAAGAATAAGAAGGATGAAAGTATGCCCTCTCCCAATCAACCTTTGATGCTTATTACAGCCACAATAATAAAGAGTAAAATAATGGGTTTTCCCATTCTTCTCCAGAGATGAAGGAGACCCTGCTGAGATTTCCAGAAGTGGAGGCAGGTGAGGGTAGCCACATTGCTTCCATCAGGGGACTGGCTGGGTGTTGGGGTGGTGGACAGTACTCAGGATTTGTCAGGCTCTATTTGGGCATGTCCTAGCCTGCCTGGAGCTTTGCTTGTTTAGCTGTAGCAGCAGACATCCAGCATAACTCAGGTTAAAAGAGGCTTCAGAAGGTCCAACCAGTACTTGAAAGAGAGTCAGATATGAGAGGATGCTGTTAATGGGTTTTTTTTCCCTGCTATTAGTTTATTTTCTATGTTGTTGACAAAGAAGTAAGAAATTAAATTAAACTTGATACTTGCTCTCTGTTTTCAGATCTCATAATTTTTAAATCAGTGTTTTCCAATTACTTGTAAGGAACAGTACAGTGCTGTAACAACAAAAACAAAGTGGTTATGCAATAACAACTTTGTAAGGCATTTCTAACTCAGGCCATATTTAAATCAGCTTTTATCAGATGACAATTACTATACTGTGAACCCAAACTCTTCTAATTTGAAGTGTTCACTTTAAACATGGGAAATTTCCTCCAAAATAAGTATTCCCTCTTAACTGAATTATCAAGAAAAAATGGAAAAGCTAAAAAGATCAAGCGGGAATTAAAAAATCACAGAGATCCAGTGTTAATGAAAGAGTAAGAATGGCCAGTGGAATTGATGCCACACAATAGTAGTTATTCATGTAATTTAAAATCACATATTTTAGTGGCAATCCCTACACTCTACATATCTGTTGAGATACATTCTTTCTGCTTCTGAAGAAAACCAGAAGCAAAATTCTCAGCCAAAAAAAGGCATGCCACCATTTTCTGTTCACATTGTTTTCCTGATTAATTTTATAGCCTTAGAAAGAAATTACTATGTCAAAAATATTTATTTTGTGGAAATAATAAAAAAAATTTATCTGTACATTGCATTTTTTTTAATTTGTGATGAACTTCTGCAGAGTATCAGCCTTTATACTCCTATTCACCATATTGTTTAATAACTTTTATGAGATCATAGGAAATAGAAGTAACCTACTGTCCTGATCACCTACCACTTTTAAAACAACATATGACTGAGGTTGAATACATTTTTGAGAATTCTGTTTGTTTGGCAAAATTAAGTATCATCTTAAAATAATCCTTCCTTTAAATTCTATCAAGATTACATCTTTAATATAGCTTAAAAATATAGGTATTCTAATGTATTTCAAGCAAAACTGAGTAACACCAAGGCAGGTTTTTGCGTCGTATGTTTTTAGGTACTTCACAGAGCTGAGTAAATGCTGCTGTTCCTATCTTCCTGCTGCAACACAAGCAAAGACAGATCCTGAGATTAAAACCCCCATGAAGTAAAAGCAAAGCCATACTTGCATCTTCTAAAATACCCAGTCAGATAAAACCTTTCTAAGCCTACTTAACACTCTGGGCTTACCTTATCTTATTTACTCTCTTTTCTGCACCACTCTTGCTTCATCTAAGTGCCTGCAACCCCTTCCCACCTGTGCACATCAAATCCCTTAATTCACTTCCAACGTCCTGCACCGTTCCATGTCTTGGTGAGGACATCACCTGAGCCCTGGGACTGTGGCGAAACACAGCCTCTGAAAGCACTCAATCCAACTGGGCCCTGGACTCATCACCTACATGAAAATCTGATTTCAAGGTGTTCAGAAAAATTGCTTTATTATTAGATACCATCATTTTACCCATAGGAATACTAAAGAATAAGATGGATGGGAAAACACAGACTTGCCTTTGCATCCCTTTGTTCAGACAGCAGCAGAGACGTGGAAACAATAGGATGGGAAAGTGCAGGACCCTTCCTGATGTCTCTTCCACAGCCAAAAAGCTAAATGTTTAGTGTGATAATTTTTGTGCCTAGGATGTGAAGCCTGTCAAGGATTTTGCAACATATGTGGAGCAGTACATAGAGAAATAAGCTTTGCAATGACTTACAGTCAGAGACTAGGACTGTAGCCAATCTTTATTATAATTTTTAGTGCAGAAAAATTACTGTTTCAGAGATAATTACCTCATAATGCTTGAGAGCAGATTTAGCTAACAAAAACTCCACAAAAAAACAGGACAAAGTAGCAAAGTTGTTATTCTGAAAGTGTGGGAGGGAGCAAATGAGCATCTTTTTGTGAAAGCACATCAGGAGAAAATTCTCAGATCAGAAGCAAATCAGAGTGCAGGTGTATACAATTTACAGTTAAAGAAATAAAAGAACAGCATGCTATTGCAAAAATGGAGCCACTCTTAGACCAAGTACATAAGCAGCAAAGTGAGGTTTCTGTCCTACAAATTTCTGAGCTCTCCTGCCCTAATCTATAATACATCTAAGTGGATGGTATGCTATTAACTCTATGAAGCCAAAAAAATTGGTCTCTTTCTGGGGTGTTTGGACATTTTCAAAGTGCATTTTGCAAGAATAACAATCTCATGTCACATTCACTGTGTAGAAGACCATTTTGATCTCGCTCCTGGCAGACTAGGGTAAATAAATGAAATTAAAATTATTGTTCACACCTTAAGAGTAGCAAACTAACTGCAGCAGTACCCAGCGGGCTTACTGCTGGTCTTAATTAAATACTTTCACATATTCAGATTCCTGGTTTTGATAAGGATCAGGATCTTCTCCCTGAGACCTCCAATCACGGGGCAGATTTGTCCAGCCCTCAGAGGAGCTGCTGTGCTGAGCACCCGCGTGGCTGCTCGCCGGGCGATACTTTCGTGGAACTCCTGGAGCAGAGCATTGCACTCTGACACATTTTGCCAGCTGTCCTATATTCTCAAGCGCAGAGACAAAATAAACCACCTCATTATTTGACTTTCTCCCATGCTAATCCATGCTGCTTGGCCAACCAGTGTGAAACTAAATAGCTGATGGCATTTTTTAGGGGAAAAAAAGAGCCCAAATCTAGGGGTTCACAGGACTGTGGAATTACTCCAAGAGGCTTTCTGATGAGTCATTATCCAGCTGTCTGAGCCTTTTGGCAGCAAAGACATTAAAAACATATTACGACTGCACAGCTCTCGCTCCAGGCCCTTGCTCCAGATGATTTTTTTGCCTCCATGTACTGCTATCTACATTCTTTTCAGGATATTTATCCATGCACTGCTAAGTAAAATCATTGCAGAATATTTATTCACTGAGAATCCTGCTTATACCTCAATATTAAACAGCTGTTGGGTGGCCTTGGATGGTGCTGTTTGAAACAGTGGTTGTAAATCTATTATTTCCTCAGACTACATTTGCATCAGCCAAATTTTCCTGCTTGTCTCTTTTTCCACAGATGCCCTGAGGAAGAGTTTCATTCTAGGCAATGACCTACATTAGGGCAGGCTTGCTGCTGCAGCCCCAGGGAGCACCTTTCAGTGCTGTTCCGCCTCCCCACAGCTGAGCTCCAATTCCAACTTGTTTTTCTTGCAATGTCTCTTGCTCAGCTTCAGTCTTCTAGGAAATAACCCAAAGATCTTAAGAAAAAAAATCCACAGGAACTATTCAGAAAGGATTTAATTAATTGATACTAGTTGTCACTGAAAGAATCCTCTGCTCATGTCAGAGAGATAAAAAACACTGAGTAAGAGTAGGAACACTGAGAGCATCAGGAGAGGTGATTCTTCTCCTCCACTCCACTTTCATGAGTCCCTGCTGGAGTCCTGTGTTCAGCCTTGGGGCCCCCAGCAAAAGAAGGATATGGACCTCTTAGAGAAAGTCCAGAGGATGTCCACGAAGCTAATCGGAGAGATGTAGCATTTCTCCTATAAAGACAGGAGGCTGAGAAAGTTGGGGTTGTGCAGCCTGGAGAAGAGAAGGTTGCAGTGAGACCTTCCAGAGGCCTTCTAGTACCAAAGGGGGGCTATGAGAGATGTGGAGACCAACTTTTTCCACAAATGTTTAGTGATAGGGCAAGGGGGAATGCCTTTAAAGTGAAAGAGGGTAGGTTTAGATTAGATATTAGGGAGAAGTTCTTTACTGTGAGAGGGATGAGGTACAAGGAGAAGCTGACCAGAGAAACTGTGGATGCCTCATCCCTAAAAGTGTTCAAGGCCAGGTTGGGCAGGGCTCTGAAAAACTTGGTCTAGTGGAGAGTATCCCTACCTGTGGCAAGGGGGTTGGAATTAGATAATCTTTAAAGTCCGTTCCAACTCAAGTCATTCTATGATTCTATGTACTGTAACTACATCCTCCTGGAACATAGGAAACACCCTCTACACTAGAATATATATATATATATCCAGAAGCAGTGGATATAAAGCAACTTTCTGGCATAACTTTAACTATCAAGTCTTTTGCAGCCTTGCAGCCTGTTGAGAGACAGGTGTACCTCCACAGAGAGACCCCTTGTAACCTATGAGTTGAAGATAAGTAAGACTATTTCTCTTTCACTGGTAATAAAGAATGCATAGGACAATTTCACAGGACAATCATCTCATGCTAATTGCTGAAGTTCAGAAGAAAACCCCAAAGCTACTGGGTGTGGAAAAAGCACTGAATAGTAAACACGTGACAAAGTGTTATAACTGTAAGTAGCATGTCCTTTAACAACCTTTACAAATGAATGTACAGTTTCTCTTAGTATGAGTTTAGTATCACAGGGATCTATACTGCCAGCAATCCATCAGCATCTAGCAAAGATACTTCTCTATAAATAAAAATGCTGGGTGCATTAAAAACCATTGGCATAAAGGAATCTCAAGGCTGGAAGTGATGCTGGTGTTTACTATTCAACTTCATTGAGTGCATACTGCAACCAAGAAAAAGGCAGAAATATCCCTATATGTTAAATAAACTGATTATCAAAAAAGTATATTTAGCTATTTAAAAAAGTATATTAAATAATCATTGGCTCATGCTCCAAATTGTGTTCAGACAGAAGGACCATAGGGTCCAGACAACAGGATTTGTGCTCAAACCCTATGAATACAGCCCAGAAGGCTTCAATTATAGGATCAGGCATAATACAGTTTGTGAACTATTAAGAGAAAGAAAAAAAACCCCAACAAATGACAGTTGTTTGGTTCATGGTAAGTGAAGTTTAAAGATGATTGGCTAGGATTGCTCAGGCAATCTATCTACATCTCCATACTACATCTATCACCATAGCAACTGCAGCCTTGGAAGTGTTTCCAGGACTCTAAGAGTAATTAATTTTACAGGAGATGTAAAACTGGATCCCTATCTTATAAAAGAGTTAGATGATCACACCAAATACCCCAACAGCCAAAATACAATAGTTATCACAATTTACTTCTTAGGATCATTTACTCATGGTTCAGATTGTTATTTAATAGCGCATGACAACATGCATGCAATTTTAAGAAGGTGGAGAAGAACACGTTCTGTCAACAAAGACTGGAAACCTGTGAGCTGGTCCAAGGCAAATAAGAAGTCCTGGGCAGCAGTCTGGTCACTGCTTGCGGGTGACAGGGAATCCAGACAGCAGGCAGTGTCTGCTCCCTGCAGGACATGCAGCAGCACACCGACTGGGAGAGGTCTGTGCTAACCCATCTCTCCTCATCTTCTGAACTTGTAGTACACAAGCTATCTAAAGAAACCATGATTCCATGTAAGCAAAAGTTTGCTCCACAATTGCATGGCATCACTAATACTTCCTCTTATGTGTGGCAGCCAAACAGGAACTGACACCAGTGTTTTCTCTGGTCACTGCTTTTAATATCAACTAAAACTGTCTCTACAAAAATCATACTGCTGGAAAAAAACATCCTATTAATCATCCCCCTGCACTACCCAGTATTTCAGAAACCAACATATACAGGCAAGTGTGTTGAGAGAGACATGAGATACTGATTTAATTGGAAGACAGAGATTTTTTCTGGACAGAAAATTTATCTTCTAGATAGAAACTTGCATAAAACAATGATTATAAATTAATTTTATTATTAAGTTATTAATAATTACCACATTTTAAAAGATGTGGTTTTCTAGACAGAGATCACATGAAAATCCAAGTGTAGAGGAACTCCCTCCTCCTCATCAGTCTCCCTTCACTAATGGTGCTCTCTGTGTCCCACCTGTGTGCTTAAGCATTTTATCAAAAAATGTATGCTCTTCATTTCCACCTTGTTTCTGGCTCACAAGCACCTAACTTGGAAACCAGTGTTACCAGTGAAACTTTAGGCAGAATATTGCACTTAAACAGTCATTTCTTGCAGTAAAATACAGAGAAAAAGGGCAACATACTAAAGTCAACTCATGTGTATTTGGGAAGAAGAACAGCTCCCAAAAGTCATGTCACTGGTAACATCTGACCTGGCACCAGTACAAAAAAATGCAGCTTTTTCCTGAAACTGTACTCATCAGCAGTGGTCTTCCTGGAACCAGGATTTCACCTGACAGCTTTATTTCATTGCTTTCATTACTACCGACTCCTTTTCCTTTCCTGCCTTGTAGTTTTCAGAGCCAAATACTTGGGGAACTTCTAATTATTATTTCCTCTTCACAGACTGTTCCTAAATTTATCATGGTGTTGCTCAGTTGGTATTCATTTACCCTTTTAATCTCTTGGGCAGGGAGTTATCACCACATACCTACTACTTACCATTATCAGCAATCTTTTCTTAAATGTTATGCATAAATGTCAAAGTATTGGAAAGGTCATAGGAAGCATAAGAAGTAGAGTGGTGGGACTACACTGAAGTAGCAATTAAGAAGCCCACTTCAACTGATTACTTATATTTGAAAAATATTCCTGTTCACCTCAGCTTTTCATCAAGAAGGGATGAGGTTGGAAAAGATTTTCAACCCAAACCTATAGAAAAGTGTCTGAACCAGCTTCTCAGACAACAAGGTGATCAAGGCAGCCCAGATACAAAAGTCCTCCTGGTCATGGTGCAAAACTGTCCCAGCCTTACCTGACAAATTCCACACTAATCTCACCATGGGTTTAGCTGGAAACTGCATCCCTCTTCTGAAACTTTAACGAGCATGTGCTAGATTAATTAATTGTGAGAGATTTTCCCAGGAGCAGAGAATGCCCCAGTGACCCCAGATCAGCACAGTAATGCTGTTTACATTCATACAAGACAAATCATGTCTGCTTTGGGTGCTCTCACATATACTGCCCAGGTACACTGACAAACAGGGGACAATAGTCTCTACAGAAATGCAGTATCACATTATAAAGCCATTTACCCTGATTTAAATCATTTACAGATTTGGCACATTAGATTTTTCTACAGTCAGAAGATTTGCTAGTTGACAGTTGTTTACTTGCAGTAATTTTCATTTCAGGACAGCACAGTCAAAGTTAGCTACTTGTTTAAAATAGGTGGATAATTAAACATCTCTTTTCAATAATAAATAAATAAATTTTAAAAACCCCATAACAATTCAGAAGACAGAAAAGACTTAGAACTCCTGTGTTGCTACAAACCCCACACTGAACAGAAGACCTGAATGAGGATGTCTGATCTTCTACACTTCAGGCACCTGAATTTGGAGAGTTTCTAAATGACAGCTTAGTTTAAACTAATCTAAATGCTGTCCAGCAGCTCTTGAGCTCCCTGTATGTCACCACAGCATCTCCTAAAGCCACTATGGCCCAGTGACAAAAATGAGAGGTAGGCAGCTGAATCTCAGCTTGATGACAGTAAGCATTGCTCTTAAGGGGAGAAATGCCCGGTTAAGTATGAATGAACTTAATTAGCAGACATTGTTTTTAATTGTTGGGTTGCCCAACAGCTGGGCAAAAGAGCTCAAGTAGGAGCCAATAAAACTTTTCCTGTAAGAGAAATGTCCTATAAATACTTGAACTAAATTACATTATCATAGTCTGGGACATGCAGTCACTTCCACTCTTTCTTCAGAGCAAGAACTTTGTCTTCCCTCTTCATCTCTTTCACAAATATATTGTAATCCAATTAACACCTTATCTAACCTTTATCAGCACCTTCTTCAAACAAGTTCTGAAAAGGAAATGAAAAAGTATTTTCAGCTTTATGTAACGGGGAATTCAAATAATCCAAAGTACTTTTCTATAATTAATGGGAAAAAATTGAGAGTTTTAAAGGACTATTTCTCTCCAGATACATGCAAGTATGTACACTGACAAGAAATATTTGTTCAAATGCTTGTCTCTATACAAATAGAAAAACAGTTCTCAAGGAACAACTCTTTATTAAAGAACATATTATATTTTTAAATGTAAGTGTTCTGCTCTTCAATTTGCATGGCCTCCAAAGATTGCATCCAGAAACCCCCCAAAAATTAGCTCTGGATTATAATTATCAAGTGTATGCTGTACAGAAATGGGGTCTTTGGGGCTAAGTTTTACAGTGATTGTCCAAATTTCTGGTGTGCTAAGCTTTAGAAATGAAAGGAATATGCACTGCAGGGGAACAAGGCTATCAAAATTTTAACAAAACTATTAATTTCATGTTTAGAAATCACTTTTCCACCAGAAACTAAATCTACTGCAGCTACTTCTCAGTACTGTTTTTGGTCTGGTGGGTAGCATCCCTGCCCATGGCAAGGGGGTGGAACTGGATGATCTCAAAGATCCCTTCCAACCTATGAATCTATGATTCTATATATGTAGCTAAACACTCTTTGCTTTAAATATCTTGCTGACTGACTTTGCCATTTGCAATAATGCTTCACAGGTACCCTTGCTTCCAAGGGTGCAGTTCAGGGTACCATGTCAAGCTGATTTTACTCTTGTGCTTTCAGGCACAGTTTTGCGTCAGCAATGGTAGATTTTAAATATTTCAGGCACGTTGCAGTTGTGATCCTCAAACTGCATCAAGAATTCAAATTAAAAAAGACTATTTTTGTCTTGGTCAAGTGAAAGGGATAAATTAGGAAAATGTAAAACACCTAATTGCCTCTTGAGTCTACATACAAAAATTGAAAATTGCCCGTAATTGAAAATTACATATTTTTGCCTGTAAAATTCTGCTGTTGAACAAAATCTTTTTTTCTGTTTTCCAAAGTAAAAACTGAAATATTGAGAATACTGTTATAGAAAGCATCTATCACTAAGCTAAAAGTGTGGTGTGCTACTATGATGCTTGCTAAATGGAAGAGTAAAGAGAACACTCAACCCAGAAAGGAAAGATGAACTTTTTTCTACCTGGAATAGTATTGTCATTTCTAACTGAATTGAATTTTCATTCTTTTATCTCTCAAACTATTCAAACAAATTTGGAAGATTCCACAATACCCTATCAATGTCAACTTGACAATTCTTTCACCTTTGTCTGGAAATCGTGATGGTCTTCCTTTTTTTTCATCAATCCTCAGAAGTGCCTGAAAAATTTATCTCAATAAATTGAGGACTCTGCAGATGAGACTGAAATCTGTGAATTACCAGGAGGTGAAATACAAAAAATTAATAAAAAGAAATGTTTGAGTATACACTCAAACATTAACATGCTCTCCAAAAAGAACTGCCCAAAGGATGAGGCTTGTGGTTGCAAGCAGGATATATAGAGGAAACAGCTGGAGGAGCTGGAAGACCTCTAAGGCATCTTTACCCTGTGTTTACCCTCTGCAGAATGCCATTTCCATCATTTAAAGATACGGTGAAGAGATGAGAAGTCTGTTTACTCATTAGAATTCTGGTGATGAGCAAACAAACCTTTTGTATTCACAGTTTGAAGCGCATGGAGCCTGTGCACAAACCTTTCCCTGTAGGCTCTTGCTTCACTTTCAGACATCATGGGTTGCCAAAGCAAAGCTGAAATCACCAGCATGCTTCCAACACCACTGATTTGCAGCTGTAGGTCTGTAATGAAAAGCCATGTTTGACATCTGATTTTAACTGACACCTGCATATATGGCTGTAGGCTGGTCTCCACTCTCATTGTGGTTTGTATAACATTAATTGAAATGCTTCCCTGGAAGGGAAACTTTCTGATGGCCAACCGAGTAAACAGCTTGGGTTCCAATTCCCTTCAATCATGTTACTGATGTGATCCAGTAGGAAGTGATTTTTAAATCTGAACTGTCACTCAAGATCAAAGCTCAAGGTTAAAATAAGAAAGAAACAGATAGCTGAAGTTTTTCACATGACAAAAAAAAAAGTTCAGACAGAACTGTGTTTTAGATATGCCATTTTAGAAACAGAACAGATGAATAACAGCCTTTATGCTACAGAGCTACAAAGGAGTCAGAAAAACCCAGTCAAATACACTGAGGAAACCTAAAAATCTCTCTAAAATGCCCTTCTGACCAAATATTTTTATTAAATTACGACTAGTGCTAGTAATGCCGTATTGAAACCGCTGTAGATTTGGATAAGAGTGTTTTGATATTAAACAGATTAGCAAGTCAGAATTGTATCTGTACATTGAAATCCAGTGACCCTTTTCCTAGTTGTTGTTAACTAAAGGACAATTCACAAGAGGTTTTCTTGGTACATAACAGCCTTTTGCATTTCACTGCTTTCACTTTTTACGAAGCAAGAATTGGAAAGTATTGGAGTGCTGCAACTGGTTTCCAAAACAGAAGATAAGACAGCATTTTGAGCAGAAGATAATTTTAACTAGCCATAGATGAAATGCAAGCAGAAACCTCCTTTTATTCAAAGTATTACTTTCACCGTAATTAAGAAAAGTGCTTTTTCAGACTATACCTCCTATGCATGATAGGCTGTGCAGTAGCTTTTAAAGAAACATACATTTCATGCTTAAAGAATTTCATTGACACATGTCACCATCTACACCAAAAGTACTGGGGCAAGTCAACCACCTCTCTTGTTTTTCACACATCAACAAATCAGCCCTGAAGTGCACCTCCCCACAAGCTCACCTACCTGACTGCACTGAAGGATTTACATCTTAATGGCAACTGAAGCTAAGAACAACAAACACTATTTTTTCCCTTAAATTTTGAATTGAAAGATATCTACAAAATTAAACTAGGCATCCAACTTCACCAATGAAGGACTAAAAGATTTCTTTTTTTTTTTAAGATCAGCTTGCACATGTGCAAAGGCTTGGACAGACACAAGATTTTCCCCAAACAACTGCTGACATGTCTCCTCAGACACCTCCACAGGAAATGTTTCACTGCACACACAGTTGAAAGCACTATTTCCAGCCTTAGGGGATTTTGCAATAAATCTGACATTTCTCAGCCTTTAACTTAAAAGTATTGTTCATTTTAACCCTGGAAGAGACTGATCACAAATCGCTGGATTTTGAAATGTCTACAAGGGCTTTTTTTGTTCAAAATTTTCCTTTGTAACCTGTAACAAGAAATTTCATTATGGACTGCTGGAAACAGGGTACATAGGGAAGCAGGAAAATACACAAACATGAGAGAACAGAAACATACTGCTACTTTCTCAAAATTAAATCAATGTGTCTTATTTACTTAGCTGGTATTAAAATTCACAGGCTTCCCAGTATTTGGCTTGAAATTATGGGGACATTGCCTGTTTTGATTTGCAACGTGTTGACTTCTTCAGTCACACCACCAAGGGGGACCATAAAGAAGCACTTCTTTATTACTCCGTAGGCATTTCCATCCATCTTATCTTAATCACTTTGGGCACTATTTCAGGAATGACCCCTGCCATAACTCAAAAGCCATGCACTAGCACTTCAACCTTTTCAAAGCTTAGACATGATTTCAAATGCTTTTGCATTTCAGAACAAAGGTTTCTTACTGGGTCCACAAGAAACCTTTAGCATTCATCAAGAGAGGTGCAGAGGTACCACCACTGTTCTTTCTCCTTACTGACCAAGGAAATAATTACTACCCAGAGCTTATGAAGATACTATTACAGAATGTGAAACAAGAGTGTAAATAAGTGATTTGTGTATGTGTGTATATATATATAGATAGATATAGATATAGATATATGATAAAAGCTATTTGGGTTTACATTTCGAGTTGACAGATCATCTACTTAGAATGGAAGCAAATATGGCCTACAAGAAAAATTGCACAGTAACACACTGTAAAGAATTTGTGTTCGGATGCCTTTCAACATGACTGCTTCAAATGAACAATAATAAAAGTTTCTCTTCATTCTTAAGAGCTTCATTCAAGATCTGACAACCAAAAAATGGTCCAACAACTTGCACAGTATAGAATGAATGCAGTTACTGGGATGCTTATTTTATATATAATAACAGACGCTTTAGTTTCACAAGCCATTAGAATAAACATATGTCATACCACAAAGAAAAGAGATGAAAAATTCTTCCCATTATCTTCTCTCTCTTTCCCCTATTCAATGACAAGATTATTAATTGCAGATGGCAAAGGAAAATGTCTTCTTTTATGTGCACAGCTGCATAGTTATGTGGTAGAGACATTCTATGATTCTATGAACTTCAGATACAAAGTAAAATTCAAAATGTCATGAAGCAACCTTCCAGGGCTGCAGGAACTGATTTTAAACCACAGATATAAACACACACACAAAATTAATTTAAAATCATAAATAGTTTTCTCTCACTTCAGCACAACACTTGCTGAAACTCCCAGAGTAAATCTCTTGCACTATAAATTTTATTTCTCATTCCCCACATCTCCCACTCATGGGATGCCCTAAAAAGGAAGCACTAGCAGAAGAGCACTCACTGAAATACTGCCTGGAACAGTGATTTATACATCTGGCTGAAATAGCCAACCACTGGATGTCACTGTTACTCCACACGAAGTAAGCAAATACAACCACGAGATTACCTCCACCATAGAGTAGCTGTCTACTGTTAGATGCTTCAGAAAAAAGCAACAACAATAAAAGCCCTTTGAAAAATACAGTGAATTTAAAATTTAGGAGGAGTTCAAGGGAAAACCATGCTTGGAAAACCAAGCCTTAAGGAAGTGTCAGTGCAAAGGGTTGTCAATGGTGGCCTATGTAACTGCCAAATTTTGGCTTTGAAAGAAACTAAAGGAGAAGTTGGCTTTTCCTTCAGAATGGGAGAGCAGTTTCTTCAGGTCTTTTAGATTTCGGGTTTCTGGGACTCCAGGGTGTTTCCAATTGCTACCAACTACATATAGCCATTGTTCTGCAAGTATTTTTCTAGCTGGAAGAAGATTGACTGACGTGACTTTTTTAGGTAGCACCACAAAGACATATATGCACGTTTTAAAAAAACTCCCCTCAGTCATTAGCTGAGCACCCTTTTCAGAGAATGGCTTTTAGGTCCATTAGTTACCCATAAGCAAATTGTTTTTCTGGTGTAAAATGTTATATGCTGCTTCACATTCAATTGTACACAGAAATCTCAATATTCTTATAAGAAAAAGACCAAGAAGCTTATGTTCTCCCTAGAATGCAAAAACTCCCTTCTTGATCCCAAGTGATTTTCTCTGCACCAGCTTTGAACATGAAACTGCTTCAATCTACTGGATAAGCAAAACCCTTTTTCTTTTGTGTATCATGGTTCACCAAGCAATTGTTTTGTCCTTATTATAACCTCCTCACCTGGCTGTCTCTACTGTTTCCAGTAGCCCTTGAAAACAGAGAAATAACTCTGCTTGCTATTTCCAACATCACCTCCAAAAAGCCAACTCTGAAAAGAGACCTTACTTCAATTTAATGTGTAACTAATTGCATTTGACAAAAGGAGGCTCCTAGTAAATGTGAGATCTGTATAAAAACAAAAGTAGCCCTCCATTTGTAAGGGGTTATGATTTGTTAATACATTCATGTTATTTTTTTAGAATCACTTCAATTTGCATTAGAAATTTAATCTGATATTTCTTTTTTTCTTTTGAATTAAGTGTTAGGAATGAAAATAAAATTAAATGTTCACAATGAGAATTTGGAAAGCTGTCTAAAATATGCAATCTTAAAAAAGGAAATACTGTCATTAAGTACCAGAATTCATACAGGTTTTTTCACTATAAAATGCAGCACTGATTCCATAGTTTTACACAGCAGAAAAAACAAACAAAAAAGTGTGGGTCAGGCATTAGAGAAGATTGGACAGTAATGTAAATTTTTTGCAAGTTAAAGATGCAGGAAATAAACAGCCACAATACAGATATTTCAATCAAAAATAGCTTTTAAAATATTCTTCTAGCTCCACGTGAGAGAAGATGAGAGTTGACCTTTGCTGAATGGCACATCAAACCTGGCTTGTCAGTGAAACTATCAGGACACACAGCCCCAACACTTCCCAACACGTACATGGAGCCCTCCATGTGTCAGCCACAGATTCTGGCTGCCTGTCCTTGTGACCAGGATATTGACCACAGTTTAGTAATGAAATTGAATTTTGTGGAAGCATTTGTATTGATGGAAATCATTCACTGGAATAATGGACCGTAAAAGGCAGGCAACGATATGGCACATCACATGTTCCCTGGCCATACAATAGATTTTTGCCTATAGTTTACACTTGTTTGACTTCTCTTTTCACTTACTGACTAGCCAAAGAATATGTGGGTCATTCAAAACCACAGTCAGCAGTACAGATTCTGCCATCAACCGTGCTTTTTACTTCAATAGAAAGGCAGAAATTGGTCAGGAAAGATTCATGAAAACAGAAAAAGTCTCTCAACATGTTTTTCTGTTGTCTTTACATTGTCAGGATGATGAAGCCTAGGAAATAGGAAAAGGGGCATGAGGATACCGGGGAGGAGAAGCCTTGATTACTGGAAGACCTCATACAGTATATTAACAGACAGTGCAAAATACTGAAATTCCACAGAAAGTACCTTGAGGCATTTCCTGGCCTTAGATAAGTCCTAATTTGAATTTTTCTCCCTTTAATCTTTTCACACTGACTCTAAACAATACCCTCTTCCATGGTGGGTACTTATAGCTCTTGGTACCACCTGCCACAGAGGAGCTCTGGCATTCCAATGGGATTTTCTTTGATCAAGTTGTAACAAAATCCAAGTATGAGGCTGCATTCTCCTCACCCTTCATAAAGGGACTGCTCAATAAGTGGAAGGTAAACATACTAAGAATGACAATTTCCATCCAATCATTCAGTTTAGGAAAGGACAGACGCTCCTTGCAAATTCAAATAGTATGGCAAGGTTTTCCACAATAGGGATTTTACAGTACAGCTGTCAGCATCCAGAGATCACCTGTTTACCAAGAGGTATCACTGTCACTGTCCTTGGGCTTTTCCTGAAGCAGGGGAGAAAACTGATAAATGGCAGGAACATGCACAGGATCTATGGCCTTGTGCATTCAACAGATGTTGATGCTGCAGAGGTGACCATTGCTTTCAGACTCGCAGATGCATCCTTTGTTTATGCAAGAATAAAAGAGAAGAGTTCAGGGGCAAAGGGCCAGAACTGCACAAACTTTTACATACTGTAGGGGCTGGTCTTGATTTGTTTCTGAGCTTAGTGCTTATTACTGTGAATAGTCTTACTATATTAATGGCAGTACTCAGGCAAATAGAGCTTCTAATGCCTTAAATTTCCTGAGTCTTGAGGTCCACAGGTGCATTAATGTACATCATTACACCCACATGGAGTCCCCTGACTTTCTCCAAAAGCCCTTTATTTAGGTGAAATAATCTGCCCACACTGCCACACTGTTCTTTTTTTAAGGACTGGAGATGCAGTTTGTGGCATAACATACCAGATAGTTTTTCTGAATTTCAACAAGAAATTAATTGCTTCTGGTTCAGACAGACAAAGAGAAGGTACTGTTAAGATACAATTTAGGTGCCAAAATAGAATAAGGATTGACATAAATGTGAATATAGAGACCATTCAGAATTTTCTTTGCAGTCATAAAGAACCTCTCATAAAATCCTCAACTACAATTTGCAAACAGTATTTAATTTTTTTAAAGGTTATTCTGCTTTTCATTTGAAAGCTGCATAGTCTTTTTGACATGTTGATGGTCACACCAATATTTGTCTCCACTTTACAGAGACAGAAAGCAGAGAAAGACTAAAGACCACAAAATTTATACTGGTGTCCCACCATGACACTATTTCATACACATCCCTGCCCTTCTTCTACTTTCCTCCTCTTCTTTTATTCAAAGTTTACAGAGTTTTAAAAGTAACCAAACACATGAAAGCTCAGAGAGATGGTAAATTGCTAGATCTAATCTTTCTGTTTGAATAGTTCCTAGGGGATATGCAAATAAAGATGACATCAAAGAATTTCTAAGACTCAGTCCCATCATAAAACCAGCCCTTAAAATTCACCACATGATATTGTTCCAATTAATTGCAATATAAATTATTATGGATACTGTATTTGGTTAATGTTTTTGTATCCACTTATTTTAAAAATTTTTCAATTTATCAATTAAGTTAGATTCACTTTGAAGATTGCATGCAATATTTGATCAGGTAATAGTTCCCCACCTGGAAAGCTAATTATACTTCCCCATTTCTTATTGGATATTTAATTCTGCTTTTACATTAGACACATTATATTGGTACATTGGATTCATTGAATCTAATTTTTCTGCTGATTTCTGTAATGTGTGCCAGGCCAATCCGTGAACCTGTACCAAACTCCACATAGTACAACACAAATGGAAAGCTTTCTGGCAGTTCCTGAAAGGGCTCCTTTACTCAAAAATCACCACTGCAAAGTGAATGCAACCTGTCACACAAAATTAAGTGCATAATAAATGTGTAAGAAGCCTGCTTTCATCAAGACCTAAAATATACATGCTCCCAATGGGCTGCTGAGTCTCTGCTGACTTACAGCTAGGGAGCAAGTGTAGGCCCATTGAAGTCCCGACTCCAGCAACACAGAAACCAGCCAACAGCCCTGGAAACTAAGCTACCCTATAGACTACAAAATACTAAAAACCTAGACAATTTTCTCAGGCATGGAAACATGGGGATCATTCCAGGTTTGCTGAAATGGTGCTCACCATGCAATTTACTTAATGAGCAAGAGACTTCTCTTGTCAGGCCCTTTTTTCTCTCTGGTGATTGTAACATCACTGTTTCTCCCCATGGAGAAGAAAGGATGTGTTTGTAGGTATGTGTGAATATGCATGACTGACAAGTAATGTATCTTGTAAAATCCTTCAGGCAAGAACCACATCCTCTATATTTTGTACCATTTTACAGTATCAAACCATCACAGAAATCTTTACAAACACCTGACAGCTATTTTTTTCACAAAAGAGCTGAACATACATTATTTTTCTAAAAAGTGAAAGAGCTGGTTAAGATGTATCTCCACCAAGCATTCTCATTTTTAATACAAATAGGTATTAATAGGGAAGTTCTCATTCTAAAGCTGTGCCAATATTTGAAAAGGGCAAATGGACTGACTGCATGTCAATTAACACAGCCATAATCAGCTGCATCAATCACCAATGAGAACAAAAGAACCAATGAGAACAAAAAAATTGTATTGGATTCAATTAGTAATTAAAACTTAGGCATTTAAGTAGTCAATTCAGTATTATACTATGGAAAATGTTTGGGATTTTTTTTCAGAGAAATACCGATTTTTTCATTACCTTAAATTTGGTAGCTGACAAAGGAAAAGAAATTGTGTCCATACATGGCATATTTCAGCTTGTCAAAACATCTTACTTGATACTTTACATATTTTTGACTGAAAAAATGTAGACATGTCTCGATGATACCTTTCCTGGAAAACACCCTAAATGAGAAAGATGGGTACTGGGTGAACTGCTTGTAAGAGGGGCAAATTGAGAAAAAATACCTTAATACAGCCACGTGGAGACCCAGCTATATAGGGACAAAATGAAAATAAAAATTCTAAAACAAAGATTAGGACTCATATAAAATGCAAACTTTTAACAGGACAGAAGGCCAGTCGAGATTAATTTAGCATGAATTCTCAGTGCATAGTGCTTTGGCAAACAGGGCTTACAGTAGTCTGGACTTAACAAACCAAAACCAAGTGGAGATGGCTTTATCTCTCTACACAACACAATCGGGTCAGTGATGGAATAATATTTTCATTTCTGATGCCCATTCTTTTACCTATGCAAGCATGAGAAACAGCTGTGGAGCTGGCCAGCATTGCATTTATCTATTCTTTCATCACAGCTCTCTTTGGAAGATGCATGTCATATCTTTGAGGACTGATTCAATGTTCACTGGTCAAAAAGGCTGTCTGAATGGGGTTGTATTGTGTATCACAGGCTGTGCCCTACACTTAGAGGAAATGTTTCTGATCTTCCCTCCCCTAATATCCATGGTGTTCTCACCCTATTATAAAAAGGAGGAACTAATACAAAATTGATACGTAAGCATCCCCTTAACACTTACTAGGTAACTGGTAAATGTTAAGGAGATGCCTAAATAACAAACTGAATAATTTTGAGCAAATTTTGCCTTGTGCTCTGGGCCAGCTCCAGTCTATAACCTCTGTGATAACAGAGTTCTGAGACCAGGCTTAAGGTTTTGTTGAGAAACAGTATCCTGACTACATATACCATAGTACCAACACAAGTTGCAGCAGCCCTCTTATTAGAGGGTAAAAACGAGCCAAGACACAGACTTCTTGTTGCACATAGCATAAAAAGGGTCCTGGTTTATTCCTCTTCACAGCTTAGTCATCTTAACTGTTACTATTCACTGACTCTGGCTGCAGCAAGCTCCTGCTGTAGGTTTCCCTTGCAGCCTCTGCCTGCTGGTTATTTCCTGCTAAACTATGACTGCAGGTATTGGTTTGCAGACTCTGACTGCAGGCTTTTACCCAGCTAGACTATGGCTGCAGGGCCCAACAATGGGCTCTAACTGCAGACCCAGACTGGTGTCACAACAGTGATTCTCTCTCCCCAGGATCCTGCCTCCTGATTGTCTCCTTCATGCACCTCAAGGTTCCACCACTTACTAGCCAGTCCCCTTTTTTATCTCACTAATCCTTATTGGCTATAGCTGTGACTCGTCAGGGGCAAGGCTGAATTGGTTAATTAACATAGCTGATACTTATCAGGGGTGAGGTCACTTGTATTCCTATCTCCTACTATACAGGTATGAAAATTTTGAATTAGGTATAGCTCATAATCTAATTTGTTGAGATATAGGTCAAGTTTGACTACTCACAGTCCACCTTATAGACAAATGCACAGCATACCACTGGCAGTTCCAAGGACAGATGCTCTTTATTTAGTATTCCATACTAGGATAAAACTAGTACTCATTGCATAGAAGAGCTTAGAAGTCAATTATTGCATCTTTTGGTAATCATATCTCATTTTTCAAAGATGTTTGCTGTATGTGGGTAAGGAAACAAATATTCCTAGCAAAAACACTGAACAACTTTAAAAGCAATTCTTCCTTATTTATATTATTATTTTATACAAGTTCTGAATGTTAACAATCAAAATACTTTTATATTCATTCCATTCTTGCTAAATCTCTAATGTACAGTTATGAAGGCATCTTTGTCTTCCAGGATAAGAGTGTAAAGACTCCAGAAGTGAAAAAAACATTTTTGGAACTTATACTAAGATGAATTATCATCATAGGTTATGCCATGAACTCAGAAAATGTTTCTACAGTTTATTGCATGCCCACAGAGAAATACTCTCAGACTAAAACTGTTCAAGCCACAGCAGTATCTACTCAACCAAGAAAAGAGTCCACATCATAGCTTTGCAAGAAATAACTTGATATGACAGAGTATCTGATAAAAATATACCTCTGCAAAAATTCAACAAAATGCTTCAATTTTACTAAATCCCAAGAGGTTGCAAAACCACCAGAAATTGGATATTATTTCTAGTTATCTTATGAGAGAGAAAAAGCAAATTGCAATTGGGATATAACCTCTCCATTCTAACAGAGAGAAGCTTTTC
Organism: Cyanoderma ruficeps; assembly: GCA_008694505.1. Lineage (NCBI taxonomy): Eukaryota > Metazoa > Chordata > Aves > Passeriformes > Timaliidae > Cyanoderma > Cyanoderma ruficeps. The sequence goes on from VZDJ01007754.1 coordinate 13,771,285, forward strand.
AAGATAGATTTTACGCTCCAGAGGATGCAGAAGTCTGGGGAATGAAAAGAAGCAGCACTATTGCAGATCATTTCTAAACCATTCTGAATTCAGGGCAAAATGCAGCCCCAATATCACAAAATCAAAAACTCAGACTCCCCAGTCCATTTCCATCCTAAAGCAAGTATCAATCTCATCAAATCTTGGGATGTCCTTATCATTTGCATTTATCACCTTTGCATTTTTCTATTTCTATTGTTCTATATTTTCTATAACTTTGTTCATGAATTTTACATTATTTCTGTATTTGCAGTAGCATGTCTGGTTCTACACTGAAAGTGTCATCCAAGGTTTCCTTGGTATCACCACAGAGGAAGTCAGACAAAAAATTTCAATGAAAAAAATGCAAAAAAGAGTTCTGATGTCATTGTTCAAAATGTTTTAAAAGAAAAATAGGTATTTTCGATCATTCATATAGGTCATTCACAATAATAAAAATATAAAATATACTCATTTTGAGTGCTCAGCTATTTCTCACTTTCATAGTTAGCACTCTTTTCAGTAGGGAAGTATAGACAACAGTGCTAGTTCAAATTTTAATTAGGAATGTTATAAGTTATCTAACAGGATAGCAACACTAATTAAATTCACAGTTTATACTAAAATGAAAGTTTCTGTAAATCTTTATGGGATTGGGGATATAGTGCAAAGGAACAATAACTTGCCAAGAGCAACTCTTCCCCAGACCTGAGGATTGCCCTATATTAGTATCTTCTGTTAACAGCTAATTGAAAGTCTAGTTTTTAAGTTCTTTTCCCCATGTAAGTCCCAAAGAGACTTGTTTTGTAGGACTGTAAGAGAAAGGCATGCGTAGCACAACTTTTTATTAAGTATTTGAGATCTTGTTTGTATATGGCTGTACTCCTAGAACTGATTTCTTAAACCACATGACTTTGCTGATTACACTCTTGAGAGTATCCTATGCAGCTTGAAGCTACTCCATGCTGCTAAATGGGAGCAATTTTGGAAGAAATGCACAGAGGTGGTTGAAAGGGTTCAGTCACTCATTCATACTTTTTAAAACAAATATAGAAAAGTTGATGAGGAGAGAACAAAATCAAAAATTCCACATCCGAATACATATGTAGAAAAAGGGGTGTTCAAGGAGATAGAAACAGACATTAATTAAAAATAACAGGATTCATATTTCTAAAATTAAAACCAGATATTGATAAACTAGCTGGACTAATGCCTTTTCAACCATTAAATTCCTCTTTATTGTCCTACATTTAATTGCACACATTGTGTTGGAATTAATATTAGCTAATAGACTTGTTATCTTCTTTATTAGTGCTCATTATGCTAAGCTACACTGCTATATTGGACTGCTGCCATTCCTGTTTATTTAAATTCTGTACACTAAATATATTTAAGCCATTAACTGTGGCCAAACACTAAAAATAAAGGAAAGAATTCTGGGAAAGAAAATAGAATTTATATGTCTAAATGAACACAATCCATTTACTACAGTATTATCAAGTAACCAAGAATATGAACAATGCTATTTGACAAAAGAAAATAGCAGGTGGGATAGGTCTTTTATATCATAAATACCTATCAAACTGAGATGGTGCTAAATCCATTTTTAAAGGATTTATCCTTTAGAGTGCTTTAGAGGATAAAGTTTAAAATGTGTCCCATATCTCACCAGATTCTTAAATGTTTATATCAAGAAAGAGCAGCAATTATGGCAAGACTGAGTTGTTATTATAGAGAAGTGTTTTGAAACGGGACTGACAACTAGCTAGAAGACTACGTAGATCTTACTATTTTCACATAATTTTTCTTGTAAATTTTCTATTAGTTCATCAGAAGCATGCATTTTTGTGCTATTAATACATTTAATACATTTTTTTAAAAATTACTTTGTGTATTCTGCCTGACGACTTGCAGGTAGATTTGCCAGTGCCAATCTCTTGTCATAACTTCAGTCTCATGCTTATGTTGAAACTTTACATTTTTATGAATTATTTTTTTTTAATCCTCATATTGAGACAGTCTGAACAAGAGGAGAAATACTGAGGATCAGTGTGTGGGTAATTGAGCAGCAGTCACTCCTGTGAGCACTGAGGGTGCTGCACAGCCACCTGGGGATGCTACTACAAAGGGAGGCAATAGAGGGATGGCACCCTACGGCTTCAGCTTTTCAGAAGTTTTTGACCCTGTCAAACCAAATGGCACACAATGGACTGACTGCAGTTTTTTCAAGGAGGAACACGTGTCAAAGATAAAGCATTCAAAGATAAAGCCAAGACTATCTCGCTTTTGTGCTTGCAACTTATTGAAACTGCTCACTGAAGAAAACAAAAAAATACATTTTTGAGACTTCAAGTGTTTTTTAAAATTATTTTTGGAAACTAGATGTAATTACTGCTAAACCTTTTGTAGAAGAAATTGATTTATCTCAAAAATTTAAATTAAATATAGGTTTTAATTTTGGTTAAATAGATTATAGTTTTAATGTAAAAAGTACAAAATAATCACAACCATTTCAAGAGCATTATTATTATTCAAATGGATGGTGGAAAAGATGAGCTAGTTGAGTGTATCTCGTCATCTCAGCACTGATGTCCTGCCCTAGTAAAAAGATTGATTATGCCAGAATTCATTGCACCAGTGACATCCAAGTTGGATCCATACTTTGAAGGTTCAGAAAACAAATCTAGCCTAATTAAGAGACTTTCTAGTGACTTCTCTATCCTCTATCTCACAGTATAGGGAGATAGAAGGACTGAACTCATGAGTCAGGGATGCCAATGGGTTATCTACAGTCTGGGGCAAACCTGGGCTGTTTCTCGGTGTAATAAGGCATGACACCCTGTTTTGCACAACCACAGGCTAAAAATAACACACTTCACTCACCACTGGCTTTTATCTGAAATCAAACATGATGGTACCAAGTCAAGGGGGATGACAGATTTGAATTCAGGTGATGCCCTGCATTATTGCATAACTAACCCTTCCTGTCCAGTTCCCACATACCAGGTTTTCCTGCAGTTCTCTTGCACAGCAAGTGCCCAGTTTTAACATCTTAGCAATTAAAGAGATGAAGAGACATAGACAATTGGCACCGGCCCTCTACAGCTTTTATACCACCATGAAGGTAAATACAGATGCTGGTCCTTCCTCAGTCCACAAGCTTGTAGAAATGCTTCAGGTTTTCTCTTTAAACCATTTTCCATCCATTACTCCAGGTTCAAGTTATCTGAACTGCACTGTCAAAAATCTGATCAGGAAGCTCAGTCAAAAGATATCCATGAAAGAACAAGAGAATGAGTTGTTGATTTCCTCTGGCAGTGCAAGTTACCCAAGCACAAAAATAGACAACCCCTAAGCAAGGAAGAGGAAAAGAGTCCCTAATTTTATCTGCAGGACTGGTAATGAATCAACTAGAGGGCAGGCCTGGGTCTTTTGGGCAACTTGGTTTGTTTGTTTGTTTGAGTTTTTTTTAGAAAATTATATTAAGCAGTGAAATGGCAAGGGTTTATGTATCAGTCCATATATAGATACCTTCAGCATGCTGATTCACAAAAAGTAGCTGAGGGCCATAGGATGTCAGAATACTCCTGGGCAGACCCTTCAGAATATGCAGCTACGTTTACAAAACTGTTTATCCCTTTCAGTGATGTTTACCCTTAATTCTAGCAAATTCATCCACTGCTGAAATTCCTCTGGCTCCTTCCTTCTTTCTAATTTCACTTGCAGTTTTCAAAACCACAGAATATCCTCTGAACCATGAGAACCTCTGCTTCCCACTTCCCACTCAGTGGTGTGAGGACAGACCTGTCTAGCAGAAATAGCAAAGAAAGAAGTAGAGGGAAAGAAGCAAATAAATTGATATTTTTACTTGCTGCTCTTGTCTAATACTTTTAGGCATGTATGAGCACAGCCTAATCCCCTCAGATCATCTCCTTTACACAGAATTTGATATTTCCCAAGTAAGCTGGGTTATTTTGAAATATCACCACTCCCTTCACAGCTCTACTGCAAGGCATGTCACAGTAAGCAGCATTCAAATAAGTAAAACATGACTACCCAAATGTTTAAATTATGCAAAATGCTAACAGTATTCTAAATACAGGAAAAGTGTTTCTTTAATGCTCTCTTCTGACAGTTCACCACAACTCCATCCATTTCAAAGGCTTCTGCTCCCCACACAGAATTAAATAGCTGCTACAAATGTCCTTTGAACAAGAGCCGCCATCAGTGGGATAGGAACACAAGCAGCCTGGGGACTGGTATCAAACAGTCCCCCAAAATAAAGATTATGAAGCAACCAAGGACATCTAAAGAGAGAAATCTAGGCTGAGAACTATTTGAGGACTTATCTTGAGAGAGATTTCTTCCAGTAAATATATCAGCTATGGTTTATGCTGTAAAGTATCTTCTACCAGCATGGTCCAGGGCATACATGTATTCTGGTCTAATTTCAGTCCTGATAGCTGAACTCTGACCTTTTGCAACTTAAAGTAATAGCAATCCTTGGGGTTATGAGACCCTTCGATTGACACTTGTGCATTGTGATGGTCTGTGTAGGAGTCTGGCAGCACAAACAGCTCTAATGTCAATGTGGCAGTGCCATTGTGTCCATAACACTGGCGCTGCTGGTTGGATTTTCTAACTCTGCTACCCAAGGATTAAATGACTTTACATTCACAAGCTTTCAGATGTCACTGTGTCTTGGAAATGCCCTTTCTTTGCCTAGGTCATCAAGGGAATAACCACAAGTGGACACTACTGCCCTGGATAAGGAAAGATATCCTGGCTGTTTTTTCAGTCTGAGGATAAGAAAACAGTACAGAAGGTCAGCTGCCAGAAATCAGAGGGAATATAGATGTTCCTTTGGACATTTAAAAGAAGACACAAAATCTAATGGAAGATGCTTTTCACCACATGGGAAAAGCCAAGATCTGAAACAAGAAAACAAGGGATATCAACAAAGTAGTGCTGCCACAGTGCTGTGTAGGGCTTAGTGCCATCTTGTACAGGGATCAGTGCCGTTCCAGGAACAAGGAATACTCTTGCAACACCCAGGGAAAGGCTACCCAGTATCAAAAGGGAAGAAAGAGTTCATAGAGCAAGGAAACACAGAAGATGAAGAGCCCATAAAAGACCATGAGCTCTTTCAGACTCAACAAAACTGTGGAGGAATATGGAAAAGGAAACCAGAGGTTTACAACACTCTGTACCACAAGCACTAAAAAAAAAAAGATAAAAGATCATTCCTTATTGCTTCAGCATTTGATTCTGTGTCCCATCACAATCTCCAGACACTTCTCTCCCCACTGTAAATGTCAGAAACAAAGACTCTCTATTTCCAGGTAGCCAGTTTGTTTCTGGGCCATGTATGTGGTAAATGAAGGTACACAGGGTGAAAAATTGTTAATCAATCTCAACCTATGAAGAGGAGTATGCCAAAAACATTGTGTGCTCAACAAGTTGTTCCCTGAAATCTAGTGT
>VZDJ01007754.1:13776806-13787954 GCA_008694505.1 Cyanoderma ruficeps
AAAAAAAAGAAAAAGAAAAATAAAGAAAAAGCAATAAAATCAACCAAAGTCTGGATTCACAAACAAAACAAAACATTTAATCAGAGGCTTACAATGTAGTAAAAAATAAACTTGCTCACAAAGAAAACAAATAGAAGTGTATATGGAATATTACTGATTCAAGTTAGTTTAAATGTAGTGAAGTTCTCAAAGTTTATCAGTAAAGAATTCAGAAACTGGATACTTAGACTATGGCACATTGCAAACATACTAGTAAGGACTCAAAAGCAGTGTATCTACCTGAAAATACATGTGTTTTTGTATTCAAGGCCAAAAGGTCAAGTGCAAAGGAAACTGCTTGCATGTTGCACTTTGGTTCAATAATCAGACAAATTACAGAATGCTGTAAGAACAAAACAGCAGCAACAGTTCCTCTGAGATTAATTTTAGTTTTTATACCAGTACATGGTTATTTAATTTTTTCTGGAGTAATGAGTGATTTGTTGTCTCAGTTTTTTCTAAAAAGAAAATTAATTTGGTCTTACTGTGGGGGAGAAAGGAAAACAAAGACTCTTCTCGTGTTCAGATGGTTGTGGAGGAGGAGGTGCTGGCCCAAACCACTGGCCCACATTGTTATGCAATGTCCTTATGCTCCAGTGGGCAACAATGTGCGCCACAGTGAGTGTGTAGCTGCCTTTCTTTGCTACTCTGGCCCAGCAAATCACTTCTGAGCAGCACATGTAGGCATTGTTAATTCTAGAACTTCTTGCAGCAACAGCAGCAATATTTGGTAAGTTAGGATCTGGATATCATCCCGAGATACTTCTGCTGCAGAACCAGCTTGTGCCTGCTCCAACAGTAAATAATTCTCTGTCACTTCTATTACAGTTTCATGAGGTAGAGACCAGTCTGGGCCCAAAAGAGTTGCTGTTGGGATAGTAATGGCACTGAATACTCCTGCTTGGCCTTAAAAGTTGCTGCATGTGGATGATAGACCTGCTTATCCTGGATTTTCTGATACCAAAATAATTACTGTTGTCCAAATCTAGCAGGACAGCAAGCTGTATTTCCATCATCAAGCCAGCTCTTGCTCGTCTCACAGGTGATGGCATTGCAGGGATAGGAAAAGCATGATGCACAATTTCAGGAATTATACCCCCGTTTGAAAATTCTGCAACAGCCAAAACATAGCTGCGTTTTCCCACACTTGCAACTGAGTATTTAATGGGCTCACAACTACTACTCCATCATAAGCAATTTGTATGGTATGTAAGTGTCATCTGCTGACTTCCATTTGGTGTCTTCATCATACATTTTTCAAATGATCTAATTCCCAACATGGCATGATTGACTGCTCTAGTAGTTGTTTTGAATGAAGGAAAACAAAAGAATTGGTTACACATACTCTAAAACAAAGTATCTTAGTTAATTTTTCCAAAATAGAAGCTTCTGATGAAGAATTTGTAAAGAAAGTGAAGTCAGTTTGAGAAACAGTGGTCAGGAAACAAGCTGGAGATAGTGGCTGGATGCTTTAAAAAATCCCCATAGTGAATAAGATGAAAAAATGAAATTTTAGGAAGTTTGATCCTCATCACCTACCACACTCCAAGAGCAGCTCTTTTACAGCATGACACAATGCTACATGCCTGGAAATATTAGGACAGTGGGGTATGTAGTGCTGCAATTAATTTCTGCCACTGCAAAACACTGTTGTGAGAAATGAGTTCCTTAGAAAAATATTTTAAAAGCAGAAAACCATAAAAAAGGTAGAAGTTGTGCCCTACCAGATATTTTTTTAGCACAACGTTTTAGTACACTGTATGAGTACTTGCAAGTGGCAGCAGTTGGGTTTTTGATCTATGCTGGATTAAAAAATAAATAATCCAGGCTGTGTCTTTTGAAATCCTAGAAGAATGAATGTGAACTATTCCCCTTATTATGTAACAAGATGCAATAAATAACCTGAAGTAGATCAAAATGCTCATCACAAAATAAAATGCTTTTAAAAAGTATGCTAGTATTTTTGAGTCCTACTGATTTAAAAGTCTATTTGACTTACTGACTGTTTAGGAATATGAATCAAGACTCTAACATAGACTAATTACTAGGGAACACCATCTTTTACTGAGTGTAGTAAAATATCACAATGTCAGTAACATATGAAGGTAAATCCTACATCTGCAATGGCAGTTTCAAAACACACTGATACACTTGTCAATCAAAAGACTGTACAGTCTCCAAATTTAAAGCAATTGAGAAATAATTCCGGATTACAGCTTTTACCCAGTTACTCTGTGCATGGGGAAATCCCTGGGGTTACAAGGCTCCTTTCATAAGCATGTATAGAACAAATAGCACTATATTAAGACATAGTACAAATATTTGGCTCATTGTTTCATGGTTCATGGACACTTAACTGATGGAGAATAGGCTGCTTTTGTATTTCATTAACCTTTTCATTATCTTGAGCACAAGTCAACGGTTCTCCTCTAAGAATGAAGGAATAGAAAACTGTGAGGGGAAAAAATGAAATTCAATTATCTCTACAATTTAGTGACATGTATGTATCAAATTTGGGACTGATGAACAAACACTGGTCTTATATGTTACATTACACAGGTATTAATCAAAATATTTATACCTTGCAATTGTGTGAGCTGATATGCATAAATTTTCTTGTGAGGAAGAATATGTCAACAATGTACTAGAGATTGTAAAATGATAATATTAGAAGTGTGCTACTCATCATTCTGAAAGTTGTCTAAATTATCATTAGTAAAAAGTTAAGCAGGAGCCCTAACATTCTTTTGCTTTTGAAAACAGTATGATATTGAATGCCTTTAAGAGCTAAATTCAGTGTGGTGATCCAGTGAGAATGGAAACCCTCCAATCCCACTCCTCAAAGGTAGTAAGACACAATACTTGGAAGCAATGACATTTTAACGCACAGAAAAGCTTCTATTAACCCTAAAGTGATTCCTGATTGCCCTGGCGTACAAGGAAACCTAAATTCGTATTTTGGCATATGAGCAGAAAATGCTTCTCTGACAGAATCAAAAAGCAAAATCAAAATGTGCTTGTTCTGCATCCTCTCAAGAGATTCCAAATAAATCCACCCAGATCATAATGACAGAAAATAAGTTATGTGTATCTCTCTAGTCTGCCACAGTTTTGTTCCAGATGGATGGAGGGAGGAAAGAGAGGAGGAGACTTTATTAATCATCATTCTCTATATAGCTTTAGCTAACTTCTTAGAGAGCTTAGAGAGCCCATTTCAGAGGGCTTTTATGCTGGAGTTCTGTGTATCAGAAAAGTTATGTAACAAAAATTCATCAAGACCAGGCAGCCACACCCAAATCTGGATAGATTTATATGTGTTAATTCTTCCCCAAACTGATCTAAAAATTCTAACTATTTTATCAGCCTAAACTGACTTTCTAGAAGAATTTCTCTATTGCTGGGTTGGAGACAACTCATTACAGAGTGTGATGGCTTAATTATGAAAAGATGGGCATCAGGGAACTGCACAAGAATTGTTCAGGTGGAACTCCACAGCTGAGAATTCCAACGTGCTTTTTCAGAAAGCACTGCCGTAGCCAGTATCTGAGTAACCTGCCACTACACAGATGCAGCTCTGCTTAGGGTGAGTGGAACCAGGAGGCAAAGAAATTCTGGGACTGGTCACCACCACCACTCCACCAGGCAATGCTGCAATAATGCTGTGGGTGCCTGAGAGCAAAAAACATGTACAGGCAGGTTGGAGAATAAAAAGCAGAAAGTGGTGTTGAATATTTCAAGTAATAAAGGTGTTGAATGGTGAACCATAATCTTTTTTTTTTTTCCCTCTTCCTTTTCAATTGCTAGGTGCATGAATAGACTAGATTTTGTCCTATATAACATCTATAAAATAGCAGAGAGAAAAGTGAGGTTCAGTGCATGGGAGGTGTTGAAAGGTGTCTCTATTCTGAACTAGGATGCAAGAGCATACCCTAGGGAATATCCCTCCTCCTGCTTAGGATCCTGTCACAGAGATACCAGTCACCTGTGCAGGCAACAGTTAAGGAAGAGCTCTCAGGATTTTTTCCAATTATGTGTAGAGGTTGGTTACTGCAGTTTTCAGGGACTTGCTGGGTCTGTTTGACTTCCCATTACTCCAGGGCACATTCTGTTCCTGATAGCCATGTTTCAATTAGGAACAAATGGAAACAAAACTGTTTCTTATTCCTTAACCTTTTCACCCATAATTTTGCCCTCAAGACTTTATTCAGACCTTTGGCACACTTGCTCCATCTAACTACTTCTCTACAGAACAGCATGTGAAGGGACTTGAGAGGGGAATTAATTCTGTCTATACAAAGTCACCAGGGAGTACGGCAGTGCAGATTAGTCATTTGCCTCATGGGATGATAAAATGTCAGAAAGAAAACAGCAAAAATATATCAGGAAATCTAATGTGTCTGATACTTTACACAACACATTACAGGAATGAAAGATATTAAGCTTTGATACAGTCACAAAGAAAAGAAAAAATTCACGTCACTTTGAAGAGAGATTTACATGGAAACCCAGGTGCATTTGTGGATAATGAGACACTACTGCAGCTTTGTCTTCTGCACTGATTTCTCTTTCACGTTAAAAAATTGGTACAGAATACAGACATGTTTAAACAACTTTAAGACTGTAAATATCACCACTGATGTGCAGAAAAAGTGTAGGTTAGTGGTGACAATTTCAACTTCAGATTGCTTATTTTGGCCTAGATCTCAAGAGAAAAAAATCTATTTGAAGCCTTTACATTGCACAGAGAATAGCTGAAACAAGGACCATTTTTAACTTCTGTTTTAGTTTTGCTCACTTGCCTGCTTTGTCTCAGATTTTTCCCTCTAGTCTTCATTACCAATTTTGATAATGGCTTCCAGCCCACCACTTCCCAAGTCTATAAAAAGAGTCATAATGAAAATTATCACAAATATAAAAGAAATTTTAAACAGCTATTTAAACAAACAGACATGTAACCAGTTTTCTTTTGTGATACATTTTTGTTAGGACAAAATGCGTGTTGGACTCCTCCAGGCTTAGAGACTAAATTACCTCCTTTTTCACCAGCCTAAATAAAATCACACAATTACAGAATTAGAGAATGTGCTGAGTTGGAAGGCACCCACAAGGATCATCAAGTCCAACTTCTGGCCCTGCACAGCACCATCCCCAAGAATCACACCATGTGCCTGAGAGCATAGGCCAAATGCTCCTTGAACACTGTCAGGCTAGTGCTGTGACCACAAATTTAAGATTTCAGTATTTAACACTTCTCTGAGGAGAAATGTTATCTCTTTCACATTTACACTGTTTGCATGAATTACTAAGCAAACAATTTTAGTTACTACTATTTTAAGGTAAGAATGTCAGTTTTCCTTGTTCATGAAAGATCCAAATATGATTTCCTCAATCCACATCACTTATCAATGATCTGTAAAACTGGAATTCAAAAATCAGTATGAACGCCAAACCAGAAAATTTAGGGAAGTATTAAAAAAGGCAGAAAAAAATTACGAGAAAAGAAGAAAAGCACCTTATGCTTTCATATCTCAGAATTTCTTATGGTTGTGTTTTTCATTTGTCTCTCTGAAGATAAGAAAATTCAGTTATCAGACATACGGGTTTGAACTGTGTGCATTGATCACCTGATCTGGATGTAGCGGGGAGTACCTCAGTTAAGCAGGGGATAGATGAGAAATTCCAAGATTGAAACGTCTGGGGGCTCCTCACAGTCCCAGCCAGGAGGGAGAGAAAGAGCCACGCAGCCATGTGCAGTAAACCTGCTTGCTGAAACCCCCCAAACCCAAAGTGCCTGCATGCCTATTCTTCTTCAGTGGCTTGTGCTACTGTACCTGACACTGAATCATCAGAGGTCCTGCTGAGGAAGCATGGAAGTTAATAAAAAAGGTCTACAAAGAATGTTTTGTGAGCAGATGTCCCAGTGTGTTATGATCCAACACCCAGCCCAGAGCAGATGCCTCCCCAGCGTGGCTGGAGTGCTGCTGCTCACGCCAGCAGTGCCGATACCTCACAGCAGGCCGCACAGAAGTCTGACACACCAGGGCTCAACAGATTTGTTATTTCTTACATCTGAAGGGTAAGAAAGACAACTAATAAACACTGTATAATGGTCCCCAGTGGCAAACTGTGAAAAGATTTATTGATTTTTAGCCTTTTATTTCATCTTCTGAAGCAAGCTCTGTTTTGACATTTACAATAAAGGGTGGCATGGGAAACTAAACATATGGAAAAAATATATAATTTCAGCAAGTTCTGGAGAGCCAGTGATTTGGTTTACAGGAAATTCCTATGACATGGCTTAACGACCAAGTTTTAACACTCTTGAAGAGAATACAGAAAATGTGAAGTTAGCTGAGCCTGAAACAGGAGCAAAGGACACTGTGAGGGAATGGCAAGTGGGACCCAGGGAAGGAAGCTTCCCAATCAGGCATGGCCTTGCTACAAGCTGATATTTGGTACCATTTGTTCTGAATGAGCAATGACGAGGAGAGGTCAACAGGCTTGGGCTTCACAAGTTAAATCTGCTCCTTTAGCTGTAATGCTGCTAAGCACATATTACTAAACAAGTGCAAATTCAAGGCACAAAATTGTAGTTGAACTGGTCACTGGGAAAATGTACTTTTTCTATTCACATTTCTCTACTAACACTCAGTCCTTTCCAAAACTATGCAACAGAAAGACAAAACACTAACAGAGATGAACTTAAGCTTATCCATATCCAGGTTTAAGTACAGCCCTGAACTCAACTCAGTTCAACCCTAAAGATGATCAGTAGAATAGAGATTTACTGACTAAAAAAAATCCTCTTGCTGAATTCAAGTATTTGAGGCAGCATGTCTCATTAAGAGCTGTGAAGAAGAATGTTTAACTTAGATTTCAAATACTTATCATGCACAAGAATGTTATTGTGAAATTCAGTGAATGCTTCTAGAGATATCTCTGTAGATATGCAACTCTGCTATGAAGTCTCAGCATATCAGATCCCCTACTAAACACAGGAGTCCTCTGTAATATTTTTCTTGATATAAAGATTAATGGTTAAGAACTTTTTACAAGGCATTTATAAAGAAAAATATGTAATTTTACATAAATATCTCAATGTGGGCTTTTTTATTAATTTCAAAATTTGTGAACAGAAATTTTTTATCAATTATAAACCTAAGTACACCACAGAGATTTGCACACCATTAAGTCAATGAAGTTCTGTCTTTTTTTCTCACTGAAAGTGCTGTATGTGGAATCAAAACTCTTACAAAGATGCTATTTTTCTCAGTGTTTGGAGAAGCCCTTTGCAGAAGGATACATAGCGTATCAGTGAAGCTTTGTACCTAAACTACAGGAACTTATAAACATAGTGGTGAAACCATTTCTTGTTTTCCTCTATCTGCAATTCTTAATTTTAAAAAAGCAACTATTTCTAATGGTGTATGAAACCTGGGAAATAAGGTTGGGCTTGAATTATATTTTCAATAGAATACAGAAGGAAGTAATAAGAGAATTTGCGTCTGGTCTATTTTGCCAAGGAAGGTCTTAAGATCAAATGGGAAGTCAGAGGCAAGAGTTGTAAAATCACAAAAGCTGATGGAGGTCAAACGCCATGATGTCAGTAGTATTAGAAATTGCTTAAATTTGGGTCAATTTTGATCACATGAATGAGAACCAACCTCCTTTCTCCTCCAGCCTAAAAATCATCTCCCAGATTGATTTCTTCTGTAGTCTGCTCACAAGGAGTAATGGAACATCTTGTCTGAACTGAATTTTTGGAAGAAGCCTGTACAGCTGTGCAATACAGAAGAGCTGAGTGAATCCTACATCACAACACCTGAGGCTGTGTAGAGACTTCCCACTTCTCTGCTATGCTCCACTATGACATCCCTGCAATCTTGTGTCTCACAGGTCTGGAATCTCAGACCACGAGGATTCTATTTACAGTACTTGCTAAACAATGAAGGTGGTAACACCAATCAATGTTAGAATTGACCAGTTCATGTTCGCAAAGTACACTGGAGAAGGAAAGTAACAGTTTTGAATTCTGAAGGGAATCCAGTTCATTACCAGCCATAGTTGATGACAAAAATAGATGCTTTAAAAACCCACAAATCCGTGGATTTGTAGAGATTTGAATAAAACATCAATCAGAAAGAAAAGAACTGCTTTCAACAAAGTGGGTTAGCAGGGATTTTTAATATTTCTTATTTTCACTTCTTCAAATCTTGAAATTTAGTAGTTCATAAAATTAATAAACAAAGCATTACAAATAGAATTTGATTTAAATATTAGCAATGGGACAGGCAGATGCTTTTCCAGAACAAAAGCAAACACTGAAACTCCCCTATATAAAAATAAGTGAAAAAGGTACTATCTATTAGGGTAGTAAAGCCAAATCTGATAATAAAGTTTGCAAAATCAATTTTATCAAACTTGTCAGTCTTCCTCCTGAAAAGGCTCTTGGTTACTCACCCCAGTGAAAACTTGAGAGCAAAAAAAGGAAATGAAAAAGGTACCTAATCTCTTATGGCAATCAGATACCAAGGTATGAAGATAACGCAAAACAATTGACTTGGGTGTCCTCAAACACACAAAATAATTAAGGTAGTCAGCTTCACACCTTTGTATTCTTCTAAAACATGCAAAATCAGTTGTGTCACTACTGCCTAACAGTTACTGTTAAGTGTCACATTAATCTGTTGCTTTACCTTGAGTTAAGTCTGTTCTGTCTGAAATATTAAAGCATTAATGAAAAAATACCCTTAAGGACACTGTCTTTATTACATAAAACACAGATGCATCCTTGAAAGGTGCTGAAAATAAAGACATGCAAGAAAAACCCCATCTATTTCTATTTACTATATATCCACTTACACATCATTGCACTATGTACTATATCTCAGTTTTATAGGCAACAAACACATCAGCTGTTCAACTCAAGCACAACAAATCATTTTTACAGCATTGATTTGCAAATTTTGCTCACTGAATTGCACTGCTTCAGCCATTTGAAATTAATGCGATTGTTACCAGTAATAATGGTTTCCTTTACCACCACACCACCATCATTAAACCACAAACAAATCATGAAACTGCCCCAGAGTCTACAAAATAAATCTGTCCTTTTATCATAAAGGAAGTACTGCTGAGTTCCTTTAAAGTCAGCTGCGTCCAAAAGTTTTAAACCGAGAGGCACGACTTTTATTTATGAAATACTCACTATAGTGCATAGATTTCTGTGTGCATGAAAGGTAAAAATTGATTTTTCATATGTATAAAAAGCCAAATGATTTTTATTAGATCCATAATAATAACTGTGCTGTTGCTTGTTCTGAGCTAAAGACTTCCTTTTCTTTTTATTGCTTAAGTCATGTCCTCACAAATTGTTATGCACATTATACACACCTTCTGTTGTTCAAATTATTTTGCTATTTAAGAGAAAATATTTCACACCAAAAAAGGAGAACATATTTTAAGATTATATATATTATATAAATGATAATAAATAAAATATATTTTTAATTGCTTTTTTCTATGTGAAAAAAGCTATAAGCGAAATTCCACATCAAATCATCTATCCATGTTTTATGTTTCTGGTAAAAAAAAAAAGGTGAGAAAGAATTATATGAATCAGTGATTAAGAACTGAACAAAACTTAACTTTTCATATTTCACGTGTCTGGTCTCCCTTATGGACGAGCAGATCTAGTTACATTAAAATACACTCAGCCACTGTCAGTGCTACATCAGGAGCGCTCTTCAATCATGTTCTGAGCTAAAACTGCAGCACCCTTAGAAATAAATTACTGTGCTTCCCTTGCATGGCTGCATGTACAAAACCAGGTGTGTCACTCTTGAAATCATGCTAATTAAAATATAGACAGAAAATTTGAAAATACTAGTAGGATTTCCTAGACTTAGTGAAGAAAGCTCTAAGTATGTGGTATGTGCCATCTATCTTAATGCAGCACTGCCAGCCCTGGCAGTGGTGTAATAATTCTTTGGAAGGGGCAGTAAAAAGCAAAATGGGCTGTTTGCAGCCTTTGTGGCTGGTTACAGACAGCAGTCACTTGTGTACCTGTCCTCTCAAAAAGAGCTTGGGCAACAAGGATCCACAACCTGAGACCACAAGGCCTGGAAATGCACCACAGCAGGTACCCCACGGGACAGCACAGAGGAACAGCAACCTGTCTGCACATGCCCCTGTGGCTCCTGTCCTGCATTACCTTCCTGGATCAAGGTCTCAGCAAGACAGATGCTCTGCAAAAGTGATCACAGATTCTTTACAGGTTGGTTAGGTTAACCCCTGCGCCCACACCCAGGCCCCACATGCTGACTGTTTTGCAAGAGTAATGACATTGGCACATCCTTCTAAGAGGAAGAAATCTCCCTGGCATCCATCCCTGTCTCCTGGGACTGCTCTGACAAGGAGAAACACCAGGATCAGAAAGCTCAGGAAACAGCCAAGGTAGCATCTCTTTGACACAGGAGATCTTAAATTATACACTAATACAGCTCTTGGCTAATTACCATAGAATAAATAAATAAATGAGTGATGTTTCCTTTCAAGAGCAAAAAGCACAGGAAGCTGTTGCTCAGTTGAGAAACTGAATTCTTAGAAACTCACCTCTTGAAGTTGCAATTTAAAGCCTTATATTGAATTCTGTACCTACAAAGTATGACAAACATCTTTGCACCATCAAGGAGTGGTATCTAGCATGATGCCAGCTCTTGGTTATCACCAAAGATACAGAATACTGCTGTTGCTGAGATCACAGTTTGGGGGAACAAAAAAAAAGAGAAATTTCACAGAGGTACAGCAGATGTGGATGTGGCCTTGAAAAATCTTTAAATACTGCCTTTACTCTGCCTGCTTCATCCTGTGTAGTCAGCAAGCACACAGCAGACAGTAGAATTGCAGCAGTATAAACCTGGCTGCAATCCCATTGAATAAGGATCCACAGAGAAGGGTCATATTGGAACAAAGTTCATCTAGCCCTGTAACACAAGGCAGCAGCCAAAACTGTAGAAAGAGAAAAAAAGAAAAAAAAAACCACCCAAACCTACAAAAACAAAACAGAAACCCTATGGTACAGAGAAAATCACTATGACTACTTTATTT
>VZDJ01007754.1:13787994-13973988 GCA_008694505.1 Cyanoderma ruficeps
AAAAGGAAAAAAAAAAAAACCCCAAACCTGTAAATGATATTCAGGTATGTTCCTAGTGTGCTGGTGGCCTTTATGCCTTTATATAATAAGATGCTTGTGTCCATTGTATCCCTTCCTTTCTTATAAGAGCAATAACAACATTTGGATGTAGTACAAGGGAGATGGAGTAGGGTGGAGGCAGATCTCTTTCAGTGAAGAAGAACAATATTTTAACATGAATACATTTCTTTACAGAAGTCTTAGAAGATATGGGGCACTATCTTTATTTGTGACTTGCACTAATTAGATGATTAGTTGTGGACAAAGGATAAATGGGCTATTACAATGTGGTTCTAGACTTCCAGTTGTGGAATTTTCTTGTTTTCAATTAAATGTCTAAATTAGTTTGTCATACACAATGGAGAAAGAGCTTGGAAATTTAGCAAGCTGAACTACACAGACAGCTACAACCTCTATATGATTTGTTTCTTTCATGGTGACTACAATTACAGTACACTGCTCTGCTTAAAAAAAACACCCCAAAATCTTCAAAACAATTTGTAGTTTATGGCTTAAGTAAAACCTTAAATCTACCACTTAACACAATGAAGATGCAGTCCTTATGAACTGACTTTACAAGCCTATCAAGAAAGCACTGCCACCAAGACACTGAGTAATTTTGTGTGACAAGAATCACACTTCAGCATATAAGGAATTTGTATTCCAAATAAAAACAAAAGTGACATCAGATTTATCACTCAACTAAAACTTACAGTTTAGAAAGAACTACCTGCCCTAGGATAGCCATTTAAATTAAGTACAATTCAGACAGTTTAATTACCTGGACGATAGCCTCTGAATAATTAAGTATTAATTCAGTTTAATTATCTTCAGTAACATATCTCCTAACCTATGCCTGTATGGAGAACAATCGGCTCAGTAATTATTCTACACCCCAAAAATACTGGGGTCTGGAACTTTCCCTACAGCAAATAAAATCAAGGTAAACCTATGTCCTAAAATGAAGTTGCAGAAAGCCACCACACTAATTTAAATATTCTTTCAGTCATAAACTCTTGAATCTGGTCCATGAAAATTACTGAATATTATTTTATTTTGAAGGAAGTAAGGTTAGAGATGACCGTCTTCATTGCCAGTCTCTATTAGTCAGAGGATGCAGACTTGTCTTCCAATAGTAATAGTTATATTCCATGCCAAAGCCTACATAAAATCACTTCTTGAAGCTTCTATACTTTTACACTGCTAAAGCAATCTAAAAACATCAAGAAAACTCATAGCATTGGATTATCTCAATTATTTTCTAACCTACTGGTGGTAATGGAAGAAAATTGGTGCAATAGGTTTATGTGGCTCCAAAACGTTTGACTGCCCATGAACTTTGACTATTTATCTTTTATTGCACACATCCAAAATTCAAGCACTTCCCTTACACAATACTATTTTGTTCCAAAATGTTTTCGTCAATGTAAAAAAAGGATCAAACACTCATGCTTTTTCTTGTGTTGTGGAGGCTTTTTAAGTCTTGAAGCCATAACCATTTATCCAATTGCTTCCTAATCTCTGTAATATTTCTAAAGTATTCTTTACCTTCACAGCAAGCTCAAAGGTTCTGCCCTACTACGCAGCCATGTCATATTAAACTGCCCTCAAGAGAATTTATAGGCATTAAAACTATTTCTAGTTTTTGCTAGAAAATAAGTCAGAAGGGAATGAAGAAGTAGTGCACAAAGCAAGCTTAAACTGAAGCTTCTTAGGAAGACACATTTTAGAATGCAATATAAAGTCACATGAGATTTCACAGGAAAAGTTCCTCAAGGAATATATACTTCAGCTATTACTGTTATACAGCGTGCTAGTGGAATCTCCTGGAACTTAGTTTACTTCTTGCCTGTGATAAAATTTCCTCTATTGACAATTAATGTTTTGGTGTTTTTTTTTAAGATGTGGAAAAAATGAAGGAGTATGCAGCATTTAAGTTTCATCCATGACTTCAGTGAAATATTTTTTGAGTCTTAACACAGTTTATCAAAATTGTTTTCCGGTGGTTTTCTAACTGCTTTCCCTTTCAGTAGCGTGAAATATTGTACTAGTGGTAGGATAATCATGCCATTTCTGAACTGTCATCTGGCCATCATGCCATTCCCTTTCTGAATGTTATTTGCTCCTTACAGTGAAAAGCAACTCAAACTAAAATGCACTCAGCACAATATAGAGCAAAGCTACTGGAAATCTGGAAGAAAATATAAACTATCCCCAAAGCTACTGGAAATCTGGAAGAAAATATAAACTATCCCCAAACACAGAAGATTAAACTAAAATATAAATTTACTCTTAAACAGCTTGCTGAACTAATCAATTATTGTTATTATTGTCTCTCTCTTCATAAAAACATCACCTCTCAAGAATATATTAAAATTTCTCGGACCTCACAATTAAACTAATGCCAGGAAAACTGAGCTGTAAATCACAGCAATATTTTTTTTTTCAAAGTGTTAGAAGCTCGAGTACTTGTGAGTCCTTTTGTGTGGTATCTCATTTTCTGTGATAACCTCATTACACCAGAAAATAGGCAACTGTTTCATCATTCCATTTAATGAAATGGGAAGTGGAACTTTCAAAAGTATTCACTCTTATCTGGGTTTTGCTTCCAGCTGAATTTAGAGGGAGTTTTATCTAAAATGAACATATTTATGTTTGGGCCATTGGAGCTGCTGAAGGAGGTTATGACCTACCTACATTGTAGCTACAAACCTGTGCTGCTGATCCATGAGATTCCAACCAGGTGCAGCATCCACTCATTACGTTTTCTTTGAGCTCTGCTGGACATCAAATGAAGGCCATTGCACGCATTGTTTTCCAAGAAATAATTTAGACTAGAGAGTTTCATTTCATTTTGCTCTCTCAAGGATAAAAACGAAGGTCTAGACCTTCATGGGAAAAGGACAGCATTGAAGACTACTTAAAAACTATTTAGAACATCTGAGAGTAAAGATTTTTCTATGCTCACTTTTAGCCTTGCACACTCAAATGAAAATTAACATCTACTGTGACTCTAGCTTTGGACAAGAAACTAGCAAACCAACAAGTAGGAACCACTGAGAAAAGCAAATAAAGAAAGGAAGTGGACAAAAATATTATTAGACGGATTTTTTATGCTCTATGCTGCTTACTGGATTTAATTTCTATTTTTGAATCATTCCTACTTCTCTTCCTGCATTATTCTTTTTGTATGTGATGATTCAAAATAAAGCCCTAAGCTGTATTTTGTAAGGATTGGGATAAGAAATACGGGGATTGATAGTAGTGTTGTAACTACCTCTCTGCAGATCTTCAGAGCACTAGGTTCTGTTTATTGACTGAATTCAACAGTTCGTGTAGCAAATGACTCCTTTTAAAAAAGAATGTATAAATATTACCAATATATTTGGTTGTAACGAAAATATTTTTGGATGATAAAATTTGGGCTAGGGAGGGAAGGAGAAGAGGATCAGGGGACATAAGCCTTACAGACCAGGAGGCCAAAAGAAGCCCAACAGGGTGTGTTCTGCCTTTTGGAGCATGAGTTAATTTCCCTGTCTGACAGGTCAGTTCACCACTAGCCCACACAGAATCAGAGAACCATAGAAAATCCTGATTTGGAAGAGTCCCACAAGGATCACTACAGTCTAACTCCAGGCACTTCACAGGACCATTCCCAAGAGTCACACCAGGTGCCTCAGAATCCAAATGCTTCTTCATATCCTTGTTTTCATTTGTTCTACAATTTGTAGCAATTATTAACTTATTAGAACAATTGACTTATTAATATGGAAATGGGAGTATTAGAGGAAATTAACCCAAACTCTGTGGTACCAAAAATTATAAAAAGATTCCACTTAGGTTTTTTTAGTGCTCTGGAGCAGACCTTCAAATACCGTGAACACATGATAAAACTTTTTTCTAAGAATTTACATTAGACAAACATTTTTTTAATGGATCAATTTCTACACTAAAAACGGTTAAGCTGAAAGCACACTTAAGAAAGCAATACCGTGGAAAAGATTTTTCAACAGTGTGTAAAGAGAAAGGGAAAAACAAAGGAAAAGCTATATTACAGACTAATGTGACTTCTATTCATGTTATAGATAGCATTTAAGTTTACAAAACAAACATGTACTCTTCAGGTAAAATTCACAAATTACCTATCAGATCTGAACAGGAAAAAATAGATATATATTTATTCACATATTTTCACATAATTTACCTCCTGTAACATTTGTTTCTATGATCCTTCTATTCATAGGTCATTTTCATTTCAAAGCAATCTCTGCAGCAATCTCTATTTTGTATATGTAGGGTTTCAGGTGCACCAGTCTGCTTCCTACCTTCTCCTGGTAATTGTCTTGAAGAGCCACACAGAGTTGGGTGTTAGAAAAATGCATTCCCATTACCATCTTACATTTCCAAGTGAACAGGAATTTTTTTATTACAGTATTTTTTCTTAAAGCATTTTTATTTTTTATTAAGGTTTTTTACTAAGGTAGACAGCATCCTACTACTGGCTAGGTGGTACAGTATACCCTGAAGGCATTCTCTCTGAAAGGCTTTTTCTTTTCCCTGAGCACTGTTACAACAGTGCTCCATTGAACAGCAATGAAAATGACTATACATAATGGAAAATCCTTTCGGTTAAGTTTTCCAACTCCATGTATATGTATATGTATATGTATATGTATATGTATATGTATANTCTATCTCTATCTCTATCTCTATCTCTATCTCTATCTCTATATCTATATATCTAATTCTATTAGAGAAGACAGCATTTATCTTTGGCTTTGCCATTCTTATGGTTTAAAAGTTTAGCCATTCTTCATGTACACTCCATTTCCTTTTGGAAAGGCAGTAGTAGTCTTAAGGAACAAAAGTAGAAAATTGGATGCTCCGTTACACATGAACTTTCCTTGGAAAATCTTTTGTTGCTGGGTTTTGCATAATATTCACTGATTTAAACCTGCTCAGAATATTGTTTGCAGCCTAATACTCCACTGCACTAAGCATTTTAACTGCAGGAAGACTGCAGAATGGGTTTTCCCCACAATACAGGGTTGTTAATTAGGCTCTAATATCGACTTTTTAAAAAAAATGAAACTATGTAGGGTATATTTCTGATTTAATTACCTTTTTAGCAATTTGTTAAGCAAGATAGGGACCAAAAGACTAAAAAAAGAGAAAACACTCCTATAGGAGTCCTATACTCCTCTTTGCTCCTCTGTACTCCTGTGGTTTTTTGGCAAAAAAAACATAAATTGGCTTTGAATATCTTAATAGTACTTTGACTACCAGGCCATTTTTAGGACATTTTAGTGTCTTCTAGACCACTAGAAGACAGTACTTTTCAATATAAATTTAGTAAAACATCTGAAGCTGTTCTTTGAAGTAAAAGGAGAGATATACTCAAAATATTTTCATACTCCCTGACACACAGCATTTGAAAATACAGAAAGTGGAAAAATTACCCAAGTGATTATATGAGAATTCAAATAAGTAATGTTGAGACACTTTCTTGAAGCCCGAAGTAAGATGCACATAATATACTCTCCACGTGGTGAACTACGCTGAAGAAAATCATTCAAGGAGATATAACAAGCTGCCTAGGGGCAGAAGTTCTGACAAGAGAGGACAAGTCTCTTGCAATGTCACACTAACGCTTCCCTATAGATGTTACTTAATTTTTTCAGTAACTTAGAAAAAAATAATTTAATTCTAAGATAATATTTTTTGTTTTATTAGCTTTGTTGCACAGAATAGATGTAATTTTAATATAAAGAAGAAATAAAAGCGTCCTTTCCTTTTCAACCTTACAGCTTTCATTATTACATTACTTTTAAGATGAATGAGAAACTACTAAGTACATCTCATCAAAAAGAAAGAATCCTGTTCAGTTTTATTGAACTAACACCTTTCAAATATAAAAACTTTGCAAGTTATGTCACTGAATTAAGCATAGGGGTCTGAAAAAAAGTATAGCTATTTTTCTAAGCATTATTTACACTTCAAATCACCTTTGATGGTATCAAGGAGTAGGTGCCATGTCTGAAGAAGCTTTAACAGAATATGGCCTGGCAAGTTTTTCACCTCGTTGCATTTCACTTAATTGCTGCCCATGACATATGCATTTTATATTTTTAAATTATGTGATTTTGAAATCATTATGTATTATTCAATGTGTATGCTAAATCTGACATCTGAAATGATTAGTTATGTTTGATGTGTTCGATACTGGTTTTTTCACTATTCTCCACTGCAGAAGTTGCACCTAGCAGACTAGAAGAGTGTTATTTAGGGAAACTTTTCCAAGATTCAGTAAAAAATACCAAAAGCTGTACCTGGCCCTGCTTTGTTTTCATCTACTGCATAGCTAGGAGATATCCATGGTCAAGACCAAAAGAGGCAGATCAGGCTGTGAAAGTTAAGTTTTATGTGCATAGTGATAAGGTGGCTCAATATAAAATTCCTCTGGAAGAAATTACAACTTGTGTTTAAGTAACCCAGTTAGTTAACAAAACAGGTTTGAGGGAAGAAATAGTTACCAGAACTAGAAAAAAAAGAAGACAAAAAGCTCATTTTTAGACAGCTATTTTGAACATGAAGTTTTAGCCCCCACCAAACAAACTGTATGAAAAAGACATTTTTCTCACAGTTCTGCCACTGTTCACCATTTTGTTAAAATGATAAAAAGATAAGACTTTTACAGAATCTACTGATGACACATTTCTGGAGACAGCATGTGGATGAACAATGCAATTTTGCCATGGTTTAGTGGCAGAAATCAGGGTATTCCACACTGCAGACTGCATCAGGCTTGCTGTAGAAAGAATTTCACAGTTTTGTTAAAATCATTCTGCCATAAAGTTACCTCAGAGCATTTGAATCTGTCAGTAATTTCTATAGACATTTCCCACGTGACAGAAGGCTTTGTGACTACATTCAAACCACATGCTATGGTGCTGTGATGAATTTATTATGACTTCCAAAACCAAGAATGCAATGGGAAATTCAGACACCTGCTTCCAAATCCTGTCAGAGTCTGGACTGAAACACTCTAGAGCATCATCTAGAAACTCTGTGCAGACTAGCTTTGACTGTTACATATTCACGTATCTCAAATCTCTGCTTCATAATTGACACTTAATATATACTTCCGTTACCACGGTCAATTAAACTCTTCTCAATTAGCTTCTGAAATTTTATTATTTTTTAAAGGAAGACAAGAAAGCTTCCTGTATTCTTGTACAGCACACATGGGGGTAACAAAGCTACATTCATTTCTGCATGTCAAATTTTTGGGGGCCATCAGGCGGAATTTGTCAACAAAATAAGTTTCTGTCACTATGATATTATGGCCATTTGTTGGCACTGCTAAGGCTCTGGTTTCACTCATGGAAGCAAGTCTTCCCCCCTCACTGAGGCTACTCAAAAGCATGAAAACTACTGAAGTATGTGAGAAATCCTTGGCATATTCCTTTATTAAGAATAATATTCCTAATATATAATAATAAATATTCCTATATTATAAAATTATAATTTTAAAAACCTGCCCTACAAGCACCTGCCTTCCTATCAATATTTCAACACTGATGTCTAGAATGGAATGTGACAAAGAAAAAGATGTTAATGAAAATATTTGATTATTTTTTATCGTTAATTGTTTTACCTAGTCATAGTATAGAATAAATAAAGGAATCTATTTATTTGATTGCCTTTTTAGAGTTGAAAGTAGACATTTGCTTTGGAATAAGAGAACAGTATGCAACCTTAATGAGGACTTATCCAGCAGAGCTGGCTTTCCAGGTCACTCCAATCACAGAGCAATATCAAGTTGACATTAACAGAAAGATACTACAAACAATCTTAAGCATAGCTAGAGAACCCCCTGCTGTCTACCAGTGACAGGAACGGAGTTGGGAAACTTTAGAAAAATCACCAGGCCGTGAAATGACAAATAAAATTCCTTCTTCCATCCAGAGACAAAGCAAAAACAGTATAGCAGTACTTTAACAAATAGGACTTGACAAAAAAAGAGAGAAAATAGATGCAGGCATTTTCCAACACTTCTTTTGACAAAGCAAAGAAAGTGAAGAAAAGGAGGTTGTTTCAACTTCTTAGAAAAAAAGAAATTACATACAAACAAACCTATTTACTGAACTTCTGAAGTCCATCTCTTTCACAAAAATATGACTTAATATAATTATAAATATATGCACTTACACACCCCTTTATGCATATAAAAAATAAGAGCCTTTCTAAATGAACTTGTACTTATGAAGTTCTTTTCTTCTGATTATCTAGATTTTTACTAAAAATTATGGGATTTAGCATTCTCTCCATTCCTAAAAATCTTGAAAATTTGGTTGAGTAAGAGTTTCTGTTTTCTGCATCTTTGGATTATTTACTTTATTAAAAAAAAAATACCTAGATAAATTCAGAGCATATGTTTCCAAGTACTTTTAATTTTTATTTAATACTTTGAATGCCTAGAGTGTTACAATTCCTTTACATCATTCCTTTATTCAGCAATATCTATGTCAACAGCTAACTCATGGAGACATTTTTTGACTTCAGTTAAACAACTAATCAAAATTTTCTTTACATTTCCATGAGTAGTTTTATTGTTCAAATCTATTCATGAAGCTTCTACCACTGTAGGCTCACACAAAAGTGTGTCTACGGAAGTCATGAGTATAACAAGGTTATAGTGCAATTTTTAAGACCAGAATTGCAGAATTCTATGCTGCATTTCTGAGTCTGGAGTATCTACAAACAAATAAAACTCAGCAACTAATAAAATCTGTGATCTGACAGAATAAAAGGTCATTTAGTGTGAATGTTGCATCTTGTGTGTCTCTTAACATAGCCCATGTCCCTGCACTTCCTATTAGGGCAACTCCAACGTCAAATGAAGCTATTTTTATCGTAGCTAGTTTCTGACAATATTCACTAGTGAGACTGTTTTCATATGACTGGCAGAGTTTGAAGTGAACCTCATATAATCTATCTGTGGATCATCTAATCCTAATCCTTTGCTCTGTCTCCTTCTTTCTCAATGTCATACTTGCACACCCAAAGCTGTGAATTGAACAAAGTAGTTTAGATACTACCCAATTATTCCTCATATTCCATCTACAGAGCAGTCACCTCCACATGATAATCCCTGAAAACCAAAAATCAGTTCATCTATCTTCTACTCTAAACACATCAATTGAAGAAAAGTGACGTTCACAGTTCTGAGCACCGGACAGGATGCTGACACTTTTCAAAGATGCAGTGAAATTTCTGTTAAGTATTAAGGGAAATAGCAATTTTCTCTTTTATTCTGTTTTCAAATGCTATTCTTCAGCCACCTTCAATGGTCAGATGAATACTAAATGGGTGATAGAATAGCCTCAGCTGATGCTTCCTGAAGTTGTCATTTCCAATGCCTGAAAGGCCGATTCCTTCATCTCCTTTGCTGTTGGTGCCAATAGATACTTGAACATGAAGAGACAAGGGCACACTCCTGATTTTCAAATGTCAAGAAGAAAATAGTCAACTCAGTCCTCCTCATGAACAACTAAATGTTGAAACAGAATATTAAATGCTGCATCTTCCTATGTTATCCTAACGCTTAAAAGAAGTTCTCCAGAGAAAAAAGGGGTGGAAGGAGGGGAAGAGGAAAGTACAAGGTTGAAAGCAGCTTGAAATTAAAAATGCATTCTACTAAAAGCATTTGTCTACTGAATAAAATGAAGGATATCTCCCTGATACACTCTGTTCCAGAAGCTGAATGAGAATGATGCTTACACTTAGGCAAATCCTTTCAGTACCTATTGAAGTATAGACCAATAGCTTCAGATCCCACTGGAACAAATGGAAAAACTGCTACCAAATCTAAAAGCCATTCTGTGCCAGTGTAAAACCAAAAGCAACTCTACAGAGATTCTGTTTCCAGATAGTTCTGTATTAATTATACTTTATTCTTTTGTCTGACTAGACTATTCTGTCATTATCACACTAACATGTATTTTTTACTTCCCTTGGCAGGGAACATCTAAATCAATCCTAGGATAAAGAAAAAAAAAACCAATAAGAATTTTGGAATGTAGTTAATCCCAGTCAGATCTACTTTTTAACTAAAATTTTATAAAATTTAAACCCTTATCTTTTTTTTTTTCCTCATCAAGCCATACTCATCCAGTAATACAAAACACTGGGGGGAGAAATAGTAGCAATCCTTGTCAAATGGATCAAAAAATCTTATACTTCTACCTATTCTTAACATCATCTAAGCTACTTCTAAGAGTAGATATTTTCATATTATTTTCTTTCCTGATGATCTGGGCTGTGCTAAGTTTTGGCCTGTAGCCTGAATGGCAATGTGAAAGTGTATAACTGCTCAGGGGACATCAATCACAACATGGAAGTCACATGCTGGCCGAGAGGGACATGAAAAAGAGAACATATTTTGCTTTTGAAATGTTGGCTATATTTTGTTTTGTGCCTGTGGCATAAAGCCCTCTCTCTATCTTTTTAAAATACACCAGCCGCTAGGCAAATCTGCAATAAGTAAACAATTCCATGGTGAATTAAGTAATCACATCTCTTTTGTGGAAAACTTGGGGTCTTTAGCTCTGTACATCTGTGGTGTCACAAAGTACTGGTATTTCATTTTCATGTTGAAATATTGTTTTCAGTTTTGCAGACACACTCACACTAAAGATGAAGTAATACCATGTAAATGTCTGGTAATTCTAAAAAATCTTATCAGCCTGTTAATAAGCCAAAGCCTTCCATAACATGACATGCTATTGGAAAAAGAAAGCCATGGGTGCAGAGAAGGAATTAAGTCTTCAGGTCTTTGTTTCACTTAAAGCACAAGGTTTTCCTGCAAATCCTGTCTATTAAGTCCAGGTGTTCATGGTTTTCCAGGTAGTGGCATCATGTCACTTTTTATTTAAAAATGTTTAGTGACAAATATATCAGAACAGAACGCAGAGATGAGTCACATCTGAATTCAAACACAATGGGGTGACTTGTCTACTCACCCCAACTCCAGTGTTTTTGCTGCAGTAAAATTCAGGTTTGACTGATATTTTTTCTACAGATTTACAATTCCTTGTGAGATACCCTCGGGGAGAGAAAGTATGTCCCCAGGGGTGAATTTGTAGTCTGCCAAAAAACAAGAATCCTTGTCAAATCAACAGGAATCAGTCAAGAGAGCTTCTCATCTGACAGTGAATAGAATATGCTGAATAAACACTGCACAACAAACTCACCAGTTTAACCCTTCCAAGACAGATTTCTGAAAATGCTCTGTTATGCCAATCCTGATTCCTGATATGAGATCAGCAATTGTAATTGGCATTGGAACTAGGCCAGCACTTGGTACACCTAAAAATTTCAGAGCCCTTCAATATTTGGGCAGGATTTAAAAATTTTTAAATTAGAATGTTTAATTACACTAAGCTGTGGGCAGAAAAGGTCCCACCACGGCCAGGAGTCATCGTGATGCTGTGCCTCAACTAGTGTCTGGTCAAGTAATAAGACAAATGAACCTCATACATTCCTTTGGAATGTCTATTTCCACCTAAAACTGCCTCTTGACTGAATGGCTCCAAATGAGGAAAAGAGGAGAAGGCAGGAAAGAGTCACACCCTATTCAACTCCTGGCCCTGTATGGGAAGTATGGTATTTATCTAAATGAGCATAATGAGCATATGAGATCATGCACTCTCCACAAGAATGCACCAAGGAACACTTAGTGGAAGCTACTGGCAGGTAAAGAGGAGGACTGAGGAATTTGACAAACCAAGAGGGAAATCAAAAGTTGATTTTAGCTAACTGTGTACAAGTTGCTGGACCCCTGCTTTTCTAGTCGGTTTTGCATAGACATATAAAAATCACTGTTAGCACAGTTATTTACGTTGTAAGTGAACTCTAATCAACAAATAGCTACAGATTTACTTAAAGGGAAACAAAATGTGGTTCCTAGTTCTCCTTTCCGAGGCTTAGTTTCCCAGGAATGACAAGGCTTCGGGGATAATCTCAGCCCTTCCTGTGGACATATTCGCCCACAGACTGTCACAGTTCTGCAAAGCTGCCCACCAGATCATGTCCCTGGTCACAGAAAATCCCATGGGTAAAGGTGATGGAAGCAGCCCCTGTCCCCTGCAGCATGCAGATGAAAGAGAAGGGAGTATGAACACCCTCAGGCAGGTCGCAGATTAACAAGCTCTGCCAACACGTGAGAGGCCAAGGTAAGGGCTCATTAGTCAGGACATGCAGAATCAGCATTTCTGTGGGCCTACCCAGATGGTCAAGTTTCCATGCAGGATCCAGCCCATGGCTAAGGCTGCCTCAGAAACAGAAATATCCCAAATTTTTTCACAGGGACACATGGCATATGGGAAGATTACAGGAGATATAAATTTATCACTGGCCATCATTCACTAAGCTTAGTTACAGGTTTGCCTCTTCAAATGAAAAAATGAATATGCTACAACAATAAAATAAATGTGTGTGATGGCAAGGTGAAACAAGACCCTTAAAAATCAAGAATAGGAAACCTGTTACTAAAATGTAATGGATATTGTGTATAAATCAGTCAACAAATACATCTATGGCTTTTGTCAACGTCTGATGTTTACAGAACTGTATCTTCTGTACAAAGCCCTGTTGTACAGAGTTGTACACTACAATAACACTTTAAATATACCATCCTACTTTTGAAGTCTAATCATAAGAACCACACATGATACAGAATTGTGATGTATAGATATGATGATCATTTAATACACACATACTTGAGCCCACACCATCTTATTATAGGATATGGGGGGTACCTTAGAAAGTTCCCTGAAATTATAGGATGCTTGCATAATTTTCTTTAACTACCTAGGTAAATACCATTCTCATCTTTTGTCTTGATATTGTCAGATATAAACTGAATATTCTTATAAAGGTATTTAAATTTTTTAGAGAAATTTAAAAATAAAATATGCATTTGACTATTCCATTTCTGCAAGGTAATGTGGATTTTTTTCTCACATAATGAAAACAAGTATTTGCCTGACTGAAACCATTCTTCAATCAAATAGAAGCATTTTTTTGAAAATAGACTATATATCTAAAAGCTCTCAGTAAATTTCTGTTCACCTATCTTTGTATCTAGACACGTATCCTTTGGAAATAGCCCTGAATAACAGAAGATACATTAACTATGCAGTTACAGAAGTGATAGCACCACATGTGTCTATGTGTCTACTCCACAGAAAGTTGGGGTTTTTTCTTAGCTACCTCTTGATGATGCAATAGGAAGTCTTCTCTACACTGTAAGAACCCCACTTATTATGAAATGGATTTCAACGTACCATAAAATCCTCCAAAAATTGTCTTTAATATTTTCAATATTCATTAACCGTTGATGGAAAGAAGTAATAGGAGTTTGTTTTGGAAACATGTTTTTGATAATTGTCTAAAATTTGAGAGATTCTAAGTCCTTGGTAGCCTCTTTCCTTCCTTGAATGCAATGAATGAGAAAGATTAAACAGTAATGAATGGAAAATTAGAAATTTCAAACATGATCCTTTTAGCTCGGGATGCGACGATTAGAAGGGAAGTAAGAGAACAGAAGGCAAGAGTGGTATACAATACAGAGTGAGATGCATTCAACATTAAGGATTACAGACAACCCCAAATTTCTAAGAGCAACAAAGCAGAGAATAGAGAAACATCCAGAATAGTGTAGTTGTATTTATGCAATAAAACAAACATTGACCAAAAATACAGGGATGCTACTATGAGAGACAGAATTGCCAGAAGCAGAAATTTGACAGACTTGATTAAGCTGCTGGTCCATCAAGCCTGTGCTCAGCCTTTAGCTGTGACCATTGCACAACAGTTCAGAGACAAACCTCCTTCAGAGCAACTGCACTCTAAGTTGATATACATTGGGGAAAGCATTGACTCCCTGTGGCAGCCACCCTACTTCCCGAAGCATGAGATTAGATCACCTCATTTTAGCATACCTAACCACAGTTACTATTCATTGTCATACAATTATTGAAAAATATCCAGCTGCAGCTGCAGACTCTGTGACTGGCCATGCTTTACCAAGGTTGGAAGAGCAACTTTTAATCTTGGGGCATTTATATGCATTCCAGGGAGAGAGAAAACACATATACTAAGAGATTTTTTGCACAGGGATATAAGAAATATACATGAGAAAGGAAAATGAATACTTTAAGCAAATATGAAACTGTTTCTTACAGATAAAAATTCAGCTAGATCCTGGATACTGTAGACATTAATGAAACAAACAGGACATACATATTTGGCTTAAATGGCAAGAAACAGTGCTGCAAGTTTTAAGTCAAGTTCTGTTATTAGCCCCAGTACAGCATTTAAATTCCAGGAGGAAACTAGTGTCAGAGAGTAAAAAGCCACACTAACATACCGTATCCTCATATATTCAAAGAAGCATTTTTCATTAAACAATATGGTTTATGAACCATAGTTTAAACAGTAGCCATTTGTGGGTGGGAAAAACTCAGAAAGGTAGTAATCAATCCAAGCATGAGACTTGAACAATAGTGATATCATCCTAAACATTTCTGCAATGATGATATCATTATAGGGTTTCTACAATACTGTTCTGCTCCACTGTGCTATTTATCCACTTTCTTATACCCCTTCTTATCACAGTCTCCTCATGTCAGCCTCATTCCATTCATCTCTTCCCTTCTCACTTTTCTCCTGCCTTATCAAACTCTCACGTGTCTCTGCATTCCTCCTTTTTGTACCTTATCTTGTGTGTGAAAGCATCAGCTTCAGCACATTCAATCAAAAATGTACTGAAAACCTAACCCACTGAAAAAAATCACAGACTTAGTATGTGTATTGCACCAATTTCCTACTATATGCTGTAGCAGGGACATCTGACACTGTTTTGTGCAATGTAGCAGGGATATGTTATCAGTTGTTCCTTACATGCTACCATAGAATAAATAAATTCATTAGCAATTCTCTGTATTTATTTTGGGAAGGCAACTTGAGAGACAAATTATCTACCTCCAAAACCAGATATAAATAAGCATAAACCATGCAGATGTTTTCCTCTCCCCTGTCAGTGCATTTCAACTGCTGGAACATACTGAACTTGTTTACCTTTTGAGAGATGCAGCCCAGTTTACAGAGGAACACAGCCCTGAAACATGCTGTATCCTCTCAAAAGTTTTTTTTTTTTCAATATGAAGCAAATACAGGTCACTTTATAACTGATCCCAAATTGAATAAAAAATAACTGGAAATGCAAAAATGGTATACATATGTATGGAAGCACTTTACTGGTAAGCCCTTGAAATAAGGGAGTTTGCATAAAGTCTATGCCTTTACGCTCTTAAAAATATCGCATAATCAGTTTTCATAAGTACTTACCAGCAGCTGTGATTTTCAAATAATTAAAAAAAACCCCATTTTCCTCTCTCCAAAATGAGCCAGGATACTTCTAAGATACAGATAATGACAAGTGAAATAAGGTCCTATCCTTTTGTTAGTAAAGTCTATGCTGGAAGATAAATGTGTGGGAGCAGGTTGAGACCCTAAAGCCTAAGTCTGACATAAGAAAGAAAGTAATCTTTTCTACTGATCACAACATTATGAGACACTTCGCTCTGATTTGCTTACATTTACGAAACCTGTTACCTCAAGAGCAGTGAGATTTACCCTTTTCTGAAATTTAGCATACTTTACACTAGAAATAAAAGTCTACATCTTTTAAATCACAGAACAAGCTCTATTTGTGACTTATTCTCTAAAAAGATATATTCCCAACTATTTCTACAACACTTTGCAAGCTGGAGAATGATCTTTGCCAAAACACAGGTCAAGTACTGTTGTAACAATGTTGTCCTGATGTCACTATTAACCCCTTTTTGATTATTCTTGTAAAAAATTTAAAATTTTAAAACATCACAAATCCTCTTTGGTTTTGTCTAGTCTAAACTCCTTTCTGCTCTGTTTATTGTAACGTTTTATGCACCTTTGAACCTTCAAAGTTATGCATATGCTAAGCTTTGCTATTCCAAAGCATAAAGTGAGGCTCTATGAAAAGCTAGACAAAATTTATTTTTCATTTGACTTTGATTTGAATATTAGAAATACAGACTACTTCAGCTCTCACTCTTTTCCAGGCTTCACTGAAGGTGCTCTTATGTTCTTCCTTGAGGCTGAATTTTGTTCTCCTCAGAGAGGTCAATTATGTGGGCTTAAAGAAGTGGCAGAAATAAGAGCATTGGGAAGCTGCCGAAATGTCAGGAGAAATCCTCAAAGCCTTTTTTTTTCAGGTGAGAGTTGCTGGAGCGATAGAACAAATACACTTCTCAGCAATAGATATTGATGTTTTCTCTCTTTCATGAAGGCTGTGACACAGACTGATATCTTACTGCAACAGAAATGCTGCCCCAACCTACACCCTTCCAACACCCTCGACACTGTGTACTGTGGCAGACCAAAAAAACAACCCCCCACCTCACAAGAAGATGATTCTGTTAAGTTTTTAGTGTGACATTCCTAATTCTGAAATATTTTACGAAAGTTGGTAAAGCCTCCCAGAAATGTGTCCATGTTTCTCCAGTATTTTCTACATCCTTCCAGTGAGGTTCCCACTACCCCACACCCAGAAGAGGACCTCTGGAGCCACAGTGCACGATGGTGGGAGAGAGGACCAGGGAGGTCAGACCTGCCCCTGCAGGCTCAGTCACCTTCTAAGGCATCGTAAGAAACCATGCAGTGATTTCCTATGACTTTGATACCTGCTGCTGGACAATATCACAAGTGAACTCTCTGGTTTAGTCCACATCTCTGGTCTCAGAAAATTGGCAGAAGAAATGGTGAAACAGGAAACACAAAGAAGAAAACACAAGCAGGTTAAGATGTTCTGGACATCCATTGATGTAAACCCAGAAGACTCTCATATTCTCATCACAGGAAAATAGGAATCATAAAATGGACTAACATATTGTAAGTTTTACCTCTGAATTCATCCTGCTAAGATAGCAGGAAATCCTAGAAGCAAAACAAAACCCGCACCCCCTGGAAGTTAAACTAATGAACCACTTGCAAAGGGAGTTGATCAAAATTAACATCAAACCCGACAAAAGCTTCTGCCAAGTACTGCACTGCCATCTTCCTGCTGCAGGCAATACCTGTTCCCCATGGAGAATCCTTGCACTCCCTTTTTCAATGCATGGAGCCAGTTTCATTCCTCTTGATTTTGTCAAGACAAAACCTCAAAACGAAACCTCATCTTGCTCACCCTTTCAAAGGGAAGAAAGGAATAAGGCATAATTTTTGACTTTATCATAAGAAATCCATAACTATTATTTCAAAAATCTCGCTAGTAACCGAGATGGCTCTTTGTGGAAAAACCCAGATTCTCCAACTAGCTTTCACAGTTATTTAGTCAGTCATAAATATTAAATTATTCACAGTTCATTAAACCATCTAAAAGAAATTTCAACTCACTTTTATAATTCTCATTTCTCACTAACATACATGTAGAACTGGGAAGCTTCCAGCAGGTAAACATATCCTACTTATGACTACATGTAGAACTGGGAAGCTTCCAGCAGGTAAACATATCCTACTTATGACTAGATATATATCGATATACAGATATAAGTATATGTAAATATACATACACTGAGAAATAAAGTTGGGCACAGCAACCCAAAGCTTGAAAGAAGGTGAGTTTAGTGGATAGCCCTTAAGTGAGATAACCCTTAAAAGAACAAGGAAAAAAACAACAAAAAAAGGCTCTTGTTCTCTTATTTCACATGACAGAAAAGAATTAATTATGGTATTACAATAATTACTTTAAATGCATAGAAAAAATCAGGTTATGATTTTGGAAAAAAATCTGGAAAATTTCTCTCAAGAATTTTGCAAAGCCCTATCAAACTCCAAAGATTCTTCTCCTTTATTTGACAAGACTTTGATGGTGTATGTTAGAGACCCTGGCTCAATCAATTCTCAAAGGACAGACTACAGATCTCAAGTGCTGCAGCAGGCAAAATAGGTATGAAAAGCTCCTGAGACTGATCTTCCCACACAATTTGCTGTCCTCCTGTTTCTATTTCAAGAAATACTGACAAAACACACTTCTATGAAGTTTCTGCACATTTTTCTAGTTCTAATTCTGCAAAATAGTTGAAAAGAAAATCTTAAATATGGCAGAATAAAGGAGGAAAAGAGCGACTCTCAAACTGATGCAAACAAGCATAAAAAAAGCATTTTAAAAAAGGCAAGAAACAATGCAAATTTTCATTTGATAACCTGTATGCAAAACTAGTCTGCCACTGTACCTTTGTTTCCCTCTTAAAGTACACACAGCAGCTTCATACATAATACTTTTCTTGTCAGTGTTGTTGCTTAATTAGTCAATGTGATGTGAACCTTATGATAAAAAAATTGAGTTGGGGCCTTCATTCTCTGAAGAGAGGCATCAACAAGTAGAGTATTCTCACAAGATACAGGTTTCATATACTGTGAATATGAAACTGATGGGAAGAAATTCTGCAGAGAAGGACTATACTGAATTTCAGTCTTAACTTGGACTAAAAATGCTACTTGGTCTAGAGGGCATGCTTCCATTTTTTAAATCCTTATAAGAAATTGGTAATAAATATAAATACATGTATATTTGAACTAGCATTCCCATTATGCAGCAGTCTTTTTCAGTGATGGAGCTGGCATACAAAACTTAGGAAACTTTCTTCTATTCTCTCCTAAATAGCCAAGGGAAAAACGTGTGACACGTAATACAGAACTTCTGCATTTAGGTGCAACAGATACACAGATGTAAAAAAAGAGTCAAAAAGCCCACCAAGACAGCAACAGAAAGTGATTGGTTAAAAATATTTTTCTACAAATGGTGATATATATAATTCTGCATACACTGTTTCTTCATCTTGATCCTCAGGAGAAGACAGACCTCTCTGATGCTTTGTCATTTTGTATTGAAATGCATTTGTCTTTAAGGTGAAAACAGGCAATTGCTGAGACAAAAATGTATTACCAGTGTTGTCAATACATTAATACGAAACAAAAAAACAAACCTATATTACAGCACTGATGTTTTGAAACCACTACCTTTAAATTTTTGCTCAAATGTTATTCTTTTTTATACCTGACAAAAGTTTAAGTTGAAAATCATTTTGTAGACATAACAAAGTCTTCTGCTATGTTTTTCAATGTGTCAAATTTGTCATTTAATGAGCCACTCATCTTTCATTCTCTGCACAAGGAAGAGTAAACAGTACATTATAAAAACACTCATTTCCTTGCCTCACCTAACTTCATTTAACTTGAATAATTTCCTGAATAATACATAAAAACAGTGCCTACCACAATTTGCACACGTGTGGTCTCCCTGCAAAATTAACTATCAGGAAACAGCACATCTTCTGAAAATTGTATTTCTTTCTGGAGGATGGAGAACTCACTCCAGGAACAGTGCTGGGCAAGAATGTACTCTTAATTGTGCCAACACATAAAAAAAATGCTCTTCATGCCATGATCCAGAAATTAACTCCCCCCACAATGAGATGGAACTGAAAAGTCAGTAACTCATTTTCTCTAACAGTTCTAGGTTTTTTATTCAAGTTTTCTTCCTTCTGATAATAAATATTGCATGTTTTCCTGTGATATAATTTTTATTTTGAACAGATGTTAAAAAAAATGTAGATGATGCTGCTGGAGTTTCCAGGAGGCATTTAATGAGGAGGAATTTTCTCTTTGTCTTGACATTGGCAATCAAGATTAGTTCCATTTTTTCTTTCTAATTAGCTTTTGCAAGACAATTGTATGTTTGAAACAAACAGGATACTTTCCCTCAGGGCATCAGAAACTTAATCTTTCCAATTTCCTTTCAACAGACATTGAAAACAAAACACTGTATTGTAACTCAGCTGGGAATTAAGAACTGTGTGACCCAAAAAGTGGAAAAAGTACTACCTAAATAAATTTAACACAGATGTCAATAAAAATATAGTAATGAAAAATCCTTTAAGCCACCTTGTTAATATCTGACAGAACTGCCTGTTCACATTAACTCTGATTGCCTTTCAAAGGAAGTTAAGACCCTAAATTTATACAAAACTGAGGAATTTTATATTCACAACATACGGAGTGATTAGCATCAAATCATTTGAAATATCAGAAACAATCTGAGGTCATTCAAGTCACTTTATCCAGCATTCTTCTTTGTGACTCAAAAGAGGTTTTTTTAGACTTTGATCATTCTACGGAGGTAATAGTCCCTCACAGAACTCTTTCTTTTCCTTATATCTGATAAAAAATATCAATAACGCTAAGCATGCAGTTACAAGATTATGGTGATAAACCATAAGGCTGTTACTGACCTTTTAGGTGGAACTTGCACTCATAAATCTTGTCAATAAAAATAATGTTTGGAGTGGTTTTTGGATTCTGATCAACAAGTCACTAAGAAAATAACTGCGGGTCTTTATTTAAAAATACTGAAGAATTGAATTAAAAATTATAATCTTCGTGGCACATGGCACTCTACCACTACACCTGTCAGGAAAAGAGCTCTATGGTATGGTTTTTGTTAGGATTGTTTACATTCAGACTTTCATACGTAGTAAACAGCAATTTCTACTGTGTCCCATTGACACTACACACAAGCATGGTGTGCGCAACATATACAGTCATCACAGAACTTTTTAAAAATGGGCAGGTGCCTCATTCCTGTGTAGGCTTCAACTTCAGCTGTGCCTCCTAAACAGAGTTCAGCAGGGTACTTACTGATGTGTAGAGGAAACCTTCTCCATTTAGGGCTATATACAACCCAGTCTTTACACCCTGGATAGCAACAACTCGGAGCCCCACTGGTATAAGGTTGAATAAAGCTGTGAAGAAAAAACATGACCAGATATAAATATACTACAGTTAATACAATAGTCTAATAAACAGAATTAGCAAAAAAAAAGAAAGAAAAATAGCTCCGGCATCATCTTTTATTCTTTTAAAATTAAACTAATTCATAAAATCTTACTTCTTTGATTCTGGCAAGTAGCTCTTTATTTTCCTGGGCATTTTTAAGGTTTTCAATTAAGAGGCACCTTCATTAAAGACTGATGTTAAGGGATCTGTCATTTCAAAATCTTTTTTTTTCTTTGCTATTGAGAATGATATATTTGATACAAGAAGTAAGACACTGATGTCAGGTAATGACAGAGGCTTACCATAGTTCATAAAAGCACTGAAATATGTGCTTGACTCTAAACATGTATAAATGTTATGGAACAGAACACAGAACTTGGGGTAATAATTAGAAAATAATTAGAAAATCCCCTAATAACAAATAACCCTAGAAATACTATATACCTCTGTAGTAATCCAAACAGCCACAACTTTGATTATTACTGTTTGAAAAAAGACCAGTGTGAATAGTGGGAGTTAACCAGCCTCACCACAGAAAAACAAGTTGTGTAAGTAGGTGGCACGAACCAATTCTTCTAAAACTTATGACAGCACACACCTATATTACATTCACTGACTCATGCTAGAAAACTAGATGCAAAGCACACATCAGTCTTGGAAGAATAGACCTGGATGAGACAGAGTTCATGCTAGATGTTTTTCCACTGTGGATGAGCCAAGGACTTCCAAGTCCTTGGATGAAAAGTAAAAGCACAACCTGTGTGTTCAACATATGCAGTGGGGACTATGTTTCTACCAAGTCAGGTCTCAGGAACACATTAGCACCTACAGTGAGTTCTTCAAAATTTAAGAAGGACATCCATAGGTGTGAGCAAAAAGTGCACTGTATGAGGCTCTCTGTAATCAGAATGCCAGAGCTAAAGCCCAAATCAAGAGAAAAAACTATCATGTAATTGCAGTAGATAAATACATTTCTCAAGGTGTGAAAATTCCTGTTTGGTCAAAGGACAAAAATCCACAGTTTGTTTATGATGAATATGCTCAGTCTTTACAACTGAGAAAAAAACCTAGAAATATAAGCATGTATTAAAAAAAAAAAGAGACACCTTTCCTTCAACATTGTGACACAGAAAAAGAATGTGTAATATCAGATAACTTTAGGAATACACAAAGCCAATATAAAACTAGGAATTGTAGCAGAGTTCTTCCTAGAGTGGTAGAAAGAAAAATATACTTAAAAGAGCTCTAGAAGAACTGAAAACAATTTGGCAGGCTTACAAAGAAAATAAAAGAGATGACAAGAATTAGCACAAAAAAATAACGTTTTAATTTCTGTCATTTCCAAAATTCTCCATTACGCTAGGATATTGAAGTGCTGTTTACTAAAAAAAATACTTTCTACAGATTAAGGTTCTCTCTCTAATAAATGTAAAACAGTGAAATATGGCATTCACAGAAAAGATATCTGTAGATATCCTAAGAGTATATATGGGCTAAACACTGCATGGCTTGAGGGCTTTCAGTTCAATATAATTTGGAAGTCAAAAGTTAGTTATACAGTCATTATCCTCAAATGAAACAATGTCAAACCCAGCAAAATCACTGTCGTGGGTTGTGGAGGGGGAGTCTGAGTCTGTCACAGCAAAAGTAAGTACCAGAGGGCAATTGAGCTTGGATTTTTTTCCTAGAAGAAAAGAAATTGCAGGAGCAAACCTGCATATGAACACTATGCTAAAGGGACTGAAGAAACAATTGAGGCAACACCAGGAAGGAAAAACAAACAATACTTATATAAAGAAAAGAGGTCAACGCAGAAGACAAGTCAGCCATGCGAACTAAGTCAGCTAATGAAAACTAACTCCTAGTCACAGTGGTTCAGTCAAAAATTCTGAAATGTAGATAGTATCTGCCATATTACCAACAAAAATAAAGCACCAAGGCTAGAAAAAAAAATCCTACCACCATTGAACGAGAATTACAGTTCTGTAACACAGCCGTGTTTTGTGCAGCCTATAAAGTTGCTGAAGTGGTTTATAGTTGCTGGTGAACTCAGAAAGCACTGTGGGGGGCATGTAATGCATCTTTTACTGACATCAAATTTTAATTTGAGATTTTCAGGGCTCCTGTAATTAGTGTAAACCCTTAAAATTTTCAAGTGCGACCTTAAATGCTGCAATTCTGCACATTCAGAATATTCAGTAAGTTTCACAGAATCCTTCAGATTTGAGTGAAACTGGGGAGGCCAGTCTACATTCAGCTATTGATTGACAAACGTTCAGCAACATGTTTCATACTGGGGTCAGCAAAACATGCACCAATAAGGCACAGCATGTGGTTTTAATGCACTTTGAAGGAGGCCAAAAGAAATTCGATCTCCTCCAGAACCTGACTGAGCAGTACTCTTCACTGAGCAAGACTTCAATTACACATTTCAAACATTCCCGGGATTCACTTGTGCTATACCTCACCCTAGGAAAAACCTGCTCTGAGAAAAGCAGAAAGCCTTCTAGACTCTGCTGGCATTCCAGTTCTGCACAGCCAAACATATGTTCCTATCTGAGAGGGTCGCGAAAAAGAGCCATGTCAGCCATGTCCCCTGCTTCCTTCTCTCTTTAAGAAAATGATCTGAAATGAAAACCTGGGGACCTGGGACTGAGGTCCCTAAACATGTTGATGTGCCTAAAGCCAATTCAGTGAGTCCACAGATGAGTTTAGGGGGGGGGCATCCTCCAAGAGCCCAGGAAATATAGCAGCATCTGGTGCTCAGTGTTCCCATACTGCACACTTAAGTAGAAAGCCTGGAAATTCCAAATGTAAGATGGGAAGAGCATCAGGGAAGACAAGGGGACTGATTGGCTAAAATGGTGCAAGCAAAACCCTTTCTCCTTATCAATGCGAAGACTGTGCACACTCCCTCAGTTTTGCTCTGTATTCTATCTAAACCACAGCTATAAAGCATTTTGTTTCTCCTCCTTTTCCTAATCCTGAAAGCCTACTCCCACCACAAAAAAGATCAGAAAATGGGAGTGGGGACAGTTATCAGGAACAACTGGCATGAAAAAGGATAATTTTTTTAGGTTTCATGGAGGAGACTTGCAGGAACTCCAAACCTGTGTTGGATTCCAATCCTCAAAATGTTTTAGCAAAAGTTTGAGTCCACTTTTTTTTATAAAGAATCACTCCTTTCTTAAGCAAAACACAAAACCACCATATAACCTTTTCCTTCTTTTACATTATACCAACACAGTCCATTAAATTGAAATCTGAAATGCCTGAAATCAGATGTTTCCATATTATACTTGTGAAAGTCTATTTATGTACAACTGACTTGTAGCCACAAGGAAATTGCTATTACAGATCACTGTTTTTCTCAAGAATCTTGCTATAGACTGATTGCCTAAGAGTTACAAACTTGCAGACTCTTCTGCACGCACACAGTCCTCGTGACAGCTAACAAAACTTTCCACAGCACCAAATCTCCAATCAGATCAAGGCAACTATTTCTTCAATTTATTTTCATCTGCAGGCCCACAGGCAAAAATGACAACTCCATCAAAACATCTTTTAGATTGGCAATGACTGCAAGGAGTTTGGTGGTTAGAGGTTTTTCCATCCATTTCTTATGGAGCAAACCCATTCTACCTGCCCAGTCTTACTGAAGACATAATTAAAACTTTTTTTTAAGTATGACTGAACATTGACCTGTCAGACTAAGATTATCCCAGTGGGAGAAACAGGCTTACCTAACTCCCAGAGGTGGTGTAAATAGATGAGTTAATGCCTGTATAATTCTTTGAAGACAAACTTCAGTAAAAACCAGTGCAAGCATCAGGCTGCTGATATTTCAGTAATCCAAAATTAACATTCATTAATCCAAATTTAACAGCACTGCAGGTGTTTTTTTCCTAATCCTTATGTGCTTTATTTCTACCTAATTATCTCCTTTACCTTACAAGGGTGCTGTAAAAGTT
Organism: Cyanoderma ruficeps; assembly: GCA_008694505.1. Classification (NCBI taxonomy): domain Eukaryota; kingdom Metazoa; phylum Chordata; class Aves; order Passeriformes; family Timaliidae; genus Cyanoderma; species Cyanoderma ruficeps. The sequence goes on from VZDJ01007754.1 coordinate 13,812,948, forward strand.
AATTTATGAGTGTCTTCAAACCAAAATATGATAGTGATAGGTATTTTATAAAGATATTAAAAAGTTAATACTTCCACACTAAATTTGGAAGATATAAATAGAACATTAGAAGCATGCATTAAAAGATGAAAATAAAGGAATATTAAATGGTTGCAGGATTTCTTGAAGAGAAACTACCAGGTACCAAGCATCACAAAAGGGGGAAAGCATGTTGCACAATATAAAAGTTTTGTACAGCACAGCCGAGTCAAAGTTCCTTGGATAATGTTCACTTTTTCATTTATCAATGAAATGAAGTGCCTTATGTCTTATGAAATAAGACTACCACTGAGTAATGCCCTTTTAATTAGAGAATATTATAGGCATGTTATAAACACAACTGTAATTTCATAAGGGGTACAAATTGCAACAATTTAGTGTTACAATCAGGTCTGCCACCTATAAAGGAAAGTATCATCATTTGTGTTGGATTTTTTTCAGTGGTTGTTGGCTGAGATACACTCTAGGTGAATTAAACAGGCTACAGAGCTGAAAGTTTCAGAGTTTCAATCTCTGAAATTAAAAAGCTAGAATTGACTTTTTCTCAAATTAGTCTTCCTATTAAACCTACCCTTCATTCATCAGACAAAACTTCGAAGATAGACCAAAGCCTAAAAATGAGCTGGTTTAGGTGAGGAGGACAGCAGGAGAATGTAATGCTCGTCACTACAAGCACGTATGGAAATCGTTTCTATCTCTTTATGATTTCTGTGTAGTAGCTTGTTTGTCCTAATTAATAATGATGAGGCCAGTGAAGCAAGCTGCATTTGCATCTGTAAAATCCAGGAAAATTAGAGTGAGTGTGAACGCTACACTGAGTAGGACCTCAGTAACCAAAGCTTTAACCACAGTCACTCCTGCCTTTGCTACAAGCAAGACACAAAAGCAAAGCAGAAACTGAAAGGCATTAGATAAATTAAATGAAAAAAAAATAGCTGGAACAAGATATCACTGAGAGTGGGGCAAAAAAAAAAATACAGACTATACACACAATGTTGTTTGGCTAACAGCCTTGATTTGGTGAAGTGATTTAAGGAAACTCAGCACCATTAACCAATAGGTGCATTGATTACCATTGTTTCACGAAACATCATTATCTTGGAAAAGTTATGAAAAGAAATTACAACACTGAACTGAAGCCTGTTGGTCTGTTTAGGCTAGGTCCTAATATCATGGCTATCAACATGAGCAGATGAAAGTACATTCAGGGATGCGATTACACATCATGTCTTCCTTTTTCATGCAAGTGTTTGCACACAGTGATGCACTAAAAATCTTGTCATCTCTCCTTGCAGTCTATAGCCTACACACAAACTGGGACAATGAGCAGCTGATTAAATCCACTGGTAAAAGTCATTTTGACTTCAGATAGAAGTGAATCTTAATCTTAGTTGGAGCTACCTCTCTACAATTCCATGACTGCAAAAGTGTAAACTTATGTTTACTGACATACATGTAAAATGAGTACAAAATTTTTGTAATTCCCTAACTGCTTGACACAGAATACATGGCAACAGTGCAAAAAGTAGCAGCATGACTAAGCTTCAAACAGTTTCTTTGCTGAAGACAAAAAAGAAATTGCATCTTTTTTCTCTCCCTCAGTCCTCACTCCCTCTGGCTTCTCTGACACCCAGTTACTCAGTGGGCTCTCTTCAGGGACAGGGAACAGTTCAGAAGACAGGCGGAAGGCTGGCAGAGATGCACACCCTTTGACAGCCTGTATTTCCTTTTTCTTATGAAGCACACTTTGAATGGAAATCATCCTTACCATGCAGGTAAGTACTCTATCTGTCCTACGGACAGTACATGTCCATCCCTTCACCCACTTGGCACATTAAACGGGCAGCCTGCAAGCACCACAGTCAGAAGCAGGATTTTCTCCCCAAAAAAGTTATTCACTTGTAAGCCTCAGCCAGATATTGTCATGCGAAGGAGCTCACAAAATAAAATATCAAAACACTAGAAAATCTATCCATGAGAAAATTACCGTTTGAAAGTGAAAGAGAGAAGGAAAACCAACATATGCAGCAATAAACAAAAGCAATAGGGGAAAAAAACGTTTATCAGGAAATGAAAGGCAACAGAGTGGAAAAGGAAAAAAACTAAGACTGGCAGCACAAAAGAAATTAAACACATATTCATACAATAATAAATATACAAAATAGGTAAATCTTTTCATATATAGCGTTGATACCTATACCAACAAAATTTCAGATGCAGACTGTAGACTTCCTGGAAAACACATTAATTTTGCATTCTTCTGTTCTAAACTGTCTTCACTAAAAAATATTGGAAAATTGGAGTAGTTAAGAAAACAACAGTCCCACCAGTTAAAGACAGAAAAAAAACTAAAAAAAAAACCTGTGTGGAAAAAAAACCCCACACCTTTTTAGCCAAAAAACAATGTTGGAGTAAAACAAATTATCTAACATTATTTATGCAAAATACACAATACTTCTTTATGAAATTTGGTTGAGTTTGGAGAAGTTCAATATTTCAGAATATTTATAATATAGAATTTTCATTCTGCATTTTGGAAAAAGAAGAATAAGGGAGATGGACAGAGAGCTGGAAATCAGAAATGCATAGAAGAAGGGAAAGAAAGAGTAACAAAAAAAAAAAAAAAGAATGATTTGTGAAGCTGACAACATCAAAAAGAGAAAAGTAAGGCACTGTGGTCTAGCTTTGAAGAGAGTCGAAATCCATAGAGATTTAAGAGTTAAAAAACCTCTCAGAAATAACAATAAAGCACTACAAAATTGTTGCAGTCATACACACCTTCTCTCTGAAGCTGAAAATAAGAGAGATGGGCAGAGGGAGAGAGATACACACTTGTACCCTAAGACAGTTCTTAGACCTCCTCTAGGCAAAGGTTCTACAACAAGTGAGAATTATCTTGTCTTGTTTAAGGTATGTACTCCAGTATGTATTTAGTATGTACTCCAGTGCTGAAGTGGGAATGAGAGATGGACACACAGAGGGAAGAAAAGAAACAAGGATGGGGGTGGGATGGAGAGGGCATGAAAGGGGAACAAAAACACTTGGAAAACAAGCAGAGAGATACGCATGAAAATATATATTAAAAATATTTTTTAAAAATTTAAAAATATTGACCAATTTTTCTTGATTAAAAAAAACCTCCAAAACAAACAATAAAAGATGATAATTCTATCTGCTGATGAAAGGTATTGTAAATGACGCTGTGCATCAATAGAGACCTTACCAATGTAAGGCAGAAACCTCAAATACCTTAATTTCTGTAGCCTAATCTCAACATTTTTAGAGAAACTAAAGGATTATTTAAATAGAAGTGCTTAAAATAAAATTCAAGATGACACAGAAATGTTACTTAAATATGTCATGATAATTAAAATAAACAAAACTCAAATCAACTGTTTCTAGAGTAAGAATAGGTTTGTTTAATTACCATTTGCAGCTGAAGTTATCAAACATATATATATATGCTCATTGAACGAAAATATATAGCAGTATCATAGGAAAAGCATACCAAAGCAGCAACCCACATGGCCTTTCAAGGCCTCTTTTGTTTGGAACATTTTTAAAAACTGCCACTTTTGCTGTCTCTACAGTGGCAGAAAATCTCTTATCATTGGAATTCTGGATGGCATAGGATTTTTAGCCCCAAAATTTTTAGTATCTTAAGTAAAGTAATTTAGCATGTGTTTTATGAAGGTCTTTGGTAGTTTAGCATACATTCAGTTGCTTGTAATTTCAGATTTTTCTGGGAAATTTGGTTTCCATGTCTTGTTATTTCTTTGTCATTTACTGGAAGATAAGAAATTTTTGTTAGATAAAAAAAAATATTTTAATATAATTTTACTACTTTTATAAAATTACCAGAAGACATTCATTGGCCTAAATGTCTCCCTCCTCAGGTCCGTGAGCACTTACGCCTTTCCCTTCAGAGGCGACACATTTAGGCCAACGTCCTGCACGAGCCATGCTGGTGGTCATCAGGCTTTGGAGGGACAGAACCCTCCTCCCTGGGACAACACACATTCCGAAACCCTCCAAAGGCAGGCATGAGCAGGGTGCCTGTGCATACACGTCCGAGCGGTGCGATCTGCGTGTGCGGTAACACATTCCCCTGGGGCAGTCACTTACTAGAATTACTGCTGTCATCCTTGGTTCCATCGAGACTTCCATCGGGGTGCATTTGCAAGTAGTAGCCTTGCCTGCAATATAACCTGGTCACTATACCCTTGAGCTGGGGATCTGAAAGACAAACATATTTTGTCACTAGCCTCAAAACTTTTTCCAAGAGTTATCCCTACTTCTGTCACTGTAGGAGGATGTTTGGTGAAGCAGCAATGCTGTCTTAAAAGTAAGTACTACAACAGGATTTGTGCTGATGGAGATGAAGAAAAATCTCTCTGCAGAGTGTTGTTAGGTCAGTTCTGTGTCCCGTTCTCTGCCTCCAACATCCTTCATTATAACTAATACAGGTAAAACAGAAAAAAAAAGAACACCCGAAATATCCACAGTCAAAAGCTTAAACCATATTAAGCCCTGCAAAAAATTTTAGACTTCAGCAACAACTATAGCCCATTATAGAAACTAACAAAACATTTCAAAAACTCTACTGGTTTCATGTATGTTGGCAACTTACTGTACTGCACATAAGTTTTAAGGAAACTGAGGAAAAGGTCTGTTTCCTTTCCTATCAAAACTGGTAAACTTATCTGGTGTAATTTGTAACAGTACCATCTGAAGTTCCCAGAATATTTTAACCAAGCTAGAAGCAGATCCCACTCACCTGCCCTCTCCCACCCCCCAGGGAATAATATCCACAATCAGGGCAAGACACAACCTTTCTTCAGCAGAAAGAAAAAGCTGAAAAAACTCTCAGTAAGTTAAAGCTACAGGAAATCCAGGTAGCTGGAACAATGAAGGTGCTTCATTTAATACTCTGCATTTATGAAAAGTGCCAAGAATTGTGCAGGCAGTGCCGAGTCACAAACTTTTTGATTCACAGCACAGATGTTGCCTTACCACATCACAAACTGAGAGCTGTTGCACAACTGGTTCAGAGAGAGAAGGCATCACATCTTTAAAAAATTCAACAGAACTACCTCTGTGTGATATCAGTATCAATATTGTTAAACATTAACTATTAGGCCCAGTTCCAGGCAGCCAGTACATAAATTTGTGAGAACATTGGCATTAAAATATCTATATCATATCATACTTAATTCTGCAATAATGAATTAAATTCTTAAATACTTTGATACAGAAATATAATAAAATAAACATGTGAACTTTGAAGGAAGACAGAAAGTATTTTCATGCAAGCCTGTGGGCAGAATACAAAATTTGTGTATAATTGCTCTCACAATTAATCATGCTGGGTTACTTAGAGTATCCTAAGGGGACATGAAAACAAACAGTGATAAACAAAACTGCCTCTAAATGGTAGGTACAGAAATTTCTGTAGAGGCTCAGTTCTATGCAATTATCCTGAAAATGTTTTTATTGAATATCCAAATTACAAATTCATATTAAACAATAAGCCCATCTAAATTAAAAATACAAGATAAACTGTAAAAATAATAAAAACCTGTTACTTTAAATAGTAACACTGTAAGACATCTGAGGCATGGAAATAAATAATATGGACAATCAGAGATCAGCATATAAGCATATTACAACTTAAATTTTAAAAATTTATTTTAACTGAAAATTTTACTTTTTGTTAATTTTTACATTATCAAAAGTTTGTCTTTATATATGAATACTCAGAAACAAATATTTTTTAAAAAATTAAACATGTTAAACTGAAATTCTTTTGAATGTACTGTCTCCACCAACTTCATCAAGTGATTCAAAAGCATTTTCATAACTCAAAAATGAAAAGTGAATTCCTTTTACACAGGCACTATTCCTGTCAATTTATGCTTTCAATGTGTACTTCAAATTGACAGTTTTAAACAGACTTGCTTAACACTCATTAAAAAAACATCTTTAAAGACTAAGCAGAAGTATAAAAATTATTATCAAAACTAGATCTTTAAAGATTATTTACAGGAAAAGTATCATCATTTTGAAAAACACCTTCCATACCCAAGGAATCATGAATAAATGACTTTTTATCAACATTTTCTAGTGCACAGAAGTTTCATAGAAAGGCAAAGTAGAGTCTACTCACTGTCACCAGTCGTTTACACCTACTGCTTCAAGGGAAAAATGTCAAACTTAAAAGTCACTTTCAAAGTTGTTCTTTATACCCATTCAATTCATTTTTCTAAATTGACAAATTAAATATACTTTCTAATAATTATTCATCTGTTTTCATCTAAACCATTATTTAAAATTAACCCTGCTTTGCCAGTTATCCAAAATTATATCTGAATGAAAGTGAAATGACACATCAATCTTGATGCAAGTCATAATAAGCAATAGTCACAAAGACTACTCCATACAGCTTCAAGGTAAATATCTCCAAGATGAAGCAGACAATCCTGTCAGGCAAGAAGTTTATCTCTTCTCCTTGCAGAAAGATAAATTACCCTTTCTGGTCCTTTTTGAGACACCTGAGCTGCAAGCAGAGAAGAGAAATCAGCTAGTCCCTCTATTTCTGTAGCATTTTATCTACCTTTTGTCCCTTAATAATATTACAGGAACAGTCTTAGCTTCAGACGATTTACAAATGAGTTTTTCCAATCTTGTTGACAACACTTTTTAATTTTTTTTTTCTGTCTGCTAGACAGCAGGAGTGAGCAGCAATGCCCAGAAACAACAGCAGAAGACTGGTGCTGCCTGTCCACAGGTGTCCTGGGTGTGTCACCTTTCTTTAACTCTCACCACAGTGACAGACAGACCATCATTTATTCTTACCCTTTAACCCCCACACACATTTATCTTCCCACACATAAGAGAAAGATAATGGCAAGAAAATACAGAAAAAAAAAAAACAAAACCAGGATGAGAGCAGACAACCCCACCAAAGAGCTCCTGGCTCTCATGATTTTATCATAGAAATTTTGCTAATAGTTCTCTTTAAGTCCTAGGTGCCACAGTGAGGTTATTTTGTGAACAATATAATTTCTATTTAATTTTAAACACTTTGATCTCAGGGGAAATGAAACTAAAATGCAAACCCCACCATGCATTTTCAAAATTTATGGAACAGTTGAACATCTCCTAATGATTTTTATCAATCTTTTTTTGTGCCTTAACTTCTGAGGTTGAACAGTTCAGCATGACATGTCAGCAATGCCCTGCATTGGAAAAAATTATTCTGACTTGTCATTATTAGAGGTTGTCTCTTAAAATTCAAAACTATACTGAATGGACAAAGCAACAGCTCCTCAAGCCTCTTTTTCACAGCCATCTGTGTGACAGCAGCCACTTGCAGCCCACTTTTCATGCCTTTTTCCTTGTCAGTGGTGATGGCAGGATGCATGATTGCAGTTAGCATGAACACTCTGTCAGTAGCTTTCCTGATGTCCTCAACAAAGGCAGAGTTTAATTAAGATGTCTTCTCTCTCAAATAGTGGCTACAAAAATGGCTTTGTCATTAATTCATGACAGGCTGAGTGCAAGTCTTGCTCTAGCGCAATTATGACACTTCATGTTTTGAATTGTGAAGATTTTCTGTTCACAGAGAGAATGGCTTTTGTATGCACTTCCCCACTTCAACACACTGCCAGGACGGATGTATTTAGAAACTTTATAGATTTAAAATAAACTACGGAAAAAAAACTTATTAAATATGAGAGTTAAGATATAGATGAATTTAAAATCAAAAAATTTTTTTCCAGACGAAGGTGCTTTTTTACTGTCATTATTTATCTTCTCCTTCTTCTGTGCAAAGGTACCAAATAAAAGCCAGCTGACAAACAAATGCTTAATGGGGGGGTAGTATCACCTCAACTCACATTCTTATGGAGAATGAACTGCACCATCCACGCAGCTACCAGCCTGTCACAAAATCAGTTGCTCAGTGAGCCAAGTAAAAGCCAGTATTTAGAGGTATATTCTGCTCAGATAGCAGAGTATCAAACTCATGATAACAGTCCTTCATGTTTTACTCGTCCTTTATTCTTTGCACTTCCAACTGGCAGTTTTCACTTTTAGATATTTTAGTACTAAAAGTACCACTCATATTGGTCCAGAAAAAAACATAGAGCATTTTTTATTTATGGTACTCTGACAGTCACCCTGACTTGGCTGTCATGTCTTGCTTGATGATGGTCAACATTTGTTAGGAATCTTTTCCCTCATCTATTAAACTTTATTGAAATATAATAAAACCCCATTATAGTCTGTATTCAGATTTTTTAAAAAGTCAACTCCCCAGACTCCTGCAACCACCAAATTCCTTTTGAACCTGGGAAGTAAAGTACCCACCCAAAGTCCCAAGTGTCTCATCCACTCCAGACACATCTCCCTATTATTTTGTAAGGCCTGAGAAATGCAAAAGCCCCCTTTTCCTGACTTGTCACACAAGAGTACAACAGTGGCGTATGTGTAGGATGTGTTGGACTGGAATTCTTCTCTTGCTGAAGCCGTCTACTTTGTATAATAATTAACTACACCCCTGCAGGCAGGTTAGACCCCATCCACGATAGCACAGTTCAAGACATCTTCAATCCCTCACTGACTTCTGCAAAGAAACTTATTGTTGCTTCAGATTAATGTCTGGATACTTTTTAAAACTTTAAACATGTCTCTGTAGTGCTTAGTATTTTAGAAACTTTCCACTAAGCAATTCAGCTCTGGAAGCAGGGAAAAAAATTCCACGTAAAAATTACATTTTCTTTTTTGGATTCTCATTTCAGGTATTTCAGTTCCTGCTGTAATGCTTTTCCCAGTTTTCAAAAGTCATCTTCTTCTCAAGTGTACTGCTTCTGTTCAACTGCAACAGTACTCAAACAGGTACAGTCGTTGCAGATGATCACATTACATTTTGCCATGTTTTTGCCAAATCCTGCACCACCATTCCAGCACACCTGGAATGCAGGGTCCTCTGAAATGTGTGTTACACAATCGCAAGCTTCCTGAAGCAAGTACATTGCCAATGGGGAATTCAAAATGCAGAACTTTGTACCGCATTTAAAGGTGGTAAAATCCTAAATATGCATCTAAAACCATCCTGCATTATTAAAGTCTTCAGCTGTTAGTGATACAACTCTTGCATTCAAAAGCTTTATACACTCCTAACTTCTTTATGAGACTGTCCTATCACCTGGTGTCTCAAGGCTTCCAAGTTTCTGATCGTGTTTTCACTTCTTCTCATTGTTAATAGGAAATGATAAAATATGAACATTTATTTTATATGCTAGTGCTCTCTCAATTTTAATAATGTTTCAATATCTCACAATACGCATCAGAAAACTGAACTTTAATTAAAAACTTGAGAGAAAAATATTTTTGAAAGAAAGTTTTGCTCTATTCAGGGCAGAAGGGAAAAGCACATAATGTGAACTCAGAAAAGCAATAGCTTCCATTATTCCCTGTTCCCATAAGTAATAATAGTACTTGTTCTGAAATGAGGTGGCTTTCTCTTTGCTCACTTATTTTTCCGTTCTCATGATGATTACAGGGCACTCAACTTTGGTGTTTATTTTTAACTCTACTTTTTGTCCATTTATGTCTCACATCACAAGCTCATCTCCTGCAGAACTGCGCTTTGAGAGCGCGGCGAGGAGACAGAGAGTCCTCCCACGTTCCTGCGCTGTCATTGTCACTGGCACTTCCACAGCGTTTGTGAAATTCCCCAGTAAACTATGAAAGCGGGTTGGAGTTCTGCAAAATGGCTGCTTTTCTTAAAAGCCCCCCTTTGTGCTGGGATCCTCGCCTTTGTGCTGCAAATGTTTTTATGTTAACTGCAAAATGTGCTCCCTTCCATTTGTGGGCGCTGACACTTTGTCTCTGGGTCTCACAGAGCATTTCAAACAACATAAGACTTGTTTCTTGCTATATGGCTTTACTTGAACAAAATCGATCATCAATAGAATTACAGAAACTTGGCTGCTAGCTGGGATAATTTATATCTGCTCGCATTTACTCGGTGATTTGATTTAGTAGACTTGTCTACAGCGTAACAATTAACAGCATCCCTTACCAGACATATTATTTTTGGAAGGTATTTGTTGGAAAGGAAAGACGATTACGTTGTTCAGAAAACACTTTGCTCCAAAATCACAATTTTACATGAGCATGGTAGTTTAATTTTAGTGAATTCATTTAATAATTTGCATTTCTCTTCCTATTGGACTATACTGTATAAATCTGATGGTTCTAATCTTGCAGCACATGGATTTGTTGGGAAATTCCTGCCTAAACACTGCCTTCCACTTTTGACCCATGTTTCTTCTACTACATTAAAACTCAAAGAGCTCCAATTCCTAAATATCTAAATGATATATTAGTTTATGTTATACACAGGAATATTGGGAAGAAACTGGTCTCTACTTCCAAGCTTACTTGGATATCACCAGTCAGAGTTTAATATATTTAACTAAAAAGCAGCATCTTCCACTAATGAAAGAGCCCCGTCTTTGTAACGATATTCACTTTCTCAATTTACTTTGAAACACTAAAAATTCTACTGTCCATATTCCAAGTTAGAGAAGTCTTGCTATTACAGTTTTTATTTGTTCTTTTCATTTTACATAAGCCCAAAAATACCTAATATATCTTACTGCACCTTATTAATGTAGATAAAATAACACTCTAGTATTATGTTTTGGAGCTGTTCCTGTACCTGACCATCTTAGTTCTACCTGGCATATTCTTGATTCTAAATTCCAACAGCAAAATGTTAGCATTAAATGCTTCTTAATGGTTCTCTTGAAAAGAAAAAAGCATCAAGCAATAGATCCCAGAATTATGTAGTTTCTGTGTCTTCAATTTGCAATAATCTCTACTCTGTTATCTTTCCATGAAAAGCCTTTGTCAAGCACTAAATGTGATTTTGCTCACACTCAAAAAACACCAAAGCACAACATGACAGCTTCTATTACCATTTAACCTATGTATAAAATTTGACTAATGCACTGCCCTTGGAATCAGTAAATAAATGGGATTTAAGAATGAGAATTCTCTGAAGATGTCACTAAATGTTGAAAGCACAGTAGGATGGGCATAGACAACCTTTACATATGTAGCTGAATATATTTCACATAGCACCTAACTTACCAAGGACTAATTTTGATACTCCCCTTCCTAAATTACTTTTATTTTTAGAAGTCAATGTTTAAACATTGCATTTATTTTCACAAGCTTTACTACTTATCTCCTTGCATGTTGCATTACTAAGCAATGAAATATCTGCAGTCAGCTTCTATTTCTTTCACCAACTGACTTAGAACTAAATTTCAAAGTGCCCAAAGAGTCTATTTTACAAGTATTCAAAGCCATCAGGGTAATTGTTAATGGACAGATGATAACAGGATAATTTTAATGCTAAGTATTGAATCCTACACCACATTCCATTTTCTATTGTTATATTCAGGAAGCTTCCATAATACTAAGTGGCAAGGGTCTTGTTATTAAATTAAAACTTGTTATTAAATTTATTTAATTGTTGACAGAATACATAAAAGTCTACAAAATGAAGTATATTCCCTCTGCTTAGATATACAGAACCATCACATCTGAAACATGTTTGCAAAGAGCACAGTGTATCATATTTAGTTTTATTTTCTTGCCGATGCCTCAAAAACTGAAATAAGCCATCCACATCACATTCAAGAAATTTTAGTTTACCAACCAGTCTAAAAATTGTAGAAAAATAGAACTTGCACTGGCAATGAGCCAGGACAAAGAAGATTTTTTTTCTAGTCAGGAAGTGATAATTAGAAATTGCAAAATATAGAATCGTAGACTCTTGTAGTTTGGAAAGACCTTTAAGTTGTTAAGTCTTAGTTAACCCAGCACTGCCTTGTCTGCCACCATGTTCCTTAGTGCCACATCTACGCCTTTTGAATACTTCCAGCAATGCTGACTCCACCACTTCCTGGGCCAGCCTGTTTCAATCTTTTCAACCTTCCAGTGAAGACATTTTTTTCTAATATCCAGCCTAAACCTTCCCTGGCACAACTTGAGGCCATTTCCTCTTGTCCTGCCACTCTTTACCCATGAGAAGAGGCTGACCCCCCCATCTGGCTACAGACTCCTGTCAGGTGATTGTAGAGAGTGAGTCCCCGCGAGCCTCCTTTTCTCCAGCCTAAACAAGCCCTGCTCTCTCAGCCACTCCCTATAAGATTTTTTTTTTCTCATAAGATGTGTCAGAGACACATTGCAGAGCAAAGATTCAATTTTCTTTGATAGCTGAATGACTTTAAAGCTTTCCTGATTTCAGGTGCAGCAGATTTCAAAAATCTCCTAATGCAGCAGTCTCTTTTTACTGGCACCACAGATGTATTACTACATTTTATAAAATTACAAAAATCAGAAGTTGTCATTTCCACATGACAGTTTGTTGACTTGAGTGAGTTGAGATTTGTGCAGTTTTAAATATATAAATCAGAAAGCCAAAAGAAACAGGAATTATTCTTCTTTATCAGTACTAACAATTTAGTGCACCAATGTACACACCTAATTAACAAAATAAAAGCATTAAGTAGTAACCAAAGATAAGTAAACCTGTTTCAAATTTTAAAAACTCATTTAAAAAGAAAAGGTGTTGTTAAAACAATTACATTTCTATTTAGTGTTCAATAATGTACAAAACAAAAGAATTTCTTCTTTATATCAGACAGAAAAACATTTACTGTGAAAAATTTGGATCAATAAACTGACTTACAACCTTCAAAAAAGTAAAAAAGTAAGAATTTCTCTTAGTAGAACACTATGTATTTTTATAAATTATTATTTAATCCTTATGCTTTAACATAAATCCTCATTGTCAAACCATGTCATTCACCAATACTGTCTGAAGATATTTGTTCACAAAGACAAAATTTGTTTACAAAGAAATCACAGCAAAATGAGATCTGTTAAGTACAAATTGAATTTCAGTCCTCTTCATGAAGAAGCAATATTACTAGAGATACAGGAATCCAAAGGAATATTGATGGAGAAATGGATAATCTCATTGTGAAATGGAAATAAATATACTTCCATATTTGTTATTAGTTAAGAACATTATTGTTTCTGTATAAAGCAAGATTATAGATGTTCCATCAGACAAGTGGAAGTCTGTGCTGTTAGTATGAATACATAGCCTTTTTTACTTAGAAAAATATATATTTGTCTAGGAAAGCATTAATGCACTGCATTAATTCTTGTAGAAGAGCTACAAAAGAATTTTTAATATCATTACACATACAGTGCCATTACCAATTTTTTTAACATTTGAAATAGCATTACATTCCTCTTTCACAAAGGGTTGCTGTTTTCACTTTTAAACTCCAAAATCACTAACAGCAACAGAAGTGAAATGAGGCAGCATTACCAAAAAAAGTATAATTGAAGGTGTTCAGCTCTTTTAATTTATTTATTTTTAAGAAATTATATACCCAAGAAATGTCATGAGTTACCAGAAGTGGATTAGTAAGAACTATTTGAACCAGAAAATAGCAAGTCACACTAAAGATGAATATCTTTTTTTTTTTGCAGTGTAACAAAGTGTTACCTGGGTATGCACTTTAACCAGGGAAGAAACAGCAGACTATTTCCTATATTTTATTCTACTATATGCGCAAGCACTTGCATGTTTTCTTTGTGAGAATACAGTGAGATGGACAGACAGAAAGAGAATCAACTCATGGTTGCTTTGGTTTCCTGAGATAATTTTTTTCCCAAATTCTCCCTGTGAAAAGAAAAAAGTCTGCAGATTGCAAGGCTTTGTAATCAGTGGTATTAAACACAATTCATAAATCCTAAGAGTAGCAGCTTGAAAGACTGATTTTCAAACAGAGACAAGAAAATAATCCCCTGCACTTGAAGAACACAGTCTGAATTTTTCTGAATTCTGAATAAGAGAGTAATTTCTTTCATCATCAATATGACAAAACCAGGCCTCTTTACTGAAGCTACTCTCTGCTTATTTTTTGAGTTTGAGGTTAACTTGGGCCACACCTTCAAGGCTTTTTTGTCTTCTCCTCATCTCTGCTATCCAAGAAAACTTGGAATACACAGAAAGAAAGCAAACTATTATGAAGTTACATGACCCCAGGATTTAGGCTTTAAGGAAATCAGCAGAATTTGACACTAATGATACAGGACAATCACAGGAAACTGTGACAGGCAGTCACTCAATTCAAACCTCTTTGAGGGACTTCAGCACAAACAACTTTGCCTCTCTGGAACTTCTCTTTTTTCAAGACTGACTCTAGCAAGAACAGAAAGGCATGACTGAAACTGGCAAATTCCATTTATTCTACCTAATGCTCCTAGAGGAAAAACACCCAAAAGAACCCCAAATAAAATCAAACTGTTTATCCTGCTTAGATTAGCCTGACTGTTTTGGAAACACTATTTAATCCAGATATTTAGCTAATAATCAGAATTATACTCTTAGCATCTATGAGAAAATGTGCAGAACCAGTTCAGATCAACCTGAGCATTCACTAATAAGGAGTAAATCTTCCAGTTCTGAATCTTTTGATAATATAGTGCTGACACACTCAGCAGAGACTACCCAGCCACTCACTGCCACCTACAGAAAATGAAAGTATTCTATAACATATCCCAAGACTGAAAATACTATTCTGTAACATATCACAAGATTGAAAATACCTGCTAGGTTTTGGTGGAGCTCATTGGTTCATGTTTTGATGATGCCCAAAAATACCTCAAAAAAACGGATAGGTCTTTCAATCTTCAAATCTAAATTTTATTACAACACAGATGAGAACATACAGCTTTTAAATATGTAACCTGAAAATGAAATAAAAAATAGGAGTTTTATAAGGAATCTCCCATCCTATCAAGTGAAATTTTGCAGTGATTTAGTGATCTGGTGGTTTTTTTACATCCTGCTTTGCCTCCAGTGCAGCTCTCTCACCATGAAGAACTGGCTATGCATCTACCACGCATACTTTCTTAACGTGTTCAGACTGCAAGCCTTCCTTCCACCGTTTCTCACATCCAGTCTTGCACTTCCTACCTACTGTACTCTCATTCCTTTAGTGTTTCCAAGCTATATTCTCATTCAGGTGTTGTTTTCCAGCTGTGCATGCCCAACAATAGTGACTATTCAAGAGGACATAAGAAGATAGCCCTCTACCCTGCTGCCCAATCACAACTTTAGTAACAAAATAGATTTGTAAGCTTAAACAAATACAACAAATTTACCTTCAGTCACATATGTCCTTCTTTACAAATTTATAAAAACATATTCTTTTCAGTCTGTGAACTTAACAGAAGACACAAACTTCACCTTGTAGCTACCAGGAAATGCAGTGCAGTCTATAACTTCAGGCTGTATCACAGAGGTATATCAGTAGAAAGATCCAAACCCACAAGCAACTTCAACCATCCAGCCATCAAGTGCATTTTGCAGAGCAGTGAGTCACACTGAAGAACCATGGCAGTTTCAAATGTGTATTTTCTCTCAAAATGTGTAATACAAAACTGACAAAAAACCCCAAACCAAAACATATTGCTCAAGGCTGCTGTAACTATGGCTTCTTTCTTCGCTGTCTGCTTGGCTAAAAGAGTTAACAGCATCATCATCAAGTCTGGCATAAGCTCTTAATTTCTTACAGATGTCAAATTATGTGTGAACATACTAAACGAGACAAATTCCAGACCTCCTTTTTTGGTGTCTCCCGATAAAGTAACAGGTGACATTCCTCTAACCATGTATGAACATCTCCTGAGCTAGTGACATTCAACTCTTTCAAGATGTGAGAAACAGGTAGCTCATTCTGAAGGACAGGCCAAAAATGCACTGAATTAACTACACCTGAGAGAGCTTACTTATGTGCCCAAATCATCTATCAGGTGCTCTTCAGACCTGTTAACACTGTGGTGACACTAATGCTCTCTACACTTTGGACAAGTCTTTTCCCCCAGGACTCAATTCCAGCTCCATCAGACTATTCTGGTTGGACAAGAACTATGGCCAGCTCCAGACAGCTGCTCATTCACTCTTATGGTGTGTTAGGAAACCCACCCATACTACAAACATGCAACCATATGGGCACAACTAAATTTAAACTAGCTTCCTTAGCATCCTCAACTATCAGCTGCTGATTTTTCTCACACCAGGACTTCCACTCCACCCTTCAATTTGAAGCTTGTCCTGAAAACCACTTTACAGAACATACAAGTTTAAGTAGCACGTTTTAAACAGAAATCAAAAGCAATTTCATTTTCCAGATCCACGTGCCACTGAAATAACATGTGAGTGCAAGACTGAGGTGTCTTCTACCAGCATTCAGGAGAGCCAACAGGTTCTCCTGTTTCTAGGGAAGTAATTGCAACGTTTTCCGAGTATTAATATTAAACCTTCTTTAAATCTCTTGTAATTCCTGCGCATTTATTATATCAACAACTTAAATGTTATTAGAACCTGAAAGGTTACAGATATTGAAAAAGTAGAAAATTTGTCCCTGGGATTTCCACAGCAACTTCTGCCTGTGCCCAGTGATGCTGCAGTGACATTGGCCCAGAGCACTGAGCAGTTGCAACAAGTGACACAAATTTTACTCTGTGATAATGTCCTAAGGACAGCTCTCAACTGAATGTATCAGCTTTATTTAGCTTCCCAATGTTGGGACTGAGCTGCCTGTCCTGCTTTCATTTTCTAACCCTCACATGCTCTTACTCAGGCTCTCCAATGAGCAGTCCAAGGACTGATCCTCTGTGCCATAAGCAGAGGTGTTGCTGGTGCTTCACCTGTAATTTCACCTGCAGATGAAATGCTGTGTGCCTTCGTATCCTAACACATCTCCAGTGCAGATTTACACACACTTCAACAGCAACCTACCATAGCTGAAACACCTAGCACTTCTACTTTTAATCAGGACATAAATTTAAGCTTTTTCAGCTCCCATGGGCAGTCAGGAAGAACCAACAAACAAACAGGACATTACTAATTTATAAAGCTGTCTGAAATTAATCTACTTCCTTTTCAATGAAGCTCAGTTTGTAGCAGGTCTTGTTTGTTTTTCAGAGACCTTTGATATAGTTCTCTGTTTCTATACTCAAATACAGCAGAATTGTCCAACGTAACTCTTCACATTTGACACATAAGCCAAACTCCTTTCTCTACACAAAGTGAGGATTAGCTTTCATTATGCTTTATTAGGTTCTTCACTAAAATCTGTGGCAGCAGCCTCATCAAGTGGGTGACGTTTGATGTTTCTAAGAAATTATTTCTACCTGTATGCAAAGTGTGGGTCTACCAGAGAAGGAAGAGAGGGAAAAGAGGAAAGAGAAAGTAAAAGCTCCCAGGACTCTGACTCATACACTTGTCAGCTTTGTTCTGCCACAAAACCTACCTACCATATTTTTCACTGTGTATTTTGCAGAAAAACACACCTGGTCACACCAAACCAAACCAAATTGTCATAAACTCAGAGTTTAAATGCTTTGTTTTCTAAAAAATGAAATATTTTGTTCAATACAAAGACAGTTAAAACTGTAAAGTTCAGCTGATTGACAACATGAAAAAAAGACCTGCTTCAAAACTGGGGAAAAAAATTCAAAATTGTGAAATATCTACCTGAAAATAAAAGCTTTACTCCAGACTGTTTCCAGGTTCACACCTTTTCCCTACTATTAGAAACATGGTTAAAGTCTGTGAAGACTCTTGTTGCTTTGAGTTCTATATTGCAAAGAAAAATACCTTGAAACATAGTCATGTCCTACCAAATAATCTAGCTAAAGCAGAGGCACATAAATATTTTCTGCCTGAGTCAATGGGACTGATTCTGAGGCTTCTGGTTCCAGCCTAGTTCTGATTAATATGAACGGACCTGAAAGCTAAAGAACTTGTGATAGGTATTAGGAATATTTTTATTTGGCCTAATTTGGAAACACAGAGACACCAAGGAAGCAGAGTATTACAACCAGATTCAGATTCTCATAGGAGAATGCCCTCTCATTGGGAAAGGGTCATGTATTGAGAGAGGACAAGTGTCTTCCATAGAATTTGCCTGGCTGCCTCTTGAAATCTCCAGATGTCCATCTCTAATGCAAAGAAAACCAAAGCTAGTTTTTAATTTCTACCTAAAACTGCATCAAAAGTTGTCTCTCTGTTTCTATTTAGCATTGTTTAATTTTGGAACACAAAAATGAATATTTTGAAGTATATATTTTTAGGTCCATAGAGATATCAATTGAAATTATTGTTCAAGTTCAAAGACAAGCTTTATTTAGGTTAAAAAAACCTGTAGTATCTACAAGATTTTTAATGTTCCCTGTTAATTACAACATTCTGTAGATCTAGTGAATATGTTACTTGGACTCCAGCAGCACGAAGAAGGTGGGGATAACCCTGTGGGCAAAGCAGAGAGGGCTCAGTCAGGAGAGGAACGTGGGTCAGGCTCCACTTTGGAGGGGACGGGGCTGGTCCAGAGAACAGGGGCGTGTTCCTGTACACAATAAGCCCTGGCCACATATTGTAAAGTCACAGTAAAAAGACTCTGCTGCCAGCAGATTTCCAGGCCATACCTTAACACAAGGGATTAGAATCACCCCCACTTTACAGACAACAAAATAAAACAACTAAGAGGAAGAACAGTTTGTCCAACATGGCAGTACAAATGTGGTGTTCTGCTTCCTAGTCCAGTATGTAGATGTCCCTGCCAGGCTATACAGAAAGGACTTAATAGGACGGGAAAAGACACAATTAATAACTGGGTAGACAGAAAGCACTATTTACAAGCATGTCAGGGGCCCCGAGTAATATACTGATTGTGCTTGTTTCTGTAAAGCAGTATTAATCCCATTGTTGAGGCAAACGGAAGGATTTTGAAACAGGAATTTAAAGTGGGGAGAAGTGAAGGGGAAAAGGCTTGCCACTCTCAATAAAATAAAAAGATGTCAGTGCAAATAGACATCTTTTATTAAAAACATGTTATCTGAGTAGCAAAATGTCATCTACTGATGAATGCAACTAGAAGGGGGGAAAAAAATAAAAAGAAACCCTTGTCAACAGTTTCCAAACAATTTCAAATCAAACAATTTGCTTCTAAAATTATGTTTTCGTTAATTCATGTTAACTACTGGATATGTGTTGATCAGAATACATAATTTCTCAGTGGAATTACCTCCTCTGAAAAGTCACAAATTATTTTAATGGCAGTTTTTATAAACCATAAATAGCTCTAAGACTTTTCTAAAAGTCCTGAGACATTTCATAGAATCATAGAATGGCTTGGGTTAGAAAGGAATTTAAAGATCATGTAGGTCCAATCCCACTGCCATAGGCAGGGGACACCTTCTACTACACCAGGTTGCTCAAAACCCCATCCAACCCAGCCTTGAACACAATGCCATGAATGGGGCATCCACAATTTTTTTGGGCAACCTTAATTGAAAGTTGAGTAAATTGGAAATTAGTATGCAAATTACTTTACATACTGTTGGGACGACGGCAAAAATCTAAAATGTTTAAGTTCTCAAAATCTCCTAAAAAACCCAAACATTACTAAATGCCTCTCGTTTCTATCACAGAAATGTCTATACTCCAGTTACGATAAAAGACAACAAATTTTAGTGACAAGAACTATAATTAAGATAATCAGAACATTTTTGGATGATAGAAATGGAAGGGAGACAACCCCAGGTAAATGGTAGGAAATTTTTGATTTCAAAATATATTTATTGCACCCTAAAATACTCCTTATTCTTTAGAAATCTGACTTCCCTGTGAGAGAAGAGTCTAATTTTCTCCTCAGCTCTGCTGAGAGCAGGATATTCCAAGCTGCCACTGCAGTGCAAGGGAAGGCTCCCAAAAGTTCAGGTTCCTAGATTCATCAGGCAGCCTACTGTCTGTCCAGGCACTGGAAACTGGGAGGCTGTATAGAGGAATACAGCTTTGTTTGGGGATATACAGCAATATTGTGGGTCTTAGCCCTCCTCAGGCCTGCTGTGCAGCATTTCAGGAACCAGAGAAAAGACTACTTCTAGAGCAGACTCTATGACTAGAGTCATTAGGACTTCTACATCTGATGCAGTCCTCCTTGCCTCCCTTCACAGCTAGTGGATCCATCTATTTCAGAGTGTTAGTAATTACTTCCTAGAAAATAGTATTTTTAATTAATTGCATGTTAGTCAAAACATGAACCTGTAAGTTACCCAAGTTTTGGTATCTCCATAGCAGAATTTTCATTCAATTAGGTGAACCTGATCCCAAGGGTCTAGAGTAGATCCATGACCACCTATTCACTGGTTGAAAAACATACTTTGCTTTTCCTGGAACTTCAGCGGAATCAAAATATTCTAGAAGAACATTCAGATTCAATGGTAAATGACCATAACAAATAATCAAGTACGTAACAGATGACTGCAACAAAACTTGTCTGAAAAAGGTTGTGAGTCATCTGAACCCAGCCAATATGGAAACGGTTTGAAATGCCATCCTCAAGGCAGAACTTTTTCAAAACTGGACTTAACAAGCAATTATTTCTTTACAGGAAGAAAAAGTGCTAAATAACTCTTTTTATCTCCAAATAAATTAAAATGACTACCTTAAAGTCATGATTCTACACAAATATATGATAATGGCTAAAGCTCCCTTGAATGACACACCTGCAGGGGAACAGCCCCTCTGCCTTTGTGACACTCACCCACAGCATTCCAGAAATTAAATTACTTCCCATCCTATCTGACACCTGTCTTATGCAGTCCCTTGAAGAAACAAGTTTATGAGATCTTTCAAACAGCAAAAATCATATTGCATAAAGATCTACCTCCCATTTATAGCACACAAGAACGCGTACCACAGGTATTAAAATAATCAACTGATGTCTAAAATCAGCACATGGATTTGGGAAAATGCATGAAACCTACCTCGAGTGGGTTAAAGTTTATGTCTTTGCTTAACAGAAAAGTGGCTCTAAGACATTGAAGTGATTCTTTTTTTGCTTTATCTGCCTACAACTACCATTGCTCCACACCACCAAACCCTCTCTGATAATGTCCGGATATTTGTAATAAATATCAGTCACCTGTTATCTGACTACGTCAATGTATTTTGAAAAAGCTTTCCAGACAGAACTAAGCAGAAAATCATGTTCCCATTGTGAAATACTTTTTCAGGATAAAGCCCAGAATAAAGGTTTCTTCAAAAAAAATTAAAAAGGAAAGGAAAATTTAAAAGCGAGGGAAACTTTTTCAGGGTTACTCACACAGGAATAATTATCAGCTTGGTAACCAATGCAGGTTGGGGTTAAAGCCTTTTTATCTGAATCAAAGTGATAGGAACTCAAGACTTGAAATGTCCACATGACAGGAAAGTGTTTGAGCTGCAGAGCTGCTTTTTATGCCAAGGGGTATTAAAAAAAAAATAAAAATCTCCAGCCTTAAGACTTTTCCAACAGAAATTTTAACAAAGCTCTCCTGTTTTAATGGAAGCTTGGCATTTTGCCAAACCTGACACACCAGTAAAACAGTTTCAGGCAAAGTCAAAATATCAGTCCAACAACCTCTACCTGAACGCCAGAAAAAAAATGTGGCTCATTTGCCTAGGAAGAAGGATCATGTGTGACAATCTCACTTTACTTGCTCACCATAAAATATCTGGTTTATTCTTTGCTCCTTTCCTTGATGATGATACACAACCCAAAAGAACTGTTTCTTTTTTTTTTTTAAAGCAATTATAGTTACAAGCATAAAAAGCAAAGCAAAATGCAAAACTAAACATAGCGCTACAGAAGGTCACTTGAAGAAGTCACAAAATAAATTACCCGAATCTCATATTCATTAGGGCAGTTTCATTACTGCTACAACAGCAGTAGACAATCTCAAAATTAGCACAAACGTGTGCACATTCTACCCCCTCTAGCACAGGTGACTTACCACTGTCATCACTCCTTTGTCATCATATGAAAGCACAAACTCTTACAAGGCTTGTTTGGCTGCTAAAAATAAAGCCTAGATAAATGAAGCTAATTTCTTAAAGCACACTTTTATCTCAGTTTGCTAAACCAAGTGCCATACATATCTCTGCTTCCCTAGGATGATGACTGGAACTTTCTAACCTACACAGCTCTTGATATTAAACTTCACAGGCTACTATACTTCCATATATGAAGTTTGGCAGCTTTGCTTACATTTGATAGCGCAGCTCCCCTAAGAACACAATCTAGAAAACCAGTGCCATGTGCTGAAACCTATCTGGATGTCAGACATGACTCATTTTAGTAGGCACGCAGTAAAACTTCCATCAACAGAATAGTTTTGGTTACATTTTAAAACAATTATGATTCTTTATGAGACAAATAATAGCTTAATCCTTGTTCGGGCTCAGCTGGGGGAGGGTTTATTTTTTTAAAGTTTCTATTCAAATAAAACCTTTAAATGAAACAGCATTTATTTCTAATAGGCCAAAGCAGTTTAATGAATCCACAGGTATATTTTTTTATATTCAAAGTGAACATGAACATAAAGGAAGACATACTTTTGATTCATGTATGTACACTTCCTGGGCTACCTCTCATGGACTTATTGTCTGGTCTCACAGTCTTGCTTGCTAGTTGCAGTGGTGAACTCAGAATAAGGAGCAGTTTCTGTGCTAAAATGTGCTTCATGTGCTAAAATAAAAAACTCAGTCTTGAAAGATTTATATGACTTCTGCACTTATAGAAATCAGTGAAATGGAATAAAAATCTCTGATTTTGCTTACCAAAACCTGTACAAAAGTTGTTTGTGGTCATTAGCAAATCCCAAAATTGCAGTCCAAGAACAAACTGGTTATATTTTATTTTCCCTTTACAGAATTGAAATGAATTCCAAGTATCTGCCTATTTTAGTAATAGAAAACTTTAAGAAAAATAAGCTCGGTGAAATATACTGGGGATACAGGGATAGGCCTGAAGTTCAGCCACAGCACAGCCTGACTTCACTGTCAACCCCACTGCACTAACTGAAATTACATTAATTGCTGTCAGGTAATTGGTTGTCACAAAACAACTGTTACTCCCTTTGGTTGTGTTTTAATGCATGAAACTGCAGGACCATGGCAGATATGAGGCATTACAGAACCAATGACATAAAAGTTAAAGCCCGAATAATTAATGTAAGTACTCTTGGAATAAGTCATACATCCGCCATAGTTTTTCAGATGGAATAAGATATGAAGAACACATTTGTCAGATTTTTCCCCCCCATTCCATCTCCCTCCTTGGGTAATCAGGTGTTTTACCAATATGGTAAGTCAGGATGTGTCTGTCAAAACAGGCTTTGACTGGAAATACTGTTCTGACAAAACAGAAAATACAGTATGCTTTGCAGTGAAAAATTCCACAAACTTAAATGTCAGTTTGCTTTCCCAGATGACAGAAGAGTCATTTTCTGAACAGCTTTGTTTAATAAGTTGTTGGTATTGCTACTACTATGATTTTCAAGCTGAAGATTTTCAGAAGCCAGAGCAGTTTCCAATGCACTATATCCTTCTGTTCGGAGTTTCTTAGGGAGAAGACCACAAAAGACTGATACTCTATTTTTGGGTTTTGAGTAGTCTCAAGGCATGAACCTAAGGCATCATGCCTTGCAGTGGTCTAAGCCCTGTCACAGCATAGATAACAATAACTATGTCCTTGTCTACATCAGTGTCATATTCTTCTACTCAAGAGTCCAAACGCTCATGGAAGCAACATTATCACCTTACCTACTTGGCACAGCAGTCACATAAATACCCAGAGCATTAATACCTAGCAACCTTAACATCTAATATCATAACTCATCTGCATGTGTGATACATCTGCAGCTCCATCCTATTGCTAGGATAGTCAAAAAAACTTCTTCCCTTTCACTGTTTTCTTCTAATTTGATTTGAGGGCACATAGTTACCCAAGTGGCATATAAGCTTTAGGGTATCTGTTTCACTGCTCCCATTGGAACAAGATGTGAGATCCACTGTGGATGGATTTAACCTTAATGACTGAGCAACAGCCTCATGGCAAACCTTATTTCAGCCTTATCTTTACAATGAAGAAGGGTGGCAACACAATCCCTGTGATTCTGAATGGCAGGACTGCACAACTGCATGTTGGGATGGCTGGAAAACAATCCTGTTCTCTTTCAAAAGCATCTCTGCTGAAGTTTACAGGCAAAGATGGTGGCAAAGGGCTTTCAGAGCTATAAAAATCATGTATCTTCTTCCTCTGAAGGAATGCAGATAGAAAAACTGCTATCTTGCTCTAAATACAGTCTGAATGACCCCAATTAAGAAAATCCATTCAACTTTTTTATCTTCCTCTAAACAGAAGCTTAGAAACAAGTGTATATAAACAGAAAAACTAGTACCATTTAGAATCAGCTCACTGATGACCTGTATCACAATAGTTTAAAAAACACTGATCCAATGCCTCCCTACAAAGAGAGAAGAATAAACATAACTGCCCACACAATCAAAATGTGGAAAGCCCAACTGCATCCAGTGTGCAAAAAGACCGAGGTCCAATTCATCATGAAAATACTCTCTCAAAGCTCAACAAAGGATACAAAAAATAATATTACTGTTATTTCGATAGTTTTCCACCAAAGATACTTTTCTGTTTCCATGACAGTAGCCAGTAGAGTACAAAACTGCGTAATTTTCATTTTACTGAAAAAAAAGGAAAAAGCTTTCTCAGAGATAAAAATTCAACCCAATAACCAACTGGAGGCACTCAGGACTCACAGAGCTGTCAACATACTAAAGCCACTGTGCAAGACATTGCTGATATTATGGCAGAAGTGAAGAAACATTTTTTCACTTCCTACACAGCTATGACATATCCCTAAAAAAGAACTCAGTATGCCACAATCTATTGGACTCAGGATGTCAGTTGTGCCATTAGTCCTCTGGTGTCACATCTGAACAACCCTGGAAAATCAACAGCAAACACCTAAATCGTCCCTGTGTAATCACACACAACTATCTGGAAACCAGTTAGAACAAACACCATTATGCATGTAAATATTGCACAATCGAAAACTAAATAGAGTAAGTAGAATAAAAATAAGTAGCAAGTAGTTAAAGACTGTTTCTACATCAGATCATGTTTGTTGTGGTTTGGGTCATCCTTGATACAGCTGATTGCAACAAAAATACCTAATACGAAGCAAACCTTTTGGCTGCTTCAGGTTTCAAATGTAGCTGGTATGCCCACCATAACTAGGAACTAAAGTTCTGAAGTGATCATACAACTTATACTCAAAATTCATTCAGTTCAAAGAGAGTGCTTCAAACAACTCCTATTATGTCCTGGATGGATGCTAATACTGGGACAGAAATAAAAAACCCTAAAAATTACCTTGTCTCCATAAATCTGTTTAATCTACGAGTACTAAGATCTCTAGCTGGGTTGCTCAGGTGCATTTAACTTTCCCTTTCCACACTTTAACATAATTGAAACTTCTGAAAATTTAGCCAAAATTTTCAGTGAATGTTTTTGTTAAAGCACCACCAGCAATTTGCCACCAGTTTATCTCCCACAACTACTTGTCTCCAAGCCATGTACTACTTATACCTAAACACTCAGCAAAGAGTAGAAAACAGGCTGATCTTCCTTGCATCCCTCCCTGTATTTGAAACAAATGCAAACTGTGAAAACCAAAATAACAATACTGTGTGAAGTTGGTAACAAGCTGACAAAATTATAGTTAAGGACCTCTAAGCCTAAACAACTTTTAAGATGAGATTCATTGTGGACTTCACACTTCTGCCACTGAGGTTGCTTCAATCATTTTTAGCTGTTTTTATTTAAGCTCTGAAAAGTAGAGAGCTTTAGTTACTCACATCCTGAATTGTTGACTGTTTATCCCTGACAAATTTTGAACACAACCTGCTCACAGTGCTCATCCATTGACCTAAAAACATGCACAAGCAATTCAAACAGAACTGTTTGCTTATGGCACCAGTTAATTTCAACCATTATGTTTGCAACATAAACCACTGGTACACAGGATGATGATTGATTGATTGGATTATACTGAATGTAAGTGGCCCTGAGATGGCTATTGGCTTGAAGCAATCACTTTGTCATCAAATGACGATTCATACCTTAGTTTAGTTACAACAAGATTATTCAGGCTTAACCTGTATTGATTTCTGTAACTTTTAACTTTATGAACACCAGATGAGTCTGTTTCTCTCTTGTTAACAGAAAAACACTTTCAAAACAAAAAAAAACCTCAAGAGTGCTGAGAAATCTCTCTAAAATAGAGAACTAGAGAGTATGGCTAATGGGAATGTGTAGTTTTTCTTCCTTTTTGTGGTTTGTCTTCAATTGTCTTATCTCTACAGTGGCAGTATTAGTAGCATTCAGGGTTTTCAAAATGTCACAATGTATATAAATCTGAGCCACCCACTCATTTTAACTTATTTATGTGCATTTTTTTTGCTTATTTTACATAGAACTAGCAACGGAATATTTGTTATACAGAGCAGTACATTTTAATTTTGCAAACATTCCCCAAATCATGTGCATTACATCAAAAGATCTGGTTTTAGGGTAGCAACATCACAACCTCGCACTTGTTTAGCACACATAAGCAACTTAGACAACAGAATTTAATGAATTAATTTACATCTACCAAAGTGCTAAAATGCTACAGTTCTTAGTTGTACATAAATTGCAGATGTGGGGACATCTGACTTGAGAGCTGAAATTAAAAAACTTTTATCTATTTTTCCTTAAATACTGCCTCAAAAAGTCATTACTGATGCTCCATGGAGGCAGATTTCTCATTTGTTTAGCAGAAGTCTGTGGATACATAAACTAGAATGACAGATATTTCTACTTTGTCAGAAAATTTAAATATAACTGGAAACAATAATGACGTTGGATTTATCAATCCAATCCCTTGAAGAGTACACTAATCTCTTAAAAAAAAATTTAAAAAACCCCAAAAAATAAACAAATGAAAAGAACCTGTTCTCAGAATTCAGGACATTATTTTAAGCAAGCCCAAACTATATTAAAAAGGAGGTTAAGACTACGGTCTTGATTTTTTATTTTTTTGTGAAAGATGTGTAAGTAATATGTCCACCAGTCGCTGGAGTTTGTGATAAACACAAAACTTGATTATCCAAAGTAAGAGTAAAAGAAAGTAAATACAAAGAAAGAATAAACGTGTTCAGATGACAAAAATACTTGCCTGATGATGACAATAATGATGATGATTATGTATATTGTTCACTATCAATTTCTAATGAGTAATTTTCTAATGAGTACCTCAGGAGGAACATAAAAATTTTCAAATCCTTAAAACATACACAAGCTAAGTTCAATAACACTTGATAGAAGCAAAACTGGTTTTTCTTCAGATTACCTATATCAGCAGAGATCAATCTCTCAAATTTTCAGCCCCAGGAATAGTTTTCTATTAAAAAATGCTGAAGTATCCTGTGCTATTTTATAATTATTCCTATTTCTTGGCACAGTCATGATCCCAGATAATTTATAAGATGATGAACAGGAATTACTAGTGGGAGGGATTCATTATTAATTTATTGTGTGTCCTTACACAACCATATTTAGGTCTTCATCTTGTAATTGTGCCTCTGCTTGCCCGATGGCAGGCATGGCTAGTCCTCAGGACTGATGCCACAAGTGTACTTCCATGTACAAGCCTGACCAGACCTCTGATAAGACAAAGGCTGCTCTGGACACAAGGGGAGACTTACTAAATTTTGCTGCTGCAAAGCCCTCCCTACCATGGAAGTTTCTTTCTAATGCCTTAGAAAGAGATTCATTAGTTGCTGGAATCTTATTTTAGTTGGCTTTAATAATGCAGTTTAAAATGCTATTTGGAACAAAATATTATACATTTCATGTCTATTTGCTTTGATTACATAGAAGGAACTGTTCTGATTACACAGCAAGAAAAGTGAAAGAAGAAAATAGAGCAATGAAGTTTAAGAGTTCATTTATTTAATAGTCGCTGTTATACAGATTACAGTGGCAAATTTTTCAACTCATCAGAATTTAATGTGAAGAGATACAAGCCACTAATTAAGGTAGAGGAATCCAAGTCTCAGTTATATATAAACTACATAGATGAAAATGAGAGGAGCATCTGCCCAAGCTGGAATATTCACAATGCATAAAGCAGTAGTAAGTGTGTGAACAACTAAACACTGTAAATGTTGAAAGATTTTGGAACAATATATAATCTGTGAACTACAGAGTTACAAGGAGGAGTGGCTGGAAAAAGTTCTTACTTCACTACATTTCTGAACACAACAATTTGTTTTAAGATTGTTCCTAAAAACAAAACAAAGAAGAAATAAGGATTCAAACAAAAACAAATGTAAACATCTATTTACTTTATATTCTAGCCAACAGACTGTTCTTTACAAATTACCAATAAGCTTCACACACACCATTTTAATCACAAAGGTTAAGTCTGCTATTGTATGAAAAAATCTGCTGCAAAATTGGAAAGAAATGATGTGAACCTTCACTTGGTTCACTGTAGAACATACTTTTTAAAAAAAGCATTATCATGATCTAAGAATTACATACATGTAATGCTTTTACATAAATAGGTATATATAAGCCATAAATTTAGCACTTATGATCACAGAAGTCTGAAGTAAAGAGTTACCTTTCACAGAAAACCCTCTTTCACATCATAGAAAATACTAAAATAAAAGCACAGTAAATTTACTAAACCCACCCCCCCCCAGCCATTGCTCTAGTTTTAAATGGGAAGTAAGAAAGTCTCTAGCACTTAGGGAGTGCAAATGCTTATCAAAACCAAACAAGAAACACCTTTAACACATTATTGCATTAAGGGAGACCCTGGTTCCAGCTCCTACCCCTAGGCTCATAATTCCACAAGAATCTTTACTGCAAAGAAACCTGCTGACCTTTTCTTAAGCCTGACATATCTGCTGTGTGCTGAGTGACTTTGAAATTCAGTAATAAAAATGCCTTGAGGCTTGAAAAGTCCCTTTTCATTAGGACATGAAATTTCACTCATATTCATCTGTAAAAAGAACCATTAAAATGCAGAATAATTTAAAACTAATCTCCCTTCCTTCCTTCCTTCCTTCCTTCCTTCCTTCCTTCCTTCCTTCCTTCCTTCCTTCCTTCCTTCCTTCCTTCCTTCCTTCCTTCCTTCCTTCCTTCCTTCCTTCCTTCCTTCCTTCCTTCCTTCCTTCCTTCCTTCCTTCCTTCCTTCCTTCCTTCCTTCTTTCCTTTTTTTCCCCCCGAAAAACACTGAAAACAATCCAGCAACCAAAAGTACATGCTTTCTGGGGCCAGGCTTCACAGTACTAAAGGAAGAGTAGCTATATTTAATAACTTGGATACATCTTGGAATTTGCAAAATAAAGTAGAAAAGGCAGGTTTTGCAACGGAAATGACAGTGAATGATGGTGTTTATATTTGTATATTTTTAAAATTAACTTCTCCAGAGAGAACAGGTTGTGTGCTTCTGTTTCATAAAGCTCAATTCTTCATACATGAAGTGAAATGCTTGATTTAATTTTTTTTTAATGCTGAGTTCAATCATTTATTTTTGCTAATTACTGCCCTTCAGCTGTCCAGTCTTGGTTCAATTTAAAGTAGTTTTATAGCACAGTAACTCCAATGCCTTTCAAAAGTTCTACACCTGGGTAAGGGATTAGAATCAAGATCACAGATGCAATTAAATTGTTTAATTTAGTTACATCCTAGGGATTATACTTTATATCCCAGAAAAGGATATTCTTCACATTCCTATTTCAGTCACCTTACTCTAGCTTGATTTATGAGAATCTGACTGAACATCCAATATCATGCTCATTAGCTTCTACTCACCACTTTACAAAATGGCAACCACAAAACCCGGGAATCCTGAAAACCTTGTAGGAACAAGGTTTCTGTAAGTTTTTTTCAACACAGTCCATCTATCTAAATTTTATATGAAGCTTTTACCATATATCTTTCCAGTCTTATACTAGAATTCCTTTGAATTACAAAAATTCTCCCTTTTTTTTGGTTATGTATTTATTTTCCAAAATATGAATTTAGGTAATGTTACCTATATAACATAGAATTAGATCTTGGCAGTCCTGGACTCTACTCCTTTCCCATCTCTAACTTAATGCAAACATATATTCCTAAATCCTGGCATCAAAAGCAACTAGGTTATTCCTTGGTACCAGGAGAGACTATGTTCCCTAATTTTCAGTCCCATAGGAAAATAAATTGGAATATCTACACTGGACCTCATCAGGGTATCTTATTTATACAACTGAAATTACAAACTAAACCCCTAAAGTACAGAAACGTTACTGTCCACAATGTAATGAAAGCATGTTGCTGATTTTTGACCACAGTAAAAGAAATCTAAAGTTTTATTAATTTTCTCATCCTTTTCTACCATGGAATAGGAATATTCTTTCTATTTTCACACCCCTCAATATATGGCAGAGCACAAGATCTGAGATAATAATAACAACAATAATAACAACAACAATTCTTGAGAACAAAAGTGTGCCAGCTTCAAAGGGTTTCAGAAAAAGCTGATGGCATAGAGTACATGCCAGAATTACATCGTCCTGTCTATAACTAACTCAAACATTTGCCAAAGGCAGAAAGGAGCTCACACATGATCAAGTAAGACAGACCTCTATTTACTCATTATGAAAACTGAGGATCCACAGTTGCGTATCTTCAAAACTATGCTTAGAGTCTAAATCAAAAGACTTCAACAGAAAAATGTTCTGAGAAACACTTTTTGAGTGTTATCTCAATATTGAAATTAATTACTTCTGTTTGTAAGCTGCTGACTGGAAAACTCACAATTCAAAACAAATTTTAAGTCTTGGATTTTGTTTGATTCAAATCAGAGACTACTAAAACAACAAAAAATTACCTCTCTTAATAGATTATACATTGTTTAAAGACAGGATTCTGTCTTCAAATACAATATAGAAATCTGAGGTCACCTATGACGTTTCTATTGGTACACCACCTTGAATCAGAAACCACCTGTAATGTGCTGCAATCTCCCTTAATATCTATAATAATCAAATAATTTAGTCTTACAATAAATTTAATAGATACAATAAGGGATATACTTTACAAGACTATATGTGGACGGAAACTGCCTGAACTTTAGAGATTCAGCAGATCACTCAAGCTTGAGGAGTTCATTTTCTAATGAAGAGTTAAATCACCAATTACTAAGTGAAGACATTCAAAAGCAATGTTAGCAAAGATATTCTGAAATGACACTGCTACAGCACTATCTTGTACATTAAATGCCCACTAGTCTATCACCCCTGTTGGAGATATTTCTAAAAATCAATAACCCCTAAAATTATGTTACCATTTTCAAGCTATTTTTTCCCATTTGGTCTCAAAGCCAACTCATTCATCACATTTAGAGCTATCAGTACCAGTTTAGAATAAAAATTTCATCCCAGCCATTACTGTATTTCTTTTTAAAGCTTCCATTAGCAAGCAAGGGTTTATGTGAAATACTGCATGCATGGGAAAGAAAGCTTGAGATTGAGTCTAGAAAGTCATGTTTTCAAAAATATTTTTTAAGCATGATTAGAGTATTTTACATGAAATGTAGCATATTTACAGTTTAAGTTTTTTGATTATCATGCAGTCCTGTGAACAGGTTAACAAGAAGAAACGAAAAAAATTAATGATTTCTTATATAGACTGTGTTAAGACTGTGTTTATACTTCCAAAAGGGTTGTGGGTTAATCAATTTCTTTTGAAGAAAAGTAATGAAAAACAAGCAACATCAGTTCAACACCCTGAAAAATAGACAGCCTTCCATCCAATGCAGGAGCAATGGACTTTAGTGAACTGCCAAGAAGAATTAATTCTGAGGACAATCTCGTAGGAAAGCACAGACACGTGTTTTGGTCTGCTGAAACTCTGAGCAAGGCAGATCATCCAGTGCTGGAGCTTACTGGTGGGAGTTTTGATGTGGTTTCTTAAGCTCTGGGAAACAAGTCATGTACACTCACAAGCACAGATCTCCATTTCAGTTACACTTCATTCCACAGGTAGGAGAACTAGAAACTACTTAGGGCACTGTGTACATTGGGAATTATCTTATATCTGAAATTATGGGCCACTCCCACATCTGCCAAAAAACATTAGCTGATCTACTGATGAATTTTCCAGAAATGCTTCCTTTGGAGAATTAAATTACCTTTGTAGATGCAGTAAAATCTAATCAGTGGATTTTCTGAACATGTTCCCTAGGTCTCTCTTTCTTGTAAATATTAATGTACAAAATCAGGGGCCAAGCCATCCCAAAATTCATACACTCTATGTATAAATTTAGAAGTCTTAATGTGGTATTAGCACAAAGAAACAGTAAACATCACACTTGGTTTTTAATACATGTAAATGTTGAGTATTTTTCAGTAGAATACTCCCAAGGGACCTAATTAACCAAATGAAGATTTTTTCAGATTAGCAAAGCAGCTAGATATGTAGATGAAAATACAGGCTAAGAAGTTTGAATTTGAACCAGTGACAAAAGCATATGTTTTAATCTCTGTGCTTTGTAGATGCATGAGGTGAAGTGACATTTCTTCTTTTTATTGTGCAGCCCCAGGTTAGATAAGGTTATTTCACATGAAAACAAAATATCTGTCAATTCTCCCATTTGTGATCATATTAACATAAATTAAACTATTATAACTAAACAACCTGCAATGCAAGAGAAGGTGATTCAAAATTGATTGATGTCTGGCATCAGATAGGTAAGACCTTGCCTTCATGGTTATTTGGAAATTAATGACAATGATTTGTTCATCAGGTAACAGGTAGACTAAAATAAAAATTAAATAAATTTGAAATATCATAATACTAAGCAGTATGAATCAAAGATGTTCAGTATATGAAAATGGTTTCATCCATTCAGATTAGCAAACAAGTCTCCCACAGAAACCACTTTAGCAGTTTAATTCATTAATCAAAGTCTTAGAAAGGCTGTTTAAAACTACCATGACATCTATCATTACAGCAAATATATAACTAAATACAAATATTACTCTGTATTCTGAGTGAGCTCTTCACTCAGAGAAGGTATCCTTAATGCCACCATTCCTAAATGTTAGTCTCCCAATGCACACTTCT
Organism: Cyanoderma ruficeps; assembly: GCA_008694505.1. Classification (NCBI taxonomy): domain Eukaryota; kingdom Metazoa; phylum Chordata; class Aves; order Passeriformes; family Timaliidae; genus Cyanoderma; species Cyanoderma ruficeps. The sequence continues at coordinate 13,846,166 of VZDJ01007754.1, forward strand.
GTTGATATTTTAGAATGCCCCTTAAGGAAGGACCATGAACAGAGAATTTGTCACAATGACAGAAAAAAAATTCCTCAGGGTACACACAAATGAAGCATTTTATGCATTCATAATAACTTCCTTTTTTTCTAATATAAATCCCACTAAACAAGAACAGTACTAACAGGCATTTTTAAAGACTTTAAAAATTAAGAATATTTTTTAAAGTTTGCTGACACATTGGTATGCGTGCATATATTGTGTATATCTATTTATCTAATTCACAGATGCATATATGTACAAGGTTGAATGTTTATTTTTAATTTAAAAAGCAGCATCTCTAGTTTTTGCTTCCTGACTGTTTCAAAGATGGGAAGACAGTTATTTTTCACATGTAAGTACAAAGCAAAACACTTTTTTATTCTAAGAAAAGGGGTTTTGCTTTTACTGCTTTACTTAAAAAAAAATTATATATAATTCTACTCTTCCACAGAATTGTATGAGAATGCTACAGATGGTTTGTCACATCTTGATTAGCTCATTTTTCACAATGCTCTTGTGACATTCGGTATCACTTACACAAGGTTTATTTGTCAAAATCCCATAGCACCTTTCTGACAACAGATGTTTTGAAATTCATCCTATTTTGCTTGGCAAAGACTTATTTTAATGGACTTGACAGCATGATTCCAGTGACGAATTCACTGGTCATTTAACTCAGTTTGGAAAACTAAAATCAGACTCTGATAAATGTTCATTTTGTAACTCTTATAATGCACTTTAAAGCAATTAGACTTATAAAATGTGGTTTGTTTGGGCTTTTTCACGAATGATTATTCACTCAAAACTATCCTGCATAAGATGTTTAAGTAATGACTTCAGCTTAATTGTTTCTTCAGATTCTCTCTTAAATAGAATGAAACTTTGAATCCACAGGTATTCGGTGTATCACTTTGTGCATCAGGAACACACATAGTAAAAGCTATGATAGTATTTTTTTTTAAGCAGGAATTCTTACAGATGAGCAGTAATTCTGAGACCTTAATGCAAACCAATGGATAAATATCACCACATCTCATCGTGAAGGAAAACAAAACTCAGGGGTCTGATACTGCAGATTTTACTGGTGAATAGCCCTTGTTCTGATTATTCTTGCTGATATGTCCTGTGTCAGTGGCACCGGTTAACAGCAGTGTTATGTTCTAATTCAATTCTCTTATTCAAGAATGTGACAAAGTGCCTTATGAAAAATGAATGAATGAAAAAGGATGAATTCAAAAGTCTCTTTAAAGCCCCTTCTCACCTAAAAAAATGTTCGGCATCTCAGTGCTGCAAGGCAATCAAGTCTTCCTCAAATGGTAATATTGTCAAATACAGAGTCTTCCCCCAAATAAGACTGTACAGGTGGTAAAACATAATTTCTCAGTTAGCAAATCTCCCTAAACTTGTTTTCCAGAAGAGTATCACTTATGAAATCCATCATCATAAACCAGATACTCTTTCAAAGCACACACAGACTGCTTAAAAAAAGAAAAAAACCCACCATAAATTTTGCCACTGACATTTGCCTGTTCATCTTCAGTGTATTCCTGTCCTATCTAAAAATGGCAAGATTTGGCTTGCATGAGGAGTTACAATAAATAATTTTACTTCAAGAAAGCCATGTAAAAATAAAATTGTGTAGATTTTGTTGATTTATGCTTTTTCAAATGTGAGCCATGGAAAAGAAGGAGGAAGCATCAGGACAGTCCTCTGATTATGCTTAAAATGATCTACCAACCCAACCTAAAGAGGAGCTGTCGTATACATACCAAACCACAACACATGGTGGCATTCTGTATAATGTAACAGAAGGTATTTTATCACTGACTGGTAGGTACTAGCCGTGTTTCAAGTGATACTTAACATTTTCACTCTTCACAATATAACCCTTTTATTATAAAACTACTTGTTTCCTGAGGACATAGAATAAGTCATTATCATTTCTGAGTGTTGTTGAATACCACAAAAGTAAAAAAAAATTAGAGAAGTCACTGCAGCACCATTTTACTACTTTTATTTCTTGGGTTCTAATACAAAGTACTGGATAGAATGCAATCACCAAGGTACCAGCTTTCTCCATTGGCTCCTGCTCATTTACCCTGAAGAAGAACTGCCTGCAAAACCTGCTGGTCTGCGTGGCAAGGCCCTGGCTGGGAACGGGCAACAGGCAGGTGGACCTGCACCTGGGCACCCACAGGGATGCCGAGAAGCTCTCCCACATCTGCCGGCTGTGCCTCCCCTCTCACTGTGCTGACTGGGAAATCACCGAGCGGGGGGGGAGCGGGACCCCTTCCCTACAGCCAGGCTGCACCTGCCAAAACCATATTGGTGGCTCAGGGAGGGGGGCGGCGACCGCCGGCACCCGGACACCGGACGCCCAAAGCGCTGTGCGCTCTTTGTCCTTCAGAGAGGAACACAAGGGAGACGGGAGGCGCGGGGCGGCGGGCGGGGCTCCCCGGGGGGCATCGTGCCCGCAGCACACCTGCCCTGGCCCCGGCGCAGACAGCCGGGCATCAAGGCTGGTCCCGGGGGTCCCGACCGAAGGTCCGCAGGCTGCCGCCCTCCTCAGCCCGCGGAGCCCTTCGCCCGCCGCCAGGGAGCCGGGAGCCGCCGGCTGGCAGGACCCGGGGCGGCGCCCGGCCCAGGAAGTTTCTCGCCACAGGTTGCCCCCTCCCGCCCGCTCCCCGGGAGCCCGCGGCCGGGCCCGGCCACGGGGACGCACCTTGGCGCCGCAACCGCCGCTTCTTGAGCCCGAAGATGCGGACCTTGGAGAAGATGTCCACCAGGTTGCCATTGCAGAGCCCGCGGTTCTTGTTGGGGCTGTTCCGCCTCCTGCTGGCCGAGGGCCGGTCCCAGTGCTGCTCCCTCGCCTGCCGCTTCTGGCGGATCAAGCCGCTGGCGATGGCCGCTGCCATGGCTGCTCGCCGGCTCGCCCACGCCGGGCAGGGAGGAGGGAGGCGGCGAGGCGCTCAGCCCCGGCGGGAACCCATCCCCGGGGGCGCGGGCGAGCGGGAGCCTCCTCCGGCCCGAGGCGCGGCTGCGGAGGGGCACCCGCACCCTGCGGCCGGCGGGAGCTGCCGCCGCCGAGGGTCACCGCATGGGTGCCCCGCCGTCCCCCCCGCCGTGTCCCGGCGCAGGGCACCTGCTCGGGCGGGGGGCTGCTGACGGAGCGGCGCGGCGCGGAGCAGAGCGAGCGGGACTCGGGGCAGAGCCGCGCCCGCTCGGCTCCGGTCGGGTCGGGTCGATCGGGTCGGGTCGGGTCCGCCAGGCAGCGTCGCCTCCCGGGACTGCCCCTCAGCCCCGAGCCGCCGCCGCCCGCTCGCCCGTCGCTGCCATCGCCACGGCCGGGGCGGCTACCGCCGCCTCTTCCCGGCTCCCGCCTGATGATTGCCAAGTGCTTCAGAAATCAGCATCTGGAGAGAGCAATCTTCTGCTCCGGAGAGAGCTGTAATCACGGCTCCTCGGTCCCACCCCGCTCCAGCCTCCCCTACACACGCACACACACACACGCACACNGAGCTTTTTTTGTCCTCCCCAAGGCGAGGGTGCAAGCAGTGGAGGAGGGGGAATGGGGAAAGGCAGAAGAAAAAAAGCACAAGGGGGAGAGAGGCGGAGGAACGGGGTGATGCTGATACGGTTTGCTGGTGGGAACCGGGAGGTTCCCGGTGGATCCGCCGCCAGCTGTCTCTGCCCCCCGTTAGGTTTCCGGGTGGCTTCGTGCGGGGCTCCCTTCCCGGGGGAAGAAGGAGGGCCCTGCGCGCTGCCGGAGGGGCGTGTGGCCCTCCCCGCTCTCCCTCGCCCGCACCGGCACACCGAGGATCCCTCGCAGCCACCCTCCCTCCAGCTCGCGGGCAGCGGCTCCCTGCCGGCCGCCCCCGCCGCCCCCAGCGGTGACACCGGCCCTTGTCCCCGTCCCCAGGCCGGGAAGCCGAGGGGCAGGGCAGGCGGGAGAGGCGACACCGCGTTCCGCCAGGGCCACCCTGCCCCGCGCAGCCCCTCCGCCGGCCAGCCCGCCCGCAGCTGGGCAGGAGCCCCTCCCTGACCGCAATCCAGGAACGCACCGAGCAGGAGGTGAAGGCTGGAGGGAGACGGGGCTCTGCCGCATGAGGAGGTTTTGGAGCTGTGAGGAAGAAGCACACCTAAGGGGCTGAGGGGACCTTCAACCCAAATACCAAAGGGATGGGCACCCACAAACAACCACAGCAGGTGAATTTACCGATCACCAGCACAGTGTAAAATTATAGGCTATGTCTTGGAGCGCTTAAGGAAGCACCAGCCAAGCTCACTAGACACAGAACACTTAAGAAGTATCTGCCCTGACAAGTTCATAAGGCACTGCAAATAGTAAATATAATGTAAAATAAGACATCTCACTTCTTTCATCTTTTCCTGCTGGCTTGTCTCCCTTTTCAAATAATGGCCCAAAGTTTTTCAGATTTACTTTCTGCAAGCCTAATGGTTAAACTTCCCGAAGTTGTAGCTAGCCAGAGGAAAGCAGAGGAAGGAAACAAGCAGCTACACAGAAAAAATATGAAGTTAGCCTATAAAGAAGGGCAGATGCTTTCACAGGCAATGATCATGTCATACCTATTTTTATACTGTTTTCACAGTACTCTAATTTCTTATTAGATGGTTTTGTGGGGGGGNGGTTGTGTTCTTTTGGTTTTTTGTTTTGTTTTTGTTTGTTTGTTTGTTTAAACAGGCTTGGAAGTGTAAATATCCATCCAGAAATATTCACTGCTTTGCAATACAGAACCTAGTATGTAAGAACAGGTTCTTGTTTCAGCAGAGGCTTCAGCTTCTTTGATATTGACCATTTTCCCCCTAAATCCTTTAATCTACAAAGTGCTATTTTTATACAGAGGGCAAAAGTGTATGGTGGGAACTCCAGTATACAGGGATTTTGTATTAATACTAGACCAACTAGGAACAGAACATGCACAATCGGATCTGGATAATACATTTTAATTCTATTTAAAAGTGTCTCTAAAGAGATTCAGCTAAGACTCATTGGATTTTCTATCTGGCAATTTTTACAGAGCAGCAATTTCCTTACAACGGTTACAATTGCCTTAACTAATGCAATTAGAGAGGTGGTTATTAAAAAATAAAATTAAATTTCAGTGTAGTATTTTTGCATACTGCTTACTTTTTCCTTCCTTCTCAAAAGTGGACAAGACAAGGAGTGGCCTTTCTTAAGACCCCCTCAAGAGTGAAGCGTTCCCATGAGAGCCCCTCGGTGTGTCTGCCCGGGCCCTGGGCCCGTCCCGGTCTGTTCCTGCCTGCAGCACCACGGACAGCGGAGCCGCGACCGGCCGCACACGGCACAGGGACACCCCGTCCCCACCGCGGGGGAGCTGACAGGACACAGCACGAAGTCAGCTCGACTTGCTGCTGGCTCCAAACAAAGGAATGAATGAGAGGGAGTAGAGTGGAATAGAGGCCAACCGCCCACTCTCTCTCATTTTCTCGGGAATGCGGAGGTATAATACATACATATAACCCTAACGCTGGCATGAGAAACTCTCATTCAGTGGTGGGTCCCAAGTTCCTCTCTATAGTATCCGATGATGATGCTATGCATTCTCTGCTATCTGCTACTATTGTTCCTTTCTATATTTTCCTTCAGATACTGGGCCTTTGCCAAAACACACTGACATTTCTCAACAGCACGATGCTGAGGGTGATGGCGAAGGAAAGCACGAGAGAGGGTGAAAATGGGTGGTATGCCTACAGACAAAGAGAAAATGTGTTTCCTACTCCAGAGATTAAAAAAAAAANAAAAAAAAAAAAAAAAAGAAAGAAAAAGAAAAACTAGCTTTGTACTCACATCTCAGAAATGCAGAGCAGTTGTTTACAGCTTGGGGTTTTACAAAGAAAACTCAAGAGAGCCATCTGGTGTCCTAATCCGTGATAAAATGTGTGCAATTCTAGTCAAAGTGAAGGTACTGCCAACAGATGGATTGTACAAGTATGAACATATCAGTTACCTTAAACACTAGGAACCGCATGAGAATATGCATTTAGGATGTATCTTAGTTATGAAATTTTCTACATTAAAACAGAGTTTTATTTCTGATTAACAAAAGTCTGGATATGAAAACAAATGATTAAAAGCCAAAGAGGGGGAGAAAAGATTTTCACTGTTTTCTATTCTCCCATCTGTTCATTTCCAACTGGTAATTTATCATGGATTTCAGGAATTTAAAAAAAATATAGAATCTATAAAATTTCTTTCTTGGATGAATTTTAGAGTTAAAAAGATGTATATAAAGTGTGTATAAAATATTTGCTTTATTTTATGTTAGGTATGAAACATTATTATTCCCTAATTTTTTTTCGTGTTACTGGGAACAAGCCATATTCCATTCAGCCAATTCAATGTGTAAATTTCATTGTGACATTTTCAGGCATCAAAGTTCAATATTAAAATATACACCATTGATATTTGTGTATGTGCATAAACAAGAGATACATAAAATGCTTTTATAAGAAATCCTATTAGGAAAAATGCTATTCAATGCTTCATAATCTATCCTAACCTAGATCCATAGGCTATGAAATTTACAGAACTTTTATTGTCATCTTTACACATTATGGGCTGCGGGGTCTTTTCTTTTTCCTTTTTTTTAAACTTATTATATGTTTTGCAATAACTTGGATAATGTTACAAGCTGCAGAGTAATATTTGTTCAATGCAGTCACAAAAGCTCTACAGAGATCTTCCTTTCATAAACCATTTCAATATGAACAAAAATATCTTTCTAGGTATGTAGCCATGTGCACACACTCCACACAAATTTTCTCCTCCCAAATATCCTGAAACCATTCTTGATATCAAAACTGAATCAAAATAAATGAAATAAAGGCCAAAGTTCTTTGGTATATATTTTTGCATTCACCAAAATACATCAACCATTTTTTTTTCTACAAGTGTAACATATCAGACTATTACATTACTACTAGATATGTTTCAGTTTCATGAGCTGTGGTGAAGGGGTTTTTTGCACTTGCTTGCAAAGAGTAGGGCACACAAAGCTCACTTGTCCAATTAAATACACTAGAAGATGATGAGGTAAAGTCATCTTACATTCTAGAAGTCAATTATAAAGTATAGTGAATTTAGATGTCCTTTCAGACTCTACAGAGTGGGAGACTGTTTTGTATCTTTGAAAATATTTGGGTTTTTTTCCTTTGGAAGATCTTGTGTTCTATAGTAGTAGGTATTAGCACCTTACTCCTATACCACTCAAAAGAGAAAGGATGGTCTAGGGGTAAAAGTATCAACTTAGGCCTAAAAATTGAAAGGTATAAAGGCATAAAAGTACATCTAGACCACAGGGGAAATTTACTATTCCAAGAAGAGACATTTCAGGAGTGGAAAAATTACTTGTTTCTAAATTGTGATGTATTTATGTAATCAGCCATGTGGTGCTTCTGATCAGACTGCAGACTGATTGCCAAAGTACTGTTTCCAGCTGAAGTTGTGATTCTGTTTTGCTGCTTCTGATAAAAAAAATATTGAAAGTCGCTGGTAGCTTTGGTGGACCATAATTAAGGTGTCTAAATTAAATGTACATACTAAGACCCCTCCACTCCCCCAAATATCATAAGAAAATGTGATACAGTCCTACAAATAAGATTATTAATGTAATTGCAAACTGATATCTTCCCAAGGCACACAGTGTGCACATATGGGGGGGATGAGTGTTGGTAAGCAACAGTAGCTTTCAATTCTTGATTTCGTTTTCTTGGGGGTAAAAGATGGAGCAAGAGAAATAATGACTTGAACAAGGTGAAACAGACAATCGATGGCTTATTCTATACATTGGTGAGCGTTTAATTGTACAAAACTGAATAAGCTAGAAAAACGTTTGACAGCTTAAAAGATCACATTTTTCATGAGCAGACCAGTATGGACATATTCGAACATAGATAAGAGCTCCCTTTTCAGATAGTTTATGGGCATTCCATGTTTGTAAGAAGACTAGTATGTTGTGTTTGTGCAATGAGCTGTAAACAGTTTAAATGAGGTCAGTTTTATATGTTCTTGTCTCTTAATCGGGATATAATTCTCCTTATAAGTTATTGTTAATTTCTCAAAATACTATGAAGCACTGAAATTTAAAGTCCTTAACACCTTGAACCCGTGATGCTCATTGATTAGACTTTGAAGAACATTAAGAACAAAATTTGTTAAACATGATAATATGCTTCACAGAATTTGGATTTCTGTCCTTCTACACTTCATGTCAAAAGCACTCAGCTTTCAATCTCAGCATTCAAAATGTGCCCGAGGATCCAAAATCATACCTATTAAAATTTGCTAAATACATAGGGGGTCCTATGGAGTCACTTGTTTAAATAGGTCAAGTGAATCCATTCAGAAGTAAGCTTCCAATATGTTGTTCAAAGGACCACACATATTTTAGCCAATTTCTTCACAGGCTTTGGACTTATTTGACCTTATGTATCCAACGCATAAGAAAAAACATTAAAACATAATTGCTGTATATGCAAGAATAAATTAATGCCCCATGTAAGGAAGTCCAGCATTAGATGACTGGTTGTGCAGAGAACTATCAAAACATCCTATTCAAATACACAACACTATTCAAATACATAACACCTACGATGCTGCCTGTAGCAGCTCAGGTGCAATATTTCTTCTGCATTGACTAATCACTTCCTTCACATATTCATGCATTTCTTTCACATATTTCCTCAGATACATCTGTAACTCCAAGGACTGAGTACCTGTACACTAGATATTGGCTTACTCTTTTGACATTACATAATTCTTAGATTGCCTGGGTTTGCTTTTGCTTTTTTTGACTTTGCTATCCCCCTTCCCTTTCCAATGCTAAATTGTACTGATTATCCTGCAGTAATGTCTCATGTCCTGTGTCAAGTAAAATACCTTCTTTAATTCAGAGTTTCATTTTTTTATTCCACAGGCTAACTCTTCATCCTTCAACAGGGGAAAAAGGTGGATGAATATTCTTAACGCTATTTTTAACAATTGATTTTTCAGCCAGATAAGATCCATGATTACAGCTGCTAAATTTTAGCAAAGCTCCTGTGATATCTTTAATGACTCTTTCTGTTTTTCACTCTATCTGTCCTCTACTTCTGATGCCATTTCTTTTGAGACCAGGTGAACACAAGAAACCAGCTGGGTTAACAGGAGTATCTGAACAGCACACAGATCATATGAGGATTTTAAAATAGCTCTCCCAGGCCCAAAACTTAAACCCAGCAAGTCTCTCTAAACAGTTTACAACAACAGTGAAGGAAGAAAAAAAAATGAAAAAGAATCAAGATCACTTTCAGTGTATAATCCAAAAAAGTGATTAAAAATTAAATATATTGTGGTTTCTGCAGTGACATGTATAAGATTTTACCTTTAAAAATGAAATAATCTCTATAAAGAGAGCTTCATAATAACTAATAACAGACACACATTACCATTAATTTCGTTCTTACTGAAGCTAATAGCAGATCTGCCACAAGACTGCTTCAAACCAGGTTTTGGTGACACAAGCCAGAAAAGCCAGAAAGAAAAACAAACACANTTAAGATTTAGAGGCCTAAAAACAGCATGGAGAGCATCTTCATTAATATGCACAGCTTAAGCCAAACATCTGTTGCATTTACTTATCTGGCCGCAGCAGGACTTGTCTGCTTTGCCTGACTTCTGAAACATGCAACAGACTTGGCTGCTATTCTCTGGAGTAACTGAAAGTCCCTGTAAGGTGAGTCTGCTTAATTTTGTTCTACAGAAACAAAGGAAACACTACTCCTAAGAAATTCAGTCTCTACAGTGAATTTGCTCTGGAGTCAGTACAGCTGGCAGAGCATGTAAGCTGCTATACCTGCTTCATGATACTCTCCAGTGAGGATTTCCTGCACCTAGAACATACTTACATTCCTGCACCTAGAACATACTTACAAGTGGATTTCTTTCTTCCCTTGGAATAAATATGAAAACACAATATGAGAAAAAAAAATGTGCAATATTTCTGAACCCTTAGAACAAGGAAGATGTTGGATTTTGACCACCTCACAGAGGTCCAGGAGAAAAAGCACTTTATATCCATTAAAATAAAATATTGAACAGAAAAGACAGTATGAGCAGAGATATATATATATAAACTGCTATATTGAGAAGCAGAATGATGATTCCCCTCAAAATACATCTAATAATCTTTTAAGTATAAAAAGTGATTTTTACCAGTGACAGGAAGAAGTGGAGCATGTCTGCTGATGCGCTTGACTGAACACATGCACACACAAAGACATCCACAACACCAGTTTGTTTCTTGGAAGAAAGCATGAAAAATATTCCCTGCCAAATAATATACGGGAAAAAAATGGTCTTATTTCTGCTGTGTGACCTAAAATTGACAGTGTGATTAATTTCACAAAATAACTTTCAGATGGTTATCTTTGTTTGCAATTATTCTACCATTTATTTTTGAATAATTTTTGCTTTGCAATCCCTTTGATACTATTTTTAAGACATATACAAGGAAAAAAACCCCAAAAACCAAAACTAGCATCTTGTTCCTTTCTTGTTCAAGAGGGAAGGTCATATTTCTCTGGGTACTGAAGGGAGAAAACGTAGATATAGAACAATTCTGGCTGATGCCACGTTCATCCAAAGGGTAAGCCTTGATCCTCTCTCAGATCCAATCACATAGACATGTCCCTTCCTTTGGGGTTCAAACACAATCAGTATTCTCTGAAAAAAGTCCCATGCTCTGTTCCCCTTTCTAAACAAACAGAAAATTCGGTGCCTTTTCTAATACTTTTATTGAATGCAATAAATTAATGACAGCCATAAATCTCTGAAAAACAAGTATGACTAACTTCTTTTTAGTTAACCTAGATTTTCAGAAGTATCTAACAAGCTAATATTTGTTTATATTAGCATAGGAACAGATTTTTCCTTTCTCCCCCTCAATGTTTCTTCCACTCAATATTATTTTCTTTGATGGAAAGATTTTCTTTGCATTAACACACTATTGTTATGCAAAAGATGCAAACGAATATTATATATTACAAAAAAACAATGCCAGGAGGAAATTTTTCAGATATCAGCCTGCTCTTCTCTCTTTGATAATCAGCGTAATTCAGCTCTAGCTTCATCAACCGCAGTTGAAACTTGCTGTATCAGCAACTTGCTGTGTTAGCATTTCCATTTTACTTCTTCCAAAACAGAAACATTGATTTCTTCTATACTTCGTCTTTAAAAAAACCTAACAAAATCAGTAATTAATGCTTTCACCTAAAGAGAAAAAAAGGAATTTAAGAACTTCTGCTAGCCCATCTTGTTACTTATATAATCTAGAACATCAAGAAAAAAATCGTAGACATTTGCTATCTTTTATTTATTCTGTAGACATGACAGATGGAATATAATGAATATTACAATTATTTTTAAATCCTGAAAATATTGCAGTACCTGCTCATGTTACTGTGGTGATATTCCTGGCTATTAGTTCAAATACTATAGCATTCATTATTAGTGGTAATATCATGAATACTTCTAATACAGTGACTTGATTTTACAACCCAGTCTTACAAAGTAAATACAAAATATCTGACAATTAAGACTTAACTCATCAAAACCTTTCAACATCATCTCTCTCCAATGTGCAGTGCAATTATCTGATTTGCCAGCAGTGGACACTGTTTGTCTAGTTATTCAGATATATTGACTGAGGAATATCTTGCAACACATACTAGTATATTTTTCTTTTACTCCTTGCACTGCAAGTAATAATGAAAAAAGTGTACCAGACACAAGCTGAGTAAAGATTGTGTGATAGGAACAATTTTCAACATCTGTGTAATAGCATGCTGCCCCTTTCTTAAAAAAAAACCCCAAACTAAGTAACTTTAGGAAAAATAAATATAAACTTATTCACATGGGGTTGGTTTTTATCTTACTCATAAAAATTTCAAGTTGTAGAAGATGTTCTGAGATAAAAAATAATTCTTCCCTGTATTTTTCATAGAGTGATTATGAGGATGAAACTGTACAGCCTTTGCATTTTTGTATAAAATTCTTGCAAATAATGAGGTAAGCAAGCTAAAAAATTCTAAGGAGAGTATTTACTTCAGTATCTTGTACCACATGTTGAATAATACAATCGTTTAAGATCTGCAAAGGATATGTTTTACATGCTGATATTTTTACAGGGACTTTGACATTAAGTTGAAGAGTAGGTTTTTGGTTAAGATGAAAAATTAGACAGCTATAAGACCAACAAAGAATTGCAGAAGATTTACTAGAAATCAGCCCAGCTAGATGGAAGACAGTTTCCATTCCTCTTAAAAATAGAAAATAAGTCTAAGCATTTAAAACAAGCCATGCATGCGTTTAATCGCATATAATATTATCTTAGGCACTATTACAAAAGTCATAGCAATCACCTACTTATCTCAGTATTCAAATGATTCATTAGGCTCCTCCTAAAATGCCTGTCAGTCTGACACTTAAATAAATGCAGGTTCCTCATGTAAGAATGTCGAGTATCTTAGTAGCATAATTAGCTCATTTTCTGCCTAATGCAGCTGAAACCTCGTACACAGGGCCCAGCAGTCTGCTGCCATACATGTACACAGGATACCCACAATATCCATCACAACTATGCTTTTTGTCATATGAAAAATCAGTTGTATTCAGTGGTAGGATCATTTGAGATCTGCCCAAGACTATTGTGAAATTGCCTCCCAGAAAGCTGGGAACTTCAGACATATTGGTGTGAGATTTATCTTCTAGCAGGCTGCATTTCAATCTCTGAGAACCTGGAGTTTCCACTTGGGCAATGACTTTTTCAGTCTTTTATTTTGTGTATAAAAGTGAATCAGAGGCCATCAGTCAACAAAGAGCAACACAGAGTATTTGGACTAGACTCAGAGACTGCTGAAACTTCTTTCCAGGCACATCAGCCCTTCAACCTGCTCAGCCTTTGACACTGGTAAGCAGCACACTGTCCCTTCCCAAATCCCACTTTTCCCAAGCCATCCACCTTAAAATTGAACTCGCTACTGGTGGGCAAGGTTTCTCTTCAAACTCAATCCCCTGGGACACATTTGTTACCAAAAATCTGTAAGCCTCCCTTGCATTGCCCTTCTGTGTTCAGGCAGGTCTTGTATTTACAGAGACAAACTTAAATTTAAATTTATCACCCCAAGTCTCAGGGCTTTTTTCACTTATTTCCAGACTTAGTTTAAACTCTATGGAAACTTGATTTAGCTACAGATGTAGGGAGGAAGAGCTAAATTAATACCAGGAAACAGCTTGATGAGTGGAAGCTCTCTTTGATGCAATCCAAACTGTGCTCTGTAAATAATAAGTGAGAGGTTCTGGCTATGCTAGACTGACAAGGAAGAACAGAAGTCATTAAAACCAGAACAATCTGGCAGCCAAATTGCTGTCAACCTTAGCTCCTTTGCTAATATTCTCTCTCTAGAGACAAAGCAAGGCCCTTTCTTAAAGCTAGAAGACAACATATATACTGTAATTTATTTTGAAGAAAAGACAAAAGCTTAAAACCACCATTGCAGTTTTACACAGGTAGAATACCACTCTCTAAGTATCACTCATATAAATAATTTTTGGTGATTTTGTTTGCTATTGTGTCATACAAAATAATAGCACTTTGATGCCCCTCACACTTTTTAAATTCACTGCTAAAACCTTGGATACAGGCAGATGAACTTTGCATTGAATACATTTTTAAAATAAACGTCTTAATTAAAAAAAAAGAAAAAGATGACCAACAGCAGCAGGCCTTGATCTGATTAGCATATAGATACTTCTAAATCTAATGTTTTTCTTTTTCCCAAGACAGAAAACCACTTCTGCTTTACAAGAGGATCTTTTAACCCTAAAATATATGCAAAAAAAGGATTAAAAATATTTTATCTGATAAGGTGTGTGAGCACAATTTATTTCTGAAATTATTTATGATTATAAGTCAGCACATTTGAACATGTGGAGCTGTTGGCAATTTAAACTTTGACTGCTTCTTACATGCTTCACATGGCATGGGATTTTCTGAAGCACAGATAATCTTTACCACTTTCCATATATTTCAAAATATTATTTTCTGATGCCCCCGATTTATGAACCATGACATTCAAACCTTCCCTCTACAGGAAGATAATCTATTCATGATCTACACAGGCTCAAATATTAATATCAGCAGTTGCCTGACAAAGCTTAAGCAATTGGTTTTCAAACTCAAAACGTTTCTCCAAAGATCATCACAGGATTCAATTTCTTACAGTTTTTACTTAAAAATATATATTTTTTAATAATTATGCTTTAAAAAGGCATAGATTTATACGTGAAATGAAACACACAGTGACACATAGTTTTCCCACTCCCAAAGGGGAAATGTAAGACTGGAGTGAAGAAAACAAAACCTCAGATAGCCTATCAGGAGTGAATCTAAACAAAAAGATAGGTACAAGGTGGAAAGAAATAAGAAAATGTGTCTTTAAAAGTCCTCAGAATTTTTTACAAGGATAAAGGAATCAAGTTTCTATATATGTATAGTGACACATGTGAAAATACACAAATGTGAGAAATACTAGAAAAAAATATAAATTAAGATGTTATTGAAAGAAATCTGTGACCAACTTAGTGATCTAAGCAAATTTCAAATCTATCATTACTAAATGAAGACTGTTCAAGTATTGAAGAAAACAAATGAAGCTACAGAAAAGCTTTTTTGAACTGAAAGAACAAATCTCTTTTTCAGACTGAAAAAATAAATTGGCCATTTATTCTCTACAAAAGTAATAGTATATGACAAAAATTGCCAGAAAATTTGAACTTATTTATTTAAAAAAACAAAACAAAAAAGAAAAAAAGTTCAAAGAGTATCATGCTGTTACCAATCAGCAAACCTGATTTTATTGAAATGGAAATATCTATCATAGCTTATGATATATAGCAAAGTTAGAGGAAATGTTTTAACAATTTCAGTCATCACTAACAACTTGGCAATAGACAAGAAGGAATAGTGTAATGTCTAAAGAAATGTAGAGTGATTATTCATGGGGAAGCCTTGCTGTGCCTTTTTCTGATTAATTCCAAACAAAACCTAGGACCTTTTGTTCTCATACAAAAATTAAGGCAGACTGGTGGATTTGCTGGGAAAATCCCCTCCATAAAACAGTTACCTTAACATGAATTGTCACAGAGTTTCAGTTAACAGTGGTATTCAGCATCCTGCATGTACAGGCATTTTTTCAACATAGATTCTGAGCTGCTGAATGCAAGCCTCCATTCCTCTTTCACTGGCCTTAAAAGTAGCTTTTAGATTTACACTCCTAAGCCTAATCCTACCTCTCTGAAATGCACCTCTGATGCTTCAAACACTATCAAGTATTTAAGTTCCTATAGGGGTTTATACAAAAAAAGTTTGAGATAAGCTTTTTAGAAAAGAAATTTTCAAAATTATTTTAAAAGTTATCGGTTTTCAGTAGTTAATAACTGGCTCTTTGAAATAGGTTTTCTGTATTTCAGCATCAGCTGAAATATCCTGGATTTCCTTTTTTTCCAGCTGATAATGCTCATGCCCATCAGAAATCTTTAGGCTATTTCAATTTTCTCACAAAAGCCAGCAAGGGTGCTAATTAAAAGATTATGCAAAACAGTTATAATGTGAGGCATTGTAACAATATAAATTATCAGATATTATTACCACCTTTCATACATTCAGTTATATATGCTGGAACTTTAATATTTTGTATTGTAGGTCTGATCATTTCTCCTGGTTATTTAGTGATGCCTGAACACATCCCAAGACAGATCTCCTTTCTCTTCTGACTATACTTAATTAACACTCTAACATATTAATAAAATCTGGCGTACATGTACTTTTTCGCACACAGAATTAGTTGAAATGACAGGGAAGCATTCAACAGCTTTGGTACAACAGGAAGTTTTTTTGCATCCAGCTTCCTATAAGGAGCTCTGATCTCCATTTAGGTTCAAAGATTTAACAAGCCTATTTTGTCCAACCTGCAGATAGGTTACTCTTTCAATCCTGTATTTTTACATATTGCTAACTATTTCATCTCTTCTGTCTCTTTCTCCTCAGGTGTGAGAGAGATACTGTAGGAGCTGTACTTTCTCTGCTGAAGGTCAGGTTCAGACCAGAATCAGAGAAGACATGAAGCAGGGTGAAGCTGCTTTTCCTTGGAACATTCATGTTGTGTCAAGCTGCAGTTGGCACAGTGACATTTGTGTGTTGAATCATAGAACTGTTTAAGTTGGAAAAAAGCTTTAAAACCATCAAGCTGGTATGAAACACAAGAGGGAACATTCAACTTGTCTTTGTGCTTATATGGTCACAGATGTCACAACTTTCTGTAGATACAGTAGGAAGATACTCAAATGAAAAGTGCAGAGAGAAATTAAAATTCATTAGCTGCATCTATTTTAGCTAAATAAATTCCCATGGAAATCATTGCATTCAAATATTACAAGAGTCATTTTCAATAGAACATCTGGACATGCTAGATTCATTGTAAGAAGGGATTAAGAGACAACACTAATGATTTATTTTTATTTTATTTTTTTACTATCCTGAGCCATAAGAATGATAAACAACCTTTGAGGATTATTATGTTCTTGGTTAATTTGGTAATATTTTGTTAATCACCTGAGTTATTAATCGTTGTGAATCACCTGCCATCAGACATGCTTCCAGTACTTACAAGCAGCAGAAATTATTGAATGTGTTTTCTGTCTCACTACCTTCTGCCTCCTATTTTTTGCCCTCTCTTACTTTTCCCCTCTACCCACAATCTTTGCCTTTCCCTTCAGAATTCTAAATCCTGTAAGTTATTCACCCATCCTCTAAGGGATTAGACTAAGCACTTGTTGGGCAGGGTAAACTGCCCTACCAATAGGAAATGAAAGCCAGGAAACCTCTCTTTATTTTGCTTCAAGGCTACCAATTTACCTGCTGCTGCCTTCTCTTAGAAAGTGTTTGGTGCACAGGGCTACAGCCTGAACAGAAGAAAGAGATTGTCCCTTCTCATTTCCTGGTTTGTAAACTGCCATTCCCAAACCCCTCCTGTCTGCAAAAGACGAGTAGCTAAGATCTCTTTATCTATATAGGCATCTATATATCTCCATCTATAGTCCAAAGCAAGTAAATCTGTAACTGCAGAGGCTATTTTAAAAAATGAGCATAGTTTTATTCCGTGCTAGCTGCGCACTATGGCAGGAGAAATTGAATAAATCTAATGTTTAAAGTACCAAAGCTCTGAGCCCAACCTCCAGAAAAGGCTCTGGCTCTAAGTACCAAGTGAACAAATACAAATCATTCCAGAGTAGTTTATAGCACTATTGAAGAAAAGAACTAAAATTTTATTTTGTTAGTACAGAGAAAGAATTACAGATGAAACAAATTTTATTCACAAAACTTTTTGCTTGACAGGGATACTGCCTTTGCACTCTAATACCAGTAAAATCTCATGTTTAAAAGTCATATGAAAAAACTGAGTATTTTTTAAAAAATTTGATTTTAGTTAAATAAACAAGCATTAAAAGAAAAAATGTGTGAAAGGAACTAATTCTCAGGGGTGACAACTCCTGAATGTTTTACAGATGGAGTTGACATGGCTTTAAAACAAATTTTAAATTAGATACAAAATCAAGGGATCTCATTTGCTGGTCATTTGTGAAAATCTCAACTGTCCATGCTGCCTATAAAAAAGTTAGAAATACCAGCTATTATTTTGAATATCATAAAATAAATATCTACAATATTTTTGGATGCAAAAGGAATTGTCTTTTGACATTATCCCCCTGTTCTTGTGAAAGATGGTGTTTCTCTGATTCAAACAAAATTTTATCTGAATGCAGAGTTTAATATATTAGCATACAAAAGGATTATATTCTAGTTAGCAGAAAACCAGCAATTTTTTTTTTTCTGACATAGCCTAAAAACAAAAGGTTTAAATTTAAGGAATACTTTCAGATACCTGTGTTAGAAGCCATTTTAATGAGAAAGATTCACGGCAGGTGTCTTAACCATTAACAAACCCAAGAGCTACAAATTAAAAGGTTGACAGGCAAATTGAGAACATCTAGCCATTCCTCATTTCTTGTATATAATGCTGCAGTAGAAGCAAAATTAATTGCCATGTCGATTTCAGCAAGATGCACAAAAATAAGTCAATGAATGTTAGTGAATGTTCCCATCAAGACACTGAATATGTTCAGACAACTTCTCCCCTCTTTTGCAACTTATCTTCAGCTTTGAAATTTTGGAAGGGGCAATAAGTAGAGTTCAGCAATGGAGAGCCAAGAATAGGGATCCATCTCTTGTTTTTGATTAGAGGTGATTAGAGGTATAGAAGTGCAATTTGCTGGTCACAGAAGATATGGTCATTCTGTGGAGATGAAAGGTCTTAGCCAAGAGCACATTTCTCTTTGCATTTGCTTTGTGTCTGTTTAGATAGATATTCAGCTCCTGAACAAAATGCAGTTTCATTTTACACTGATTTATCCACTAGTCTCCAGCTCCCTTGAGCACTGCTTCCCTCTTCCATTGACCAACAGCTTTAGGGGCAGTAAGAGCAGCTCACACATCAATAGAATAAATGGCATTAGTTTTAGATGCTAATCTGCTGGATATTCATGCTGATCCTGCTCACCATGTAGTCACAGTGCTGGAGGGCAGAGGAGAGAAATGTGAGACCACAGAAAACCTAAGTCCTTCCAGATGAATGGCTTTATAAAAGCTTGGTATATTTTCTTAAAATGTCTTAAATGTCTTAAAATGTAAAGTGCTTTGTAAGAGGTGGTTGCCTTGCATGCTCCAACTTCCGAAGTTTGCAGGTTAGTCTGGCTATTGTTAGCAGAAGTGTTACTGCTACTGGAAGTTTATCACTGTAATATTCTATCACAAGGACTTCATAAACATTTAAAAGAATTGAGTTACATTTTTAAAATCAATGGAAAGTTACTTTAATGAATGTTCCTGAAGTTTTTTGTAAAGAGAAAGTATCTCATGCAAACTGTTGGGCTATTTCAAAGTCAATGCCAGGGACATACAATGATTTAGATACTTTATATATAGAGAGAAAGGAGATGCTGTGGACTCAAGGAATTTTCAGATGATTGTATTATGTTCACAAATGTTCTTCTATAGTTCAGCATTGTGATTACCAGATCAGCTACTGCTAAGTTACCTTTAGAAAACAAAGCTATAGAATAATGTTAAAGCAAATTATTTTGATTTACCCTGTACATGATCTCAGCTTTCTGAGAAAATATATAGCAGTCTGGCCCAAGTCTCAGTCATGACTTCTGTAGTACAAAGGTTTTAAGGTTTGACCTCTGCACTGGAGTTCACTGATACTTGGCACAAAAACTGTCATTCCACGGGACAAGTCCTGCGAAGATCTGTGGTTCTGTGGTCCTATCTTGGCTTTTCCGGTGTAGCAAATGACTGGCTTTAGTAACCTACTTATGAATTCAGATAATTTATAGCAGGTTGTAGCAAGGTGGGGTTTGGCATCTTCTCCAAAGCTACAAGTGATAGGACAAGAAGAAATGGCCTCCAGCTGTGCCACAGGAGGTTCAGGTTGGACATCAGGAAGAATTTCTTCACTGAAAGGAAGCATTGCCATGGCCTGCCCAGGGAAGTGATGGGGGAATCATCCCTGGAAGTATTCAAGAAACAACTGGACGTTTCCCTTACTTCTGTGGTGGAGTTGATATAGGGGTGTTTGGTCAGAGATTGAACTCAATAATCTTGGAGGTCTTTTTCAACCTTTATGATCATAGGATTATCTTAAATTGTTCACTGACCTGTTTCCCCAATAATTTCAAACACGCAGATTCAATGAGTGGGTTGTGTGAGATACCGAAACTGCATATTTCTATTTGTTACAATGTTGAAAACCTCTTTCATACCAGCCCACTTCATAACAAGTGCTTATTTTTATTACAGTGATAGTACTAATGAAGTGACTTTTCATGGAATCAATGGCAAAATGTCAATGATTTTGATAGATCAGGCCCAAAATAGCTTCCAATTACAGTACTCCAAATTCATTTTGAATGTGTTTAGAAATGTTTATCTCTGTTGAGGCAGTTGGGGAAGAGCTGCTTGCTATTTCAGCTCAAAATTTTATTTGTGCAACAGGAAATATGAGAAAAAGATAATAAAATACTGCATTACACATGGTTTCTGCTTTTCTGTTGTGGGGGACCAGGGCACGTTACATGGTTAGTTTAATGAAAACCATTTGAAATTTGTGTCCAAAAGTTACACATGCTGAAATAACTGTCCTTCACAAGAAAAGGCTTCATGATGAAAAAATTTGTGGCATCTCCTGACAAAAGGTGTGCTTTTAAATGCCTGGAACCCAAACACTGGCCTGGTATGAAGTAGTAATACTGAGTTTGTCTTAAGTAATATAAATAAAAGTAGGGCAAAAAGAGAAGGTAGCGGGGGAATCCTAAGGAAGGAAGAAGACATAATAATAGTTACTAAAAACCATGAAGGAAATAGTTTCCCATTTATGGAAAATAAATATATAGAATATGTCAGAAAAGAGGTTTGCAAATATAAGTAACGCTCTGCATACAACTAATTTTAACAGTCTAAGAACCAAAAAAAAAAAAAAAATCATTTGAGGGATATTTCCTCAAAATAATTAAGATAATTTATAATAATATATTTTATAATAAATAAACCCTGAAAACAACTGAAAAAGAGCTGTTTTATTCAGCTAGACATTCAAAAAGGCACTGCTGTGCTATGCATTTTGCTGCATTAAGATAATTTACACCTAATTGATGGCTTCACACATACTGATGACTATGTGAGAATATCTTACCTTTGAGCTCACTCACAGGATCTTATACTATGAATTAAAAGAAATGTCAAAGACTTTCATTAGACGGTTCATCCAGATTTTACATTGCACAAAAAAATGTAGGAATACACATAAATCAAGAATGGGACGTTTAAAAATTATTGTGGATAATATGAACTAAAGCATATCAGAAAGATTTTCTTTAAACATGTCTGCAGAAAAACTGAAAGCAAATAATGGATTAAAACACTCAGACAATAGTGAGGTTAACCACCAAGTGAGGCTTTTTTATTTCCACAGTGAAGTGGAATACAGTCACATGTAGAAATTTAGCTGGTAAGAAACACATGATGGCTTTCTGAACATTTGGCTCAAAATCTGGCATCAACAGGTAGGCAATTAGCCAAACTGGTCTCCTAATTTACTTCTGGGGTTTTTTTTTTTGATTGTTTTTTTTTCCAAATCACTGGAAGTTTAATGGGCAGGTTTAAAAATTTATATTAGATCAGAATGGCTGCTGCCTCTCTGGGGCCTGGGTACGGGATATTACCGAGAGACTCCCTGGGCTGATTCAGCCCTCTGATTATTACCCACTGCTGATACTCCGGGCTGGGAGTGATGAGATTGAAAAGAGGAGCATCAGGGCAATTAAAAGGGACTTTAGGGCACTGGGCCAAGTGGTTGATAGGGCAGGAGCACAGGTAGTGTTCTGCTCAGTGCCTTTGGTGGCAGAGAAAAATGATGAAAGGAATAGAGAGCCTGCTTTAGCAACAAGTGCCTCAAATGTTGGTGTCATCAGCAGAATTTTGATCACTGAGCAACTTTTACAGCACCTGGCCTGACCTGCTAGAACTGGATGAGCTTCATCTCTCTGTTAAGGGCAGAAGGTTTTAAGCTCATTGAGAGGGCTTTAAACTAGGTTTGAAGGGGGAAGGAGATGCAGCTGGGCTGTCTGGAAGCAGGCCCAAGAGTGCTAAGCCTGAGTTAGGGGTGAAATCAGCAGCCCAGCTGAGGTGCATGTACACTAATGCACACAGCCTGG
The DNA here is from genome assembly GCA_008694505.1 of Cyanoderma ruficeps. Classification (NCBI taxonomy): domain Eukaryota; kingdom Metazoa; phylum Chordata; class Aves; order Passeriformes; family Timaliidae; genus Cyanoderma; species Cyanoderma ruficeps. The sequence goes on from VZDJ01007754.1 coordinate 13,868,097, forward strand.
GTAACAAACAAGAAGAGCTGGAGGTCATGGTGCAACAGCAAAGCTGTGATGTAGTTGCCATCACAGAAATGGGGTGGGACAATTCAAATAGCTGGAGCAACTGCACTTGCTGGCTACAAGCTCTTCAGGAGAGACAGGAAAGGGAGAAGAGGTGGAGGGGCGGCTCTTTGTGTTAGACTGGCTCTTGATGCCATGGAAATCGAAACTAATAATGATGAAGCTGAATGCCTATCGGTAAGAATTAATGGGAAGGCCAATAAGGCTGACATCCTACTGGGGGTCTGTTATCGTCCACTCAGCCAGGAAGATGAGGTGGACAACTAGAGAATGTTTCAGGATCACCAGCCCTTGTTCTCATAGGTGACTTTAACCTACCAGATATCTGCTGGGAACTTAATAAAGCAGAAAACAGCAGTCCAGGAAGTTTTTAGAGTGCGTGGAGGACAACTTTTTATTGCAGCTGGTGAGTGAGCCCACCAGGGGAAGGACTATGTTAGACCTGTTGTTTGCAAATAGAGATGGGCTGGAGGGAGATGTGGTGGTTGCAGGCCTCTTGGGGCATAATGATCATGGAATCTGCTAAGGGCTGCTTACAAACTAATTGTGTTTATGTAAGTCAGATATATAGATGAGACTTTATTACATAAAACATTCCTTGACATAGAAGTTATAGTCAGGAAAAAATTGTTTCCTTCTGTAAGAAGCTATAGCTGAGATTGGTTTGTGGTAAATTAAATATCAAAACTCACATAGTAAAAATGCAATATTCTACTTTGAATAAGAAATTTCTCATGGAACATTTTTAAGTGAGGGGAAAAGAAAGAATATGTTGTTATTTTCAGAAGGTCAGTGTCACTTCATAAACTGTAAATAAGTCTTCTGGAAAATTAAACTTTCTTAGAATATGCGAGGAAATATAATCAAGGCCCTAAAAAGTAGGCAGGAATCCCCTGCATTTCCTTGGCAAAAGTTAGCCTGCCAATTTATTTGGTCATCACATAGCACCACGTCCAAGGAAGGACAGTCAAAGAAATCACAACCAGAAGGAGGTGAATTCAAATCTGTTTGTTCACAAAGGGAGATAAAAACCAGAACGCATTGGTTCTTAAAGAATGCTATTAACTAGTCCAGTGTTTTGCTGAAATGCATTACTTTGATACAACAAAAGAACTATGAATTCAGGTATTATGTCTGATGTGTTTTCCATGTCAGAATCTTTTGCTAGACCTTCTCTAAAACCAGGAAATAAATTGCTTCAGCTTTTAAAACAAATTTTAGTTAAGACTTAAATTAATGGAAGGTTCAAATCTTAATACCCTACTGATTCCGATTTATTAAAATGAAGAAGTTTACTTTTGAAAAGGAAAAACAAATAGAAATTTCTGACATGTTTCCAGAATCAGGTTTTAAGGTTTTCTTGACTTTTCTAAAATAAAGCTGTTATTTGTTGGAGACTTGTCACAAAAGGAGTCACGCCCTTAAAGGGTTATCCTATAGGAGGAGTCATGCCCTTAGAGAAATATTCAACAGGATCTGTAAGCTAGCTGTAACAATGGGTATTAAAAGAAGAAACAAAATTTGCTGAAATTTTGGACACCAACATTGGCTGTTCCACTCAATGACACATTATAGAGGTTGTAGTTACAATGTAGCTACAATGTAGTTGTAGCTACAATATTGTAGCTACAATACACGCATGGGCATACAAAACCCACTGTTACTGCACATTTAAGTCCAAAAGAATGATTTTTTTGTGCATGTTTAGCTATAAAAAATATCTTGCTCTTAAACCGGATGCTTGCAAATTAATTTCATTTTAAAAAATGTCTTTTGGACAGAAATCATACTCAGCTTGCTCTGGTCAATAATTTCTAAAGCAACTTAAAGGAAGTTTTCAAAGAAACCCAACTCTTCCACCACATAAACAAGAAACTCACTTTCCTAGCAAATGGCCTTATGTTCATCACTCCAGTTTTTAGCCTCTCGACTGAGGCCAAGGTTTTCAAAGGCAGGCTCCTGAGGCAATGCTTTTAGGGTAACAACCTACCCACCAACACTTGCAAAGGCTGATAATCTCCAATTTGGAAGGCCAACCCAAAATCTTTGCCCAAGGTTAATAATGTCAGTCATGCTACAGGACAGTAGAAATCACTGAGCCCTTTTCCATCTGTTCTACCCATACAAATTCCCAGTGTTTATTAAATAAATCATACATAAACTAGTAGTCAGCAGCTCATACGTCATTTCTAAAATAACCTCATGTTTTGAAAATCAAAATAAGAATGATTGGAATGAGCATCGAGGAAGATAGACATAACAACTGATATTTAAAGGAATAATTACCTATGTAAATTAGCTCATAATGAAGATGTAAAGAAATCTTTTGAACAACCTAAGTTGAGCAAAAAATCACTAAATAAATATTTCTTGAAAGAACTGTCTTTAAAAAATATGTCCTCACTTTTCATGGTCTAGCTATTGTAGCATAATGTTAATGCTTGAGAACTGGGAAGTAGAACAAAACTACAAATAGAAGAAAAAAAAATAAGAGGGGGGGTGGTATTTAAATTTGTGGCAGTGGAATACATAGGGTGAAAACTAAATTTAGATTGGCTATGATCCCACATATCCCATTAATTTTGGCTTTCAGACATGGAAAGACTGTTTGGAACAGCCTCAGCACAGTGGGGTCCTGGCCCAAGACACAGAGGTATTAGATGAGAAGAGTAACCATGCGTAAATATTCATACACATATATAAAGCAGACAGGAAGCAATGCGTATAGTATTCCGCATATCCATTCTCCCATGTCCCTGAAATGCCTCCCTGAAATGTATCTGCATGAAGATCAGATATTTGTCCTTAATCACAACCTTCTATTGTGCAATCAAGCACAAGAAGACCTTATATACTCCACTGTTGACAGGGCAGAAATTTGAAAGTGAAATATTAAGGTTAGTATGAACAAAATGAATGGAAAGGCAATTTTGCAGAGAAGGGGAGGAGGGAAAGAGAATGTGCAGGTATGCAAGGGAACAGTCTTTGATTTACAGGATATAGGTTTCAGCTTCAGAGAAAGAGTTAGTCAAGAGCATCCCCAAATTACAGTCAGCTCCTGGCTGGAAAACATACTCAAAGAAATCTGTCTGCAGATTTTGCCAAAATCTGAACTTTTTAAATTCTAGTGATTGATCTGTAGGCTCAGTCCTCATTACACCACTTCTCACCTTACACTATTTCTCATCGGACCAAAATCTTGAATTTTTGTGTGATAAATTTTCCACTTAAAAAAGAACACAATTTATTTCTTTTTTTCACTTGGCATTCCACAACTGTGCCCAGTTCCTTCAGTAGCCTGATTGGCAACATAGGTGCTGAAGATCCATAGCCTGGAAAATCACTGTGGAGAGAAACGTTTCTCCAAAAGGGGAATCCTGGGAACCCAGTACTGCAAGATCCTGCCAGATTCAAATTCCTCTGTCAAACAAAAGCCACTGCAAACCAGATCAGGAAGCAGAAAAATGTTTGGACTCTATCAGCTATCACCTTGTGTCTGTGTACTTAACTGGGAGTCAGAGTGCAAACTGAAGTGTCCCATGGTGTATTGGTCTGTGTACCAAAATGAGATGACCTGAGAATGAGAAAACTGTTTTAGATCCTACAGGCCTATCCCCTTAAGTGTGTGTTCAGATATAAAAGATCATTATTAGAATGGTTCTATACGATTTTAAATTTTAAAAAAATCCAGATGAAAAGTTTCAGGCTGAATTGGTTAGCCTTCCTAGTTTTCTTTGTTTCTGAAAAGTTGCCTAAATGAAGTTTGTTTTTGAAAAATGTGCTTATCATTCTTGTGAACTCGAGAGAGATTTTACTTGGGAAGGTGATAGAAGTGAAAAAAGGAAAAATAAAGAAGCAGCAAAACATGCAGCTACATTAATTTTTTTTTTGTCCTACCCTAGTTGTTTTCTATTTTGATCTGTTGTATCCCACAACTTGATAAAAATTAAATTAAGGACAGTATTTGAAATTAAAACATGGATTGTTTTATTAGGGTTTGCAGATTCCGTTCTAGAGTAAGTACACAATTGAGGTTTGTAAAAGTAAGCTGTTTTTAGGGTACACTAAAAACCACAGTAATATTTCAAGTGTAATATTGCAAACTACTACAAGTCAGGTGGAACACATTAGCTGTTTCTGGCTGTCAAAACAAGCTATGATTCAAAGAAAAAATAGCTATTTTTACTGCTAAAGTTCTGCAGTTGGCCCTAAGTTACAGGTGAGGGCACTATAAGCAAAAATAAAACTTTGGGACAGGCTAAATGCAGCTACTTTCAAAGTGAAATATCTTTAAAAGGCACAATGAAAATATGCTCACTGCAGTAACTCTCAAATTGAAAAAAGTTATATCTGGTATATAAATAGCATTATTTAGAGAATAATTGAAGATTTCTGCTATAAAATATGTGTCATATGCACACACATATAGACATTTGAAGTTAATTGACAAAACTCAAAATTCATTTAACCAAACTGATGGAAAGTTAAATCTTCTGCCCAGTGCACCTAATTAGGGAATAATCTGAGGTAAAACTGTACAGCAAGCGAAATGAAGACACTAGTTCAGATATTTTCCTCTATGGTTATCAAACCTCACTTGATAATTTTGCAAGAGACCGGATACTTCAAGGTAGCTCTTTTTTTACTAAGTAAATGTGACTGCAGAGCATTTCTGTACTTGTTTTCAAAACAGTTTTTGATATAACGAAATACATCACACACTCAGAATTACTTGAAGTTTAAATATTAATATTTCCTTTTCTAAATTGCTAAATAAGGCTTTAAAATTAGAAAAGGGTGGTTTTTTTGGTGTTACTTTTATTTTACAAATATGAAAGGCATTTTGAAAGACAGCTACCATGACTTTTCCATTAGATATATTATTTCAGTTCAAAATGCTTAATTGAATTGAGCAGGGGAAAAAGGCCGCGTTTAGTCACTGATGTAAATGAGATGATTTTAAAGAACACTCAGCATCAAACTGTTCCTGTGATAGTGAAGCATTTTTTCTATTTAATTCACTAAGCACACAATTTTAAAGGTCAGCAAGAAACGGATAGCGTCTTTATTTAAAAGTTTTGAATATGGTTTGAACCTTGACTTCATAATAATTTTTTATAATCTAAGATATAGAATAATATACATGTGAGACACTTTTTTAGAATGACAGATAGGAAAAAAATGTCAGCTGGGTTGTCTGAAAACTGTTGTGAGAGAATTGAAAATGCTAGCACGTGCATGCACAAGAGCAGAGTCTTATATTTGGCTTCCTTTGAGTAAAATTCTTAAAAGTAAAGAAAAAAAAAGTTCTAAGAATATGAAGAAAGGAGAAGTAAAGAAAAATAAATAGTTACACAAGCTGGGATTTTAAAACTCATGAAACTTCCAACAGTTTTCAACCTTGAGCAATTGCTGCCTTGCTTTAATGAAACTATGTAAGCAGAAATACGCTGCAATGAAGACCTTCATGCAGAGAAGACAAACGGAAATACTTGACTCATTTACCAGAAGTCTGTTGTTTTTTGTGAAGCACTAGACATTAGGTCCAAACCCTAAGCTATTAAAATTTTTAACTAATCCAAGTTCTGTAGGCTCTTTCACAATGGACTATCAAATGCCTAAATGTTTGGATCCAGCCCCACACTTAAAACTATTGGATACAAACATAAACAAAGTCAGCTTGGCAAAGAGAGGAATTTACAGCGGGACTGAGTGCAGAAACTTGGGATATCAGGCTGATTCTCCCATGCATTTTTACACTGCCTAAACGTGAAAGCTACTCAGCTCAAATTCTAGTTGGTCAAAATTGTCTACTAGCTAGGCCAAAGCTACACACTGTGTGCTAAGTGGCTTCCTCAATGCCCCCTTTATTCACAGCAACACTGGCAGGACTGTCCAAGCCCAGAGTGGTCCCCATGATCCCAAGACAGGGAGCAAAGTTGTCTGTTCAACAAATGGTGAGTGTGAGGAACCAGGAGCATGGTGATGATGATTCAGTTAGCTACTCCTAAAACACTGCAAGAAGACACTTTTCTTCAGGAAATGCACTTCTCTAACATTTTGAAAACCTAAGTATCTATAATGAGCTTTATGACACAAAATGAAGGCAACAATGTCACAAGGAGGCAAATACAATTTTCCTTTCAGGGCAGTCAGGCTATCACTTCATGTTTCATATTTTGAGAGAAAGTGAGCACTACTTTCATCCACAAATATTTTAAGTTAAACCTCTACCACTTAGACTTTCATAATGTTACATTTGAGCAGCTACAGTTAAAACAGAACTACAAAAATAACAAAGCGGTGTCTTGTTTTTGCAATAGCAAAAACACCTGGAATAAAAAAAAGACAAGCTGTCACATAAATTTCATCATTTAACAAAAATATATGTTTTCTTTTTTTTTTCAATGAATACAGATATTTACCCGATCTATATTCCTTTCACAAAAGTTTTACTGAATCTACCAGGCAAATGAAATTAAACAGTTGGTATTTATCAAACAAATGATGAGAACACTTTCTGGTAAAACACAAATTAAAATTATGGCTGAAGTTAAAAACAGCTATAAAAATTATTCTGATGGCACCTACCCATGTTATTTAATAGTCTAAGTTCCCCACCCAAACAGAAGATAAGCCTGCTTTCCCACCTTCCTTCTTCCTCCACCATCCTTGCTGCCACCAAAGCTATTACGAATGCAAGTGTCCTGCAGATCATATGCTTTCTAGGGCCCTCAAATATATCCATATATTACCAATCGTAATTTTTCCAGTTTCAACTTTTCGTTACTCCAAAGTGGTAAAAGTGTAGTTTCAAGTAACAATTTTAGATAATGTGATCTGACTTTGACAATTTGTGATGGATGAAATTTAATTTTCATTGCAAGCTATTTTAATCATGTATATAGCACCAAAGAGAAAACCACCTATATTGTGTAAAACACCAAAAAGACATTTCCATCTACAGAAACTCTCTCTGAGTAGGTTTAGAAATTTGATATCAAACTGTGTGAGAAATAATTTATTTAATGAGGGACACAAAAATACTGACAGTGGGAAAGTGGCATGAACAGCTGAGGCTTTCAGCAATGCTCTGCCAATATCAATGGCAAAGGGAAGAGAACCTCGAGGTAGAAGGAGTGATATGCCTCAGTTAAGAAACCAAATATTTTTGGAGATCAGGAGCCCACTGAAGGAAGTAATTGGCCCAAGTCACGACTGTGCTTATGGCATGGATGTCTAAATACTTCAGGGGAGACATCTTTTTCAAGACATCACACAGTTTGGAGTCAGCAGCAATATCTACCTAATACCAATGCAGATTTATGGCCAGTGATCAAAAATTAAAACACCATTCTCATCCTCTATCATCCACTTCCAAAACCCTCCTGATACTGGTTCAGTGAGATTTACCTTATTAAATTTGTTTGGGATTTCAGGCCTGCATGAAAAATAAGGCTGAAATAATTTGTTGTCTCTTGCAGGGAAGAAAACTACATGTGTAAGAAAATATTTATTTTTTTTACTAAACCAAAGCATTATCTTAGCAAGACTATGTATGTATGTCATAATGACCAAATATTCATGAAAATTAGTGACTGAAAAGAATGTCTGACTTTTAGGCTAAGAAAAATATATTCTCACAGATTTCTACATCACATAAATGCATTTAATAAATGGCTAAAGTAGCAATGAGTTTATATATATCATCACTTTTACTCTTAAAAAAAAAAACCAAAAAACCCCTTGTTTCTCCTGGATTTTACTCGCGCCCTAGCTGGAAATATAATTGAAATCTTCAGCTTCACATATTTATGTAACTACAGAAAATGAGGTACTTATGATTGCAAAGAAGACAAGTAATAAGTAATTAAAGGTAAAATATTTGAAGGCGGCATCCCAAATAGTGACCAAGCAAGCAAAGGACCAAGCAAAAAAAGCTAGAACAGGCTTGTATATCATTAAGGAACTGCATTACATATTTTAAAAGGTGTGTATGTGGGTGCGCACTGCCGACAGATGACAAATCAATTCTTCAGGACAACTACGCATTATGATTCTTAAATGCTAACAAATTATAACAGGCAAGTACCACATTCACTCAAGATATGATGCTGACATTCTAAGATGAAAAATTATCAGTAAATTTTATAACTGCACTTCCATAAAGAAGGTTAGAAGTTGCATTTTAGATTACCAAACATAACATATTATCAACAGGTTCTTAATGGATTAAATTTATCGCATCATGAGAAAAGACAAACCCAAGAAGAGGGGAAATATTTTTGGATATACTGAGTGAAGCTTCATTGGATTATTCTTTGGTGCTTTTATATTGAAATTCATGTTTCCTGTAAAGTAGTACTGGTCTTAACAAGTGATGCCAACTTAAAACATGCCTGAAGAACAGAATGAGGCCTGGTGGTGAAACAATTTATGAAATGATGCATAAATAGCCTGTGCAGTTTCCCTATGAGACTTGACAAAACATACTGGATTCTATCCAGACATCAAAATGTAATTAAGTATGATTTATTATGTATACTCATGGATTATTCACATCTGAACACTTTGCTTGCTCCAACTGCATAGGAGTATTTGGCCCTGATCTAAAAAATATTTTAAGTGAAAAATCAAATTAGAGCAAGTTTTCCTGGAGGAAATAATTTTTTCTTTGTCTTTCTCTACGCATCTAGAGTAATTAATAGTTTGAGACATTGGATTAGTGTTAGACCATTAATCTAAATATTTAAAATAGAGACAGATGGTGCCAATACAACACACAGTGTGATCCCACAGGAAAGAGAGCCTAACTATGGGAGCAACATCAATATTCCATATGTTCAGGCTGGTGGAGAACACATTAAACAGAAAATTATTTGGTCCCAACGGCAACAGAATTGCCACACTTCCTACATGAACCAACAAGTCGTCAAACCAGTTCAAGAACCACCCCATGTCAAATCTCTACATTTTCATGTCTTTTGTCAGGACACTTTTCAAATACACCAAGAAATGGCTCCACTGAGCCATTTCCTCTCATTTCTAGAGATGAGAAATCTCTTTTGTCTAAAATTCTGCCACATTAGTCTTAGCCTGTTGTGTTCTTGATTTAGTGGATTGAATTTTTTGTTTAAAGAAGTGGTATATGATGACTAATGAATGTGCATTCTCCCCTTTCTCCACTCTTCCCCTCCATTTCCTGCTTGGTGTATATATGGGGGCTTGTAAATGTTCTGCAAATTTCAGTGTGGCTCAGACAACCTTTTACAAGACTTTGAGAAAAAACACAACTACCACAGCCCACTCCTCCAGCACTAAAGGTGGCCATGTGCCTGACAAACACATCACCACTGCTTCCTTTTCTTAAAGTACACCTGCTTTAACATTCCTGTGCACTGCAAACTCTTCTCTACTCCAAGGTTTCATTTTGCCGTCTTTTTGGTGGGTCAAAACACCAAATTTGAGACCCTTTAATGTAGTCACGTTTCTATGAAATTCTGTGCAGTAACTAGCAGTGGGAGGGCAGTCACTGGCTAAGGACACTGAGAAGCTCTTACAACACTAATATTAATTTTCCTGCTTCTCATATCCTGCTACCAAACCGTAAAGAGTGTTTGAAAATCCTATGGACTGTTTAGCTGTAAAAATGTGTTGGAAGAATGCAGGAAGGAAAGGGACTAAATAACAGAATTTGTTCTGGAATAAAAACGAATACAGATGAAATGGGTATTAAGGTTGAAAAAAATGCACCTAGTCAGCAAAAAAGTGTTGTAACTAAGTTTTAAGCAAAATGTATATAAACCACATCTATTTCCAAAAAGAAAAGAAGCATGCCAGGTTTTGGGGGTTTAAGCCATTGTGCTACCTAAATAATACTGTCTAATTTTATTTATTTATTTATATGAAAATGCTTAGCATCCTGTTGCTATGGCAACAATTTGCTTTGCTGAGTGCATCTTTGTTAACATTCGCTTGCAGTAGTAATGTTTCCATCACCATCTGGCAGTGACAATTTTTTTTGCTTGAGTGAAAATTCCTCTAAAGTATAAAAATCAGGCCAGTTATTTTTAGAAAGCTGACTGCCCCAGCTCTTACCGACTTTGCAGAGTTCCAGTCAGAAACTCTGTAAATTCGGTCATGTGATATTGATAACTCAAAGAAGGGGATAAGTGACAGTGTGAAGAATGATTGAGTTACAAAGCTGACCAGTTGTCCTTTTGTCTTTGATAGAGACTGTTTATTTTTCAAATTTTTTGAAGAAGTCATGTTTTAAAAACCACATACCCCATCTAACCTCCTTTGCTCCTCCAAAATTCATTGATATTAGAGCAGATGGCAAAATGAACTCCATTATTGGTAAGATGTTTTCCAAGAGTATTGCATGAAGACTGCGAAACCCTTGGTTTCCATGGTAAATCATTTGTCTCTAATACATTTAATAAGCATGTTTAACATTCTATACTCTATACTCAGTGGGTCAAATTGAAATAACATAATCACAGTTATTAAGCCAAATAAAAAAGGTAAGAACTCAGAGGAGCAGCAACAGTTGGATTTGTACTGACCATGATCCAGGCCGGACAAATATAGAACAAAGAGTTCTTTCAAACACAGGTTTCCCTTACATCTATATTTTGACATTTCAGTAACTTTTTTGAATTCTCCTCTAAACCAGAGAACAGTATAATTGCATCACAAGTATAAAATGCGTATAATTTTTCTGATAGAAATAATCTAAGTCTTACTAAATGTTTAATCACAACAAACTTCTTTGGTCATGCTTCTATTTTGCAAATCTAGTTATTTGGTGCATATGAAGAGTGTAGCATGGGACTACTTTTTTCCAGATCACTCATTCAAGCATGTACCACTGATGATTTCTCCATTCAAAGTCCAGAGCCTAAGACCAGAGTGCTCTGTCCTGCTCTCTGCAGTGAACATATAAGATAGGCTCCTTTATATGCAAAAAATTTGCTTTCCCTGTGTGTTCATATGCAGACAAATTCCTACCTCAGTGATACTTTTTTGGCCTTGAAAGTAAATTCCTTCAGAAAAAAAAAAAAAGAATTTGACAGTTTGTCGTAGATTGACATTTGGGAACAGAGGAGACAGCAGCACATAGCTTGACCAGAAACTTTGGTGGAAGAAATGTATTGATGGTCACAAAGGGAGAGTGGAGAAACTGCAATGACACTTAAATTCTAGGCCAGTTCCGTAGGGTTTGAAATCTTTGCAGAACACATACATTTTAAATTGAGAATATTTAATGTGGAAACTTGAGAAAGAATCTGTAAAAGAAACCCAAGTCCTATACTGCGCAGTATTAAATTATTCATATTTCTCAGTGAGAACTCTGCAAGTTACCTTAGAGAAATTACTAAATGTATGGTTGTCTTTGATGATTCAACATTTCTCAGGATTGGTATCTCAAAACAACTCCCAAACAGCAATTTTACAAAATCTAGGTGGGTTTTTGGTTTTGGTTTGGTTTGGTTGGTTGGTTGGTTGTTTTTTAACATTGCTGCAAGCTTCCCCTCTTTTACAATGGACTATTTTTTGGGTTAGGTTTTTTTAATATTACTGAAGAAATATGTTGCAAATTTATTAAACATGAGATGAACTATTTTTTGAAAAGACTGAGAAGAAAATTCACTATTAAATATCTAGTTTCACTTTTTAGAGAAGGTTAGCATGTGGAAAGGTCATAGTCTCTGAGGAAGACCATTACCTATTTCCTAACCAGAAAACAGAATGATAGCATAGGGTTCCTCAGACAAAAGGATAAAGTTTTTATTTTCTTCTTTATAAGGTAAAGAAATCTACGTTTTATTGAAGATAATTTATCCTTCTTTGTGTCACATACTATTATAAAGTACATAGTTCTTTTCTTTGGGAAAAAGGTGATCTGAGGTTGAAATGAGACACTTTGCGTCTTCCAGTCTCTTTTATAGAGAAAATTTAATACACATACTTACAAAGGCAGAAGAAATTATCTAAAAGTCACATGGACAAAACCAGTGGAACCCTTGGAGCGATATATTTATTGAATGGATTTGTGAAATAATAATTTATCACACCCGAGCCATAAAAATGCTGTTAAGACAAGTATCTAACTCTGCTTAGATTGTTAGGGAGGATCAGCTTCTGGTAGGGCCAGTCCCTTTCTCTACTGAGCATGAATAAGTAGCCCTGTACCTTAGTGAGCATAAACGGGGCTAAGCTGAATCATAACCCTGTTTGTGTCCCTCAGGGATCTGCCCAAAAAAAGGCAGGAATAAAATGGATGGGCATATTTACAAGCTTGTTATACTAATTTTAAACTAAAATGTCAGAAGCAGAGGGCCAAATATTATTTTACAGGCAACAATCAAATTGTAAAATGAACATAATATATTTAGCATAAGGCAAGAAAATTTTAGGCTATGGGTCAAAGGACAGCCAACCAAAAGTATATATCAGCTTCAAAATAAATACACATCAGCATAGGACTCCTATTAACCTGATATGTTACACCAGAATAGCAGTTTTCAGGTCCCGATGCAATTCAAAGCACGACATCTTTCTAATTTACACTGTAAAAATTCAGTATGACTGAAGAACCAGAATTTTTTTAAATTAATTTCATAATGTAAACATTCAATCTCAAAACCTACCCCTCAGTATTCTTAAGTGTTCTATTTCATTACCTATAACAGAAAAATTATGAGAATCTAGGAAATGGAAGAAAGTACACCCACACACCTTCTACTAAGTATTTATTTATGCCCACAGGAAAGCGTTGCTTAAAAGGGTTTTGTATTCTTAGCAAACTATGTATGTAATTCACCACATTAGGATCATTGCTGCAATTTTTTTTATGCAGAAAACTGCAAATACAAGACTGACAAGCTGCAACATATATGTTTCATTTACGAATCAGACAAAATGGATACTGGAGTCTTCACTGCTAGGACAGATTTCTAGGTGATGCAGAGTTGCAAAGGACTCTCTGGAAGTCCCCAAGTACCACTATTTCTCTTCACTTCAAGTGGTAAAAGAATCACTGCTCCACACCCATTCCCATTACAGTATCTTTCATCCACATGACAAGATAAAGATATTATGTACCAGTATAACCTGGAGGTGGTGGTCCCTCCACTCTAGGCCAAGAACAACTCTTGAAGTTAAAATGGACAACAATTTAGTCTGCATGGACAGATGATTTTTTTGATTATGTAAATGAACCACAATCCCATTAAAAAAAGGAAAAAACCCAACCCCTCTGCACCCAGCTCAAATTGAACTTAATCCACAGTAATTATTCACCCTTTTGAAACTTTTAAAGTGCCATTGTTGTTGACATCTTAGTAGCCCATGCATTTTCTATCAAACAGACAGCTCTATTCAATATGTGTCATGTCTATGCAATAAAGTTATCATGAAAATTAATGATAATGTTACAAACCTCAGAATAAAAGCGATTAACCTTTTTTTTCCAAATGCCAACAGTACAAAGCCTCTAGGTCTTAATTTGTTCTTTATCATCTTATTTCATATTTTTAACAATATACAGTTATTATTTAAATGAAATACACTTTGGGGACTCATTTTCCATCATGATGGAGTAGTTTTGCTCCACGTCGACAATGTCAATTAGGTTTTACGCTGGTCTGGGAAGAATCTCTCCACTGAAAGTCTGAATTTCCTTTTATTGGGTTTGTGTGGCCAGATTTTAGCAGCTGGGGAACACAGAGGTGGCTCCCGTAAGGAGCTGCCAGAAGCTTTCCCCATGTCCAGCAGAGCCACTGCCAGCTGGCTCCATGATGGACCAGCTGCTGGCCAAGGCCAAGCCCAACAGAAATGACAGTAATGCCTCTGTGATAAGATGATAAGAAGGGGGGAAAGTATTGTAGAGATGCAATTGCTCTCTAAGAAGAGAGAATGAGGGGAACAGCCCTGCAAAAACATAGGTCAGTGACGAAGGAAGGGGTGGAGGTGATCCAAATGCTGGAGCTGAGATTCCCCTGCAGCCCCTGGTGCAGACCATGGTGAGGCAGCTGTGCCCCTGCAGCCCATGGAGGTTCAATGGGAATGCAGAGATCCACTTGCAGCCCATGGAGGAGACCACACTGTAGCAGGTGGATGCCTGAGACGAGGCTGTGAACCCAGCAGAAGCCTGTGCTGGAGAAGGCTCCTGTCTGGGACCTGCGGACCCATGGAGAGAGGAGCCCATGTTGGAGCAGGTTTCCTGCTAGGACTTGTGACCGTGTGGAGGACCCATGCTGGGGCAGCCTGTCCCTGGAGGACTGCACCCTATGGAAGAGTGATGCACATTTGAGCAGTTCATGGAGAACTGTTGGCTGTGGGATGGACTCATGTTGGAGAAGTTTGTGGAGAACTGCTTCTTGTGGGAGGAACCCCACGATGGAGCAGGGGAAGGACTCCTCTCTCTGAAGAGTGGCAGGACATCGTCTGATGAACTGACCATAACCCCCATTCCCCATCTCCCTGCACTGCTGCAGAGTAGGAGGTAGAGCTGGGAAAGAGGAAGGGTTGGGAGGAAGGTGATTTTTAAGATTTCTTTTACTTCTCATTATGCTGCTCTGATTTTGTTAGTAATAAATTCAATTAATATCCCCAAGTCTGTTTTGCCTGTGATAGTATTTGTGGAGCGGTGTCTCCTGGTCCTAAACTCAACCCATGAACCTCTTGTTATATTTTATCTCCCCTGTCCAGTTGTGGAGGGGGAGTGATAGAGTGGATTCGGTGGGTGCCCGGCATCCAGCCAGGGTCTATGCACATTCCTCTTAAATGGACCAAGCACAGAAACATCACACAAAATCCCTTTGTTTCTGGTTTCACAGTAGAAAGAAAATAATTATCTTCACCACAGGCATTGTGTCAGTCCATAAACAATAACAACATGCTGAGGATTAAAGTAGTCCACTATAACATGTTTTTCTCACAGGAAAAAAAAAATTCTATTTTACTGAGTATCAGACAGATAAAATGTATTCTACCTTTTCCATTTAGTTTTTTGACACACAATCTGTGCAGATCAGTTAATGTACAGGATCTGATCCCTTATGTGCTGTTACCAAAAGTGCAGATTCACTATGCTGTTGAGAATGTACTGTGTTCTGTTCTTGTTTTCAACTGAAATGGAAAAGCTTTCCTATCATCATGGCGAATACAAATGCAGCTCTTGTTTCCTAATTATCACAGCTATTCAGACCTTGAAAATATGACTTGTTTTTGCTGTAGCTGTACTGTGCAGATCTTAGGGGTGTCATAGAAACTAGGAATGATTCACTGAGAAGACATGTTCCTTCTCAGTCAATAGTGAACCAACAATCCAGAACAATGCAAAGAAAAATCCATCTAGTGAACATCGTATCTTCCTTGAAACAAGTTTTTGACACATCATTCGCTTTTCTCTATTCCTTTTGATAACTAAATTCAATAAAGCCTTCCCCCCCCCTTTTTTTTGCTACAGCTCTGATGTATCTCTCTGATAAACAACTTGTACCTTTTTAACAAGAGTGCAAAAATGAGAACTTTATGGCAGAAAAAGATCTCACCACACCCCACACCAAACGACAATGGCTTTTGAACAACTTCTGCCTTTTTGAGTGAAACGTTCAAACACTACACCACACAGTACTTTCTAAAGGGCTGTCCTACCCTTAGAAGTAATACCATTTCTCTGTCTAGTAGCAATCTTCCCCTTTATTTTACAAAAATGATCACTTTACGTCTAGATAATCTGTATTATGCCTAGCAGAGTACCATCTCCCTATGTCATTCAAACTAAGATTCTGCAACTGGAATTTAAGTTGAATTTTCATGAAACGTTTTGATAAAACTTGAACCAGAAGATCAGGTAGTTCTCTATCAGCTCTATAGCATTAGTTTTTCAAAAAGATAGCAGTCTATGCATGTAGCTGATTTTAGTTTAAATAGGATGATTGCTCTTTCCCCATCACAGCTGTTTTCTCCAAAATCCCCATATACCTTAGCCTGTTAAATCTTTTTAAAGATATTGGATGCCTAAAAGACTTCCCATATTGCAATGTGCTATATAACCTGGTCAGTTTAAGTTCAGTCAGTTTGTGTCCAAGAGTAAGCACAGTCTGATTCACTACCTTTGTGTTGGCATTCTTTCTTAAAATGCTGCAGGTGTTTAACTAACAAAACCAGGAAGATGTGTTTTTTAAAAAGCAGCAAATAGCAGTACAAGGTACCACCATGTGATTCAGAAAATCTGCATTAAGACTGGTAAGTAGGGAGAGACAAAGGAGAAAGGGAAAATTACATACCACTATTTGTGTTTGTTGTAGTCCTCCCTCTTCTTCCACCCTACAAAACAAGATCCCATACAGCAAGCGTTATCTACCTACTAGGAAGCAGGAGGCAAAAAGACTGTCAATCACAGGGGTATTACATACAGAAAACTTCCACCCTTTCTCCCCTTTGCAGTCCATAAAAAAAAAAAAAAGGAAAAAAAGAGAAAAAATTCATAGAATAAGGAAATGTACTATTATGGAAAAAGTCAGCATAATGTAAAAAGGGGAAAGAGGGAGGAAGATAGGATGGCAGAAAACAAGATTATAAGACTACGACAAAGACAATTACTAGGACGTAACTTAGACCTTTGTAATTTCTCTCTCCTCCCATCCTGCAAAACAAGATTCCATACAACAAGCAGAAGTGGTAAGAAATGAAACTGGGAGACAGGATTGTCTAAATTGCCAGTCTGAAGAATTCTTCAATCAAATTATGTCTTAAGTACCAAGTCTTGATAACAACAGTAGCAAGAACTGTAAGAAGAATCAAATCTCAGCTTTGCATGTAACAAATATTGCTACCTCAGTCCTTGGTCTTGAAGGCTAAAATGCTTCCAATGGGCTACTTATGAACAGGTACACACCAAAGATTTTCTGTACCCAATTGAGTATCTTCGTAGCAGTGCTTATTTCTAGCATTACTAAAGCTTCTTTTCTCATGGAATTAAATAGACCTCTTCCTCAAATGAGCATGATCTAGATCAGGGGCAATGCAAGTGCATTTGATTGCTCTTAAGCAACTAAGAGGTATAGCAGTTCATGTGTAATGCTGAAAATTGAAGGAGAAAACCACAGAGTTCATTTGGAAGTAATCAGTTGAGAAAAATAATGAATTCTGACTGCAATGGCTGTGTAAAAGGAAATTATAGGGTTCAAAGAAACTTTTTTTTTGCTGAATATTTTGGAATTTCCATATTTTGAAATAAGGAATATCCTTGCTTACTGTCAGGGTTGTATCTTGAATACAGCCAGCACAGAAACTTCTTGAGCATTGAAAGAGTTATTTGATGATCTTACTTTGAGGAGGAATTAATACCCAATCAGAGATCACTTGATAACAAAACCATCCTAAAATAAGAGACCTCAACAGATGTAAAACAGTGCCAATGCTTAAAAATATAAAGAGAAACTGATGCTGTAACTATAAGACAAGTAGGATGTAATTATTACCAGAATTGTAGGTAAGTTCAAGAAGATTAAAAGAATATTCATTGAAATACATATGTTTCTGCAGCAGGTTATGGCTCTGCTTTTATACACATTTAAGTAGGCAAAAAAGCCAAAAGAGGAGGAGAGGGCAAATTAGATACTTGTGTAATCAATGGTCAAATATTACAACAGGACAAGCTTTAGAAACAAACTTAAATAAATGCATCTTCTAACTGCTAGTTCTGGATCATAAATTATCTGGTTCCAAGAAAATCAGAAACTATTCTTCTATATCA
This sequence comes from Cyanoderma ruficeps, assembly GCA_008694505.1. Lineage (NCBI taxonomy): Eukaryota > Metazoa > Chordata > Aves > Passeriformes > Timaliidae > Cyanoderma > Cyanoderma ruficeps. The sequence goes on from VZDJ01007754.1 coordinate 13,885,927, forward strand.
TTTTCCATAGGAGTTACAGTTTGTTCACTAAGCTATAGAAACTGCAATATATTTAAACTACATTTTGAAATGTTACAGTACTGGGAAGCTTGCAAACTTTAGAGTGGTCTTTTTCTTAAATGATTTTAATAAAAATTTTACCTACACAAGATATGAAGGTTTGAACATATAAAATTAAAATTCTTCAACTCCTTATGAACTCTCCTTTAGGACAATATAATTCAGTCACAGGGGGTAGACAGAGCAAGAGGAAACAGCAGTATGATGGAAGAAGCAAAATCCAAGAGAAGACAAAATAAGATGTTTTTTCTTAATAGTAAACCCAACAGAAGAGAACGTTGAGGCTGGTTGAAGATTAAATAACCCAATCTAAAAAAACAAAAAAACAAAAAAACAAACAAACAAAAAAACCCCACCAAAAAAACAACTCAACTCAGAATCTGAGAAACTGTGAGAAAACAGAAATGTACTGTCATTCCTGGAGAACAGAGGTATTAATCTAGAAAGCAAAATAAATCACATATTTGCCTTATTGTAGCTACAAAATAATCTGTAAACTTCCATTTTCATGCAGAAGAGACAAGATACTTGCTGATGACAGTCAAGACAACTGGAAAGCTACAGGTCACAAGAGAACAAAAGAATGCAGCACAACCAGATGATCCACTGAGTTAGGTAATACAAGGCAAACTGGGTCCTACAGAGGTTCCAAGTAGCGGGCAAATGATACAGCTACTGTAATACCCAGCAATTTCTGGCTGCCCAAATACGCCATTCATGTCTGCTTTACCTGAACCAGAACCATCAACCATGCTCAAAGGCTCTTTTGACAAGGGCAGGCAAACAAAGGAAATAGCTTTAAACTGAACAACAACAGGTTTAAATTTCATGTTAGGAAGAATTTTTTCACTGTAAGAGTGGTGAGGCAGTGGAATGAGCTGCCCAGAGAATTTGTAGATGCCTCATTTCAGGCAGTGTTCAAGGCCAAGCTGGATGAGGCTTTGACCAGCCAAGTCTAGCAGGTGTTCCTGCCTCTGGCAGGGAGGTTGGAACTAAAGAATCTTCCAACCCAAACTATTCTATTACTCTATGATTCTGGGATGATATAGATTGCTATACAGATCCAGAGGACAGAACACCTCTGCCCTTGTACATACAGATTTTTTTCCAGAAAAGAAAGGCAGAAATTCCAATAAGGAATGGAATGAAACGCAAAGTGTGGGGTTCCTCTTCTGACTTTTTGTCTGTGGAAGCTGTTTTGACCCTACAGGCTCCTGGAGTTCCAGTCAAGTCCTACTGTACACATCAGCCACTGAAGACAGAAGATAGCAGCCTTGGATTTCCCATGGGAGTTCAAACTCCTCTCCTTCAAACACTTCTTTTTTCAGCAGCAATATCCTTGTAGACCCAGCAGTCAGATTGCATCATCTTTGCTGTCAGATATACGCTGCCTGTCCAGATTAGTTGGAGTAAATCCTGCACAGAGTTCATAGTACAGAATACACAAGGAGGCCCAAATCTCACAGCACAGAGCTGGTAACATGAGCGTAATGCTCTTAGGCCTGTGAACTCCGCACACTTAGTCATCTTCATTCCAAATAACACATATGATTTTTTCACCAGAAAGATGTTAATGGCCATGAAAACACAGAGAGCGCATTAAGAAATATTGTTCAACTGTGGTATCTGGAAGACCCTTTGGAATGAAGTTAGCCAAAAAAAAAAAAAAAAGCAATTCCTATGGTGCAAAATATGTACCTTAGAAAAAAATAATCGAAACATATTAATTGAATTAAACATATAATTAAATGTATTATAAGTGACATGAAATACATAATTTACTATTTTCTTTCTCCTTCAGAAAAAAAATGCTTGATCTTAAGCAGTTTTACTGAAGTGGCAGAAGTTTCATGGGTTGCAGTAATTTTTTCATACAAAAGATATAACATTGGAAATACCTTCTGAAACACTGTACTCAATCAAAATCTGAAATAACTATTTTTTTGGTACTAAATATCATAACCTGAAGGGTTTTGAAAATATATCTAGAAATCTCTGGAAAGATTTTTTTTTTTTCTCAAAATAAAAGTATCCCATTTGTAAGTTCTCCTACCAATCTGCAAAGCGATTGTTTTTTTGGTAAAGTTATTTTTATCTGTGTAAATCCAATTATTTGAAGAAGAGGTCCCACTGGTCTGCACAGCAGCCAGCCACAATGCTGGATCAGAAGCAGGCAGTACAGACACAAAAAGCCAGGAATCTATTTCTGCAGGAAGGACAGTCTTTTCTAGGTGGAACATGCTCCGTGGTGAATGTGCACAGAATAAAGAGTATGAAGTGAATGCCTATTTTAAAAAGAGAATGACTAAATAATAAGAACAGTTACAAAAAGACCATCTTTTGGGCAGTGGGATGAAGGGAAGTTATATTGATTGTAAAGAACACATCAGCTGCCAGAATACTTTGGAGAGGGGGAGAAATACAAAGGAAAAAGACCCAAGGATCATATATCTGCAGCCTGACTTTTATCATAAGTACGACCAGAAGACATACTTCTAAAAATAGCATTCAAATACTGGAACTTCTGTTTTCCTTGATAGTCTGTTTGGGAAAGGAGGAGAAAAGATTTTTAAAAATAAAAAACAAAAAGGAAAAAAACTACTAAAAACTAGCCAATGAACGCTGGAACATTAAGAAGTAGAATGAGGAAATGAGACAGCTACTACTAGCCAACTGCTCTGCCAGGATGTCAGCGATATTGGATATTTCTGTGGCAACATGCAGAGATAAAACACAGTAATTTCCACACTTCTGCAAGAGACAGGCAGTCTGTGACACGTGAGCCAATAATGTTGACAAAAGTTTGATTATGATTTCTTTTTCCCCTCAAGTATCTTTGAGGCATGCACAAGAAGAGATACACCTCATGCCTGAGCACCTTGTTGTCTTTTGAAAGCCGAAGTTTTCAGCTCAGAAGCCCAAGTGTTAAGAGAGCCAGTGGGCTAGTGTAGCATGCAACTGTTTATACTTCCCAATATTCAATTTTCTCCGTTTCCTCATTTCAAATAGGTGGAGCTATATTGCTTGTTGTAAGGAAAGTTATTTTGTGCTCCAAGGTAAGAAGCAACATATGAATATAAAATTAAGATGAAGTCTGAAAACTAGGACAGAAATCGTAAGGTTCAGCTACCTCTGAAAGATGAGCATAAAGAGCAATACTGCAATCACCACACAACAGCAGCATCTTACATGCTGGAGATTTAAGAAAGGAAGGAGAAAAAAGGGAGAAAACACATACTAGAATGAGAATATGGAGTTTGGTTTTCAGACCTTTACTACTATAACAATACTGCTCAGAAAGTAAAACACTATAAATCTACCATAATAGTAGCATTTACTAAATGGAAGCGACCAGACATTTTACAGACACATTTCAGATGGGTATGTAAACAGCCTTCATGAGACCACAAAATTGTGTTTCTCCAGAGTCCTTTTATTTTTTAATTGTTATCCTTACAGTGAAAATAGGGTTTATAGATTCTAGACTGGGGATTTAATGTTTGGGCCAGTTAGGCTTGTGTACTCATTAGCTCATTATAAATGCACATATTAGAGCTTACAGTGAACTGTAGACATTTCATAATTTTTTGGAAAAGTTACTAACCTCCTCTGGCTCAACAGCCCTTGAGAACAACCAAAGTTATCATGTATGCACATAGCAGCTCAAAAATTGCAATATAACTAATAATTATTGTCTAGTCACCACAGTTAATCACTCACAGTACTGTGGACAGGCAAAGCATCAAGCAAATACCAGCTGTAAAAATGCAGCCATATAATTAAATGAGTTAATTTCATTTATAAATGAGCACCTTTTGCTCTCTCAAGTTTGCTTCAGAAACTATTACGGTTTAATAATACCATGTTTATTGTTTCAAGCCATTTTTACAGGAAGAGAATTACATACAAGATGTCTTGGGGAAGATAGAAGAAAGAAGATAGTGTGGATTTCTAGGATATAAGCACTGTAGTTAAATGTAGGTCTTATGGGATATGGTTCTGGGGACTGAAGGAAAACCAAAAACTCAGAAAAGAGAATTATTCTACCAGGCTCATACAGTAAGTACTAGAATAACACTATATTGCAACTAACCTCCATTATATTTCCTACACTGATTTATTTAAGAGGGATGCTGCTTCAAGGAAGGATGTCATTCCCCAGTTGTATGAAAGCTAGAGCACGACAAGCCACTTTGCTTGCTTTTACAGCACACAGTGTATTTCTGGACTGGGACTGGGCCTTTGTGGTACTGCTACAGTACAAGTAACAGGTCTAACTATACAACCTTTGTGTAAAATTATTCAATTGTGGCTCTTTTTTCTTTCCATTTATTTGGAAAGATTAGTTGAGTTTTTAATTCCACATCAAGATAAAAACACTTACCTGTAATATTTTGACTTTCTGGCAATATAAACATACTTCTTTCTGTGTTTGAGAATATGCAATGAATGATTAGCTTTCCAAAGTAGAGCAGTAATCTAAAAGTGAATCCGATAAAGTAATTATAATACCACCCCCACATTTCAGTGAATAATATACAATGACCATCATGAAAGACAAGAGAAAAGCCTCTAGATAAAAAATGCAAAAGCTGCTATAAAACACAAAAGCAGGATTGTGTGATGAGAAGATAAAGATCTACGTGTCGGTTTCACACGAAAGTCAAAAGTGTTGATGACAAAATACCTAATCTGGAGGAGAAAGTCTTATTCCTAGCTACACAAACTGAATCCCTGTATGAACAGAGTGAGGAGTTAGATTGGGAGGAGAGAAAAGAATTGGAGACAACAGAATAACAGAAAGTGTGTGTGGGTGTGTGTGCACTCCTGTGTGTGTCAGGGGGAGACTAACATCAGAAGAAACTAAAATAGAAGACAATTAGTAGATGAGGGAAGCAGGCATTTGAAAGAGCTGGAAATAGATTTTAAGAAACTATAATTAGTCTCAAAAAGAAGAAATACACGAAAGAAACATCCACAGAGTAAGTAGAAATCAGAGAAATAAATGATACCTCAACATCTTTCTAGAAATCTCAGTTCTCTGTAGGTCTCACCAGCACACTATTCTGACTGCCAAAAATAGTTTTGAAACCCATAAAAAATATAAAATACATCTATGTGTTTAGACACACAATTAAATGCCTAAGGTTGTGGAACTGCACTTGAATACTGAGGTCTTTTTCTATGCTATGATAATTCACAATAACATGTAAGTACTGGGCTGTTTTCTAACTTTTAACCCCTCCCAAGCACTAAAATATGAGCTATATTGACTAATATCAGTTTTAGGAGCGTTGATTCTGTCCCCTCAGTACATTGCTTACTTACTTTTTCTTTAAACTATATTATGTGCTGAAGTAATAAGAACACATTATGTTGGTCTGTAACAGCTTGAATCCAGGGTTGGTATTTTGTCCAGTCTGCATATCAGACAGCTGTTGAGTGGTACCTAACCTGCATCAGCAATTATTATGGGTCCAACACATTGTGCACAAAGAAAAATGTCTGGTTTATTTCCTAATCTATTTTATTTTTTTTAATTCTTTGTTCTTCTACTAAAAAAATCTCAAGAATGAGCTCAAAACTGTAAACTCCATGGAAAATTAAGTATTTACATGCCTTCTGTACATTTTAAAGCCCCTTCTTTTTACACTAAGTATTGCTCACACTTTGTAAGTTGTAACTTGCCACATGGACTAATGATTACAGACTGGATTTGTGCACACTCATTTGGATTTGTTATAGTTCTCCAATAAGTGAACAAATGAATGCTGACCTATCTCCTCCACATGATAGCCGGAAAAAGAAAATCCATTAAGAAATTCTTTGTGCATGACTTTTGTAATTTCCCAGCTTCTACTCAGATAACAAAAAAGATTTTCCAAAATGCTTAGCAGCTGACATATTTGGCATATTCCAAAATGATCCAAAAAAGTTGATGTCTTATTTTGATAGCTATATAAGATTGGAGTATTTTACCAGTGTTTTAGAAAAAGAAAAATCTAGTTTAGGAAACCTAATCTTCTTCCACTGATGCCGACAGAAAATCACCTTAACAGTACTGTAATTAATTTGGACCCAAAAAATATTTCCAGCACGATGGGCAGCTCTGCAAACACAACAAGTGGTAAAAAAGATATAGCCTGCTACACACTCTAACCTTTGTGAAACAAGGAGGAAGGACAGTATAAGACTTAATCAAATTAAGATGCAAAGCGAAAACCTGCTCACCTAAATGTACTCAGAGCTTCAGAAATAGAAAGTACATTTACCAAGCGAATAAAGCATGATAGCTCTTAATATGTACAACAAAATAATCATCTCAGTTAAATACTTTATTGCCCTAGTCTGATGGAAGATTCTAATTCCCTTACCAGATGTCCTTCAAAAGAGTATAATTTAATCTGGCTTCATATCCCACTATTGAATATTTCACAGAAAAAGTTTTGAATGGATTTCCACCTCAAAAGATCTCAAAATTTCTCAACAAGAAAGGCAAACATAACAGAATTTCACTTCCTATCCATCAGCATAGTAATCATACACATGATAAACTTTCTGCAGCAAAACTGCCCCAAAACAGGATGTCCACATTCTCACAAATGAACCCCAAGACCTATGTGACCCTGCCTGACCTGTAACACTGCTCCTGCCAACATGCACATCATTAAGCAACGGGTAACATCTGTAAACACCGGGGAATGGCAGAGTTCAGCACCTTTGTGTGTGTGCAGGGTGTGCTTTCCCTCTTGCTTCTCATGTATGACCCTTGTCTACATAGCAAGGAATGTGAACGAAGAGCCGGGTGATGTTCAGCAGCACAGGAAATGGGTCCTGTCACATCACGAGTTTCTGAAGCCAGCAGTGTTTCCCTACCAATCCATTTGCGGAGGTTCCTCAGAGAAACATAGGACAGACACTTTTAAGGATGAGAGTAATCTCCATTCTTGACCTCTGCAACAGTTGATAGTCAGGGAGATCCTAGGCCAGACTGTCCACAGTCTCCCTCAAATTTCTGCAGCAGACTGATATTCAATTGGCCAGGGAAAAAATCTGCACAAATGTCCAGATTTCTGATGTTATCTCAAGAACATTGTGGAATATTCCGACTGTGGCAAGGACTCAGAGCTGGATTAAATCCAGCATTATGTGATCACCAGAGAGGAAAATTAATCCCTGAACAAAGCAGTTCAAGGGATGCAGCACTGGGTACTGCAAGGAGGAGGATATGCATTTTAAAGATGAAGAAGCCAGGGCCTGCAAATTGAAGAGTTCTCTGCAATATCTGTAGGGCTCTCAGCACTTCTCAAGATGAGGTGTTGGGTCTTCAATTTAAAGAAACCTCTGAGAGTCTTAGGGGATTTAGAAAACAGCACTTGTTCTGTTTTGCCATTTTCATCTCAAAAGATGTAAAGTAACCTGGAAAAAAAATTATACCATCCAAAAAAGAAAAACACTTAATTTAATAACATCAACATCTCAGTCTGGAATATTGTAGCTAAAAAATCCTAAGTCAAATGTCTTCCCTTCTAAAGATGATTAAAAACATTAAAAAAATATACAAATATACAAATAATATTATTTTAATACTAGTAAAACCCCCACAAAATTGGTTTGTTAGGGTTTTTTTTAACTAATTGTGCGTTTTCTGGGATTTTTGCCCTTAACTATATTTAGCACCATTCTTTCCTACCTTTTCATATTTGTATAAACATAAAAAATAAAATTTTGTAAATAAACACAGATGAACTTACTTATCTTCTTTAAGCAATCTGATTGTAGCCAATCAATTACACATACATCCATTAGAACTAGGAAAACTTGTTTCTGTAGCATGAAGACAAACTAAATCCAACACTTAGGGGAAGAGTAATATCGACACTGAAGTACAGCTGAGAACTTCAGCTAACATCTTAAATGTTAAATCTCACCACCACCACCACCCCGATGATGCAAAAGGAACTTCTTCTGTACTTACACATATGCAAGGAGGTATAGTAGGATATAGGTTGCTGAAGGTTCAAATTACAAATCCTGCATGGATACTCTGTATCATCACAGTTAACACCTAAGTATTAGGAAAATCAAGAGGATGACCACCAGAAAATCATGAAAGAATTGCATCTAAATTTTAGGGTTTTAATCATTATATTCGACATCAAATTTAGATTGATAAATGAACTAGAGTTTTTTTACCAACAGTATTTAATCTTAATATCTTGCACAACAAGCTACAGTTTCAGCACATTCTCTTGATTTCAGCACTTTTTAAAATGCAGTGTAAAATATAGTTAAAATATTCTCTTGTAAACTACTATCTTTGGCTCCAGGGAACAGAAAGCTTCCAAATTCTACCCAGTTTCAATTTTTTCACTAAGTTCTACATGAAAATAAGCTTTCCAAATCTTACTGAAATTTTCTCATACTACTAGGAAATTCTTTGAATATATTAAAGAGTTTTACTAACAGAAAAAAAAAGGAAAGAAAAAAAAAAAAAGAAGAGAAAAGCTATAAGATCTTTCTCTTCCCAGAGAATATGTCCTTCTTAGCTGGCAGCAAGAAAAGTGACAAATGAGCTGTTCCTGAACTAAAGCGAGAGGAAATCAGCTGTTATTGACATAGAGGGATGATGCTGCCACACTTCAAGGAGACTCTGTGTGCAAGAACACTAAACCTTCTGGACATGGTGTCCTCACATGGACAAACTCAGCCCACTGTGAAACTACCACATGTTAAGTCACTTGAAGCATGTGAATGCAGCTTTTTCAGACTCATAATGCCGCTTTTATGGGATTTCTGAAGTAGAATTTCAGCAGCCTGACAGATTTTTTTTTTTTTTTAATTAGAAATTGGAAGAACTGCTGTATTTGAAGAATTTGACTATTGGCCATGTTCTTTCCATTGATTGAGGGTTAAAAAAAATATTCTTTCTACAAAGAGCAAAAACACAAGGTATTTAATGAGGCTTAAAAAAATATGTAATTTTACTATAGAAGGAATCAATTTACTACAGTGTGAAAGTTACCCAGATGTTATTAATTTACCATTATCAGAAGAAAAGGAATAAAAACACTTAGCTGTTCATCTTGCCAAAGCATGTGATAAAGACAACACATGTCCGCAATTGTGCTATCCCCACTCACATGAAAAATAGCAACCAAGAGAAAATAGAAGAAATTAAGAATTTTCTTCTCATAAGAACATTTACTTTATATGCTGTAAAGATATACTATTTGGTCAAACTCCAAAATGGACATTAAGTGTTCGTCATTCAAAATAATTTGAGAGAAAATGTACAGGTATCATGTCCGAAATTATGAGGAGGTAAGAGTTCAAGGAGTCCAACCAGTCACATATATTTCTGTATAGAAGCCACAACATGCAGCATTCCTGAGCACCTTCCAGAATATAAAATGATTAAACACCATTAATCGGGTTAAATTTTGCATCCCTGCAAATTCCTTAAAAGCCTTGCCTCCAAAATCCAGTATAAACGAACTGCCTTGCAGCTGAGTGAGGATAACAGCCTAAGAACCACCTCCACAGCAAAAAATGTCTGAATTCTCCTTCATCCTCCAGAGCTCCAGTAGTTCTTTGTCCACATCTCTCTTGATTAACCAGGAGTTATCAGAAGGCTTATCTTTCCCTGCAATTTGCCCTGATGGTACTTAGGATCAGGTGAAAAAGCAGCAAGAGACACTAGGACAACAGAAATCAGACCCATCAATGTGAGCCAAATCTGGGGTTTCGAACACAGCGGTTATGCACATCACTATCAGGATTTTCCCCCTCTGCAGTGCTGAAGAGTTAACAGACATGCAGGAATTGCACCTTCACAAGTATTTGTTGATCACTGACAAAGAGTACAAGATAAATGACATAATAAAGCTCTTTATTCAGTTTTCACTGGATTTTTTGTCATAGGGAGTGGGTATGACTGTTGCAATTCTTGCTGTCATCATAAACCCCTTCTCTTTCATCCTTCCATCCTTTTACAGCTTTTCCATCCTCTCGTTTAAGCTAACCAACCTATTTTTTATTCTCCTTTCTCCCTCCCACAGATGTGGATTTTTTCAGTCTTTAAATCTCTGCTAGAAACCAGAACTGGGAAGGCAAATCTGAAGGTGCCCAGCAAGCTCAGACAAAATAGCAGCACTAACTTGACAACTTTGGTTCGCCAAAAGACCTTCATGGACAAAGGACATTCATGTTCAAGCAAAATATTTAAGTTATATATCATTGCAAAGACAGCAGGTATGTTCTTTGTTTTGAGCTATAACTCTGTGTGGTACCATGAATTGGACTCTAAAGGTGAGAAGCCAGAACATTTGTATTGAATACAAAATAAAAAACCAATTTGAGGTTTTATTTTTAAGTTAAAGTCAATTGAGAGTTTATATGCTCTTCTAGTAAACAAGGACTTGATTTTGTGAAAATCTTGACTCTTCAAAAGTATTTGAAGTTTTAAACATTCCTTTAGGATAGAATTACAACATAATTGGCTGAAGAATATATGAATGTTTGTTATGGAGGAGCAAATGGACTTTGGAGAAAAAGAAACCCAACCTTTTATATATCAGACTTCCGATATTTTAGACATCTTACTCAGAAGAGTAGTGGAAAAGAAGAAAAAATATCAATTTCTGACACAGGAAAAAATGAAAAATGGATAGATGGGCTGCCTGCAATAACAAGAGGATGAAACTCTGCACAAGTTTCTCAGTCACCGCATTCTTAAATTCCTGGCAATTACGATGAAACAAAATGATCTTCACATTTGAGTAAAGTCAAAATAGTAAAATTTTGCAAATAATACAGGAAACAAAAAGGTGAAAATTGTGGTAACTTTTTAAGGTGAATGAGAGGGAAGAAAGTGCAGGAAGATCATTATAACAAAGCTATTTGTTTCAGTTACTTGTATGCAGCAGGAACCTGAAAAGGCAGGAGGTTAATTATACTCTGTAAATAATGTTTTCATGAGAACACCTATGGTAAGTATGACAGGTTCTCTGAAATTGCAACCATTGTTTATTGCACCTATAGGTCCAGAAACACATATTAGCAGCAATGTTTATGGAGAAAGCGACAGATACTGAATTTAAACAGAAGTCTCAATGCCTAGGTAATATCAGAAAGTCCCGGGCGCAAATTTTCCTGTATTTCTAAGATTCCCCACCTTCAGTTTTGTGACTCAGTATTATTATTCTTATCCTTAACATTAAAGTTGAAACATTTCAAATGCTTTCCGGCATTTCAGAAAACCATAACATCCAGCTATTCCCCACAATGAGCAAAGGCACCATTGCACACAGCAGTAAATCACTGTTTGTCTTCCACAGTTAAGTGCATCTTTTATACACCATTTATGTGAGGTTTTGTAACATCATTCAGAAGAGCACTGTAAGCAATATTATAAATTCAGCACTGCCAGCATGGTGCTTACATTTTCACATTAACTGATTTTTTTGTCCCTGATAAGTAGAAATATGGTTTCTGATATCAGATAAACTTGGAAACACTAAAAAAAAAAGCCCCGTTGATAAAAGGGTTTGGAATTAATCACTCTTATGTGGCCAGGGAAGTGCCAAGGATAATTTCAACAGAAATGATGATGGGCTGCACAAGGTGCGGGGGCTGTTCCGTGCTCTCCCCAGCCTCCTCCTTGACTGCATCCACCCAACTCCGTACGCCCCCGCCCCTGGTGCCTCCGCTCTGGAAACAGGGAGAGGACCATGTGCAACAAACAGGAGACTTGCACATCATGGTGGTGGAAAAACACAAACCATGTCACGAGCCAAACAGAGGTATGCAAGCATGCCATACTGTTGTATGCACTGATCTATGGGATTTACTACCTCAGAATTTTGCCTTGCTGAATATACAGTATGAGATTAAAAGGAATAGATGTGAAATATCTCCATTAACACCAAAGCAAAAATTGAGAGATGATGATTTATGTATTTAGAGGGATTAATTTTAGTTAATAAAACTTTGGAGCAATCTCAGAGCAAGTTATTAAACAGAAATGATTGAGCATTTTGAGGAAAACTATAAAAAGCTTGTTTAAAACGCTTGTGACCCTGTTTTCAGTCATGTAATGGAACTATTATGCAGTTAAACATTTAAATGTATAGAGTGCTCAATGAAGAAAAATTATGTTTATTCAAACTTGCTTCTACTCATCTATATTCAATAATATGTGAAAAAAATAGAAAGAAGAGAAAAATCAGAGGCCAATCTTGTATAGGTCATACAGTCATGCAGCTACTGTGAGAAGCCACAGAAAACACTTCTTAATCTTTGGCATAAAGACAGATTTTTTTCATGAGAATACAATGCTGTATATAAAACAGTCTTGTGCAGTTGTATCTGAAAAAACTGTATTTTCAGGTATAAAGAAACAGGGAAAGGAAGGCATGAAAAGGTAGGAAAGAACGGTGCTAAATATGGTTAAGGGCAAAAATCCCAGAAAACACCCAATTAGTAAAAAAAAAAACACCCAACAAACCAATTTTGTGGGGGTTTTACTAGTGTTAAAATAATATTTGTATATATTCTGGAAGTACATATAAATATTTTTATATGTCCCACAAAAACAAATATCTTTAAACACCATCATGAGACAGGTCCTCAAAATCAGGTTATTCCTGTTTTCTAAATTATCATGGCTTTTTGTCTCTTCAAAAAATAGGCTTTTAAGTGGTAATTACAAATGAGTATTTTGTAATTAAGAAAAAAGATCTTTACTGGCTGGTTGAAGAGAGCATGTGAGGGAAAGCACATTGTCCTTTTTGCACTTAAGGCATACAAATTATCATGGCCTTTTTACTGCTGAAAGTAATTTTATTTTGGCAGTCCATGCTCTTGACAATGTATATGGCTGCTTGCATTAAAAATACTTTTAACTCCTATATTTTCTTATATTCTGCCCCAACTGTTTTTTGGCAAAGTGAGAGGAAAAAGCACACCAAAGAAATAAAATTAATCTAATCCAAACTTTTTTTTTGAGACTTGAAAAGTAGTTTCAGAAGGTTGGATGGATAAAGCAGTCAATGGGCAAATAGGAAAAGATACTACAAAGAAGATTCTGGTTGAATCCCTTGTCTTTTGAAAAGTTCAAAAGACAGAGGCTTGACAAGGGTTAGCAGAATGTAGCTACAACATTTGGGTGACCCTGAAAAAAAAGTCTTGGCTATTTTATTTTAAATCATCATTATTTTATCTGCAGTAGATAAATATTTATGTGTGTAGCTATACAGATATATACCCACAGCATTTCTGGAAACATAGAAGTTTGAGAAAGTTAGGCTTTAATGGTTTGGGTTTTTTTAATTGATAGAAGTTTGAGCAACCTGGTCTAGTGGAAGGTGTCCCTGCCTGCAGCAGTGGAGTTGGAACGAGATGATCTTTAAATCTTCCAAACCAAATCATTCTACGTTTTCATGATTCTATGAATTCACATGTTTATACCCATAGAGAATCATATTTTGGAAAAAAAATTGGTATTAATCCTCTGAGGTGTAATGAACAAAGAAAAGAACACTGTCTAATGAAGACAACCATTTTCAGAAAGGAACAAACCCACCAATCTACCAACTTTCAGATGCTCTGATGAGCAAAAGCACTGCGAAATTGTAATCTTAACGTAGATCTTCATTTCATCTGTCAAATGGCACATACATAATACAGAGGCATTCAGAATTTAAACCTAAAAAGAAAAGCATTTTCAGCTAGTTTCGGGGTGTGCCTTTGGAAATCGCAAACTTTTGTCAGCTGTTGGCACATAAAAACAATTTTCAATAACCAATGATTTGGCATTTTTTCCCCATGAAGAAATCCTGAAATAACGCGAATGATAAAAATTAAGATTGTATTCCTCTGAACATGCTTACAGCTTTATTCAATGCCTCATCTCCACCAACCCACTATGATTCAAGTGAGGTGTGTGTTTGGAGAAGCAACCCATCAAAACAACGAAACAAAGAACACACACTCCATCTCCTCTGCGTTGCTTCACCATCTTTTTGTCATTTTCAGCACTTTGTCCCACTCAACTGAATTTGCTCCAACAGTGGTGTTATGGTTTTATCACTACAGCCAAAGTTTTAAATTCTTCTAGGTAATGTTGAATAAGAAGCGTAACTAAAACTATTGGAGCTGCCCCAATAAGCTATTCTGGTTTTCTTCTAAATGCACTAGCAAAATAACAAACCTGTAAAACACCCTAAGGAAGACAATGATTGTTCCTTTTCAATTACATTTACAGAATGTTATGACACAAAAGAGAGCTCTGAGAAAGATTCAATAATCTGGAACAAAAGACATATTATTGATAGCACCATAAAACTGCAACAATCCTGATCAATACATACCATTCTTTTTCTGTTAAAAAAGAAATATAACTCACCAGTACTCCTTTTTATTTACTTACAGTTGAAGAAATTTAATTTGGAAATAAAAACAAGGAGCCCACAGTATACTTATAAAATTCAGCAAATTGTAAGATCAGCTCTTTTCAGGTTATTAGGCAATATATAATACTTACTGCTGAATCATTTACAAATATAAAAAAATATTATTGGCTAGACAGTCTGCACAAAACAATGATCTTTAAAAACATATTAAAAAAAAGAAAAAAAACCAAGAACATAAAAAGGGAAAATGGAATTTATGTTGTACAATCTTCTGTCTTCTTCCTGTAAACAGAATAATTAATACAAATTCTGTTAATCTAGAAATTATACATTAATACAAATTCTGTTAATCTAACTCATGCATCATTGGATTAACTTGGATTCAAGTAATTGTATCTGCTTAACTTCACAAATTTCCAAGGTAAATCCAGTGCATCACAGTTTTTTATTTCCATAATGCTTCATTCTTTTTTTTTTTACTTCAGCTTTTGCTGAAACAAGAAATTAGAATAATAAGGCAATATACTGAGACAAGAAATCCAATTGCTAT
Source organism: Cyanoderma ruficeps (assembly GCA_008694505.1). Lineage (NCBI taxonomy): Eukaryota > Metazoa > Chordata > Aves > Passeriformes > Timaliidae > Cyanoderma > Cyanoderma ruficeps. The sequence goes on from VZDJ01007754.1 coordinate 13,900,951, forward strand.
TAGACCACTGAGAAATATCCTATTTGAATACTTGAAGCCATGCATCACTAATTATCACCAAAAGTTGTTCCTCCTGTTAACAAGAGAAAAATAAATGAGCTAGAGGAACGCTATCTGAAACAAGAATAATGTGAAGAACATCACAAAGGGCATGAAATTAGAAGGGATAAGGCTCAGAGTTCCAGTTTCAGTTTGTCATTCCTTACAAATTTTATGCGATTTTAGGACTCACAAAGGAAAGTCTTGATAGGTTTGGAACAGGTAGGAAGAGAATCCTGCAGCTTTATAGAGATAATTCAGGTGAAGACAAATATGTTCAGATTCCATACATGTAGAAAATAATGGAGGCAACATTTTTCATTGTTCTCTCTTCTTTCCATATAATTAAAATTTGAAAAAGGACGCTGAAGAAAATGCAAAAAAGGCTAAAATGTGAAAAGATTAAAATGGAAATTATATGTGATTCATTTGTTTGTTTTTTTTTTTCTGGTGATGAAGAATAGTTATTATCTAAGTAGGGGTGTAAGACAGAGACTAACATCTTTCAAGACCTGGATTTAATTTATCCTTTATATGAAATCAAGTCACAAGCTTTCTGCAGTTCAGATGCTGAACTGCATCTAACACTGCCAGGAATTTCTTGTGTTATTCACATGCATGTTCATCTTCCGTTATCTTAGCTTCTCTTTCACAAGTACTAGGACAACTTAAATTTCCAGTTGGATAACTCACTGAATTTGTTATAACATGCATGAGTAAAAAAAAAAAAATAACAGGCAAAAGGACTATGACCTTCTTTTAACAGTTCTTATACTTCATTCCAGCTGCAAATGTCAAGGTTTTCACAAACCAACTTCAATAAAGAAGAACTGTTTATAGGGGAAGGAATAGGTGTGAAGATGGCTATGTCAGATTTTGGCTTCCTTCACCTTTCTCTAAAGGTTACATATATCAAATTTGATGTTAAAATGAGTAAAGGAAGTTGATGGGGAACAAAAAAAAAAAAATGAATAAAGACTTAGATGTTTATTTATCACAAATTGACTAGTAAAACACTAGTCTGCTATGACAACTTTCCACTCCTTATTAAACTATTTTAGCTCCTGTTCAGAAATGTTAATTAAAATTAGGAATTTTCTCCTACTACCTGTCTATTTCACTTAGTGGTCTAAAAGCAGCCTATCAGCAATATATAAAAGAAGAAAGGGGTGATATTTTAAAAATAAATTTAAAAAAACCAGAGATATATGCAGCAGATGTCAAAAGATGTCAAAATAATAATTTCCCAAATCTAAATATTTGGAGGGAATATATTTGTCCCTTTTGACAAGAATGGATTTTTAATTTTTTTTTTTTAATGGGAAGTGGAAAAAAAAATATGGGTCACAAAAGGAGACTGGAGAAGTAATATTTAAATCACATCACCAGTAAGTGCAACACTTGGTATATGGAGACCCCATACAAAATCCACTTGATGCAAAATCTTTTAACCTTGTTCTCCATACCCCAGTGAATTTTGATTACCAGCCTTTCTTTGGTCCAATGACTAAATATAGTAAAATGGCAAACAAATTGCAGTTATGTCTTAACTGGATGATTAGTTATTCTGAGACATACGCACATGCCAGTCAGCTCATCTCCAGTCATTCAGCTGTGCTGCAGAACAGAATGAATTTAAATTCTGACAAGTCCTATGGACAGGGAAATCACCCCTCCCAACTATTCCTACATACCACTTATACTTCAAAGGATTTTATACCAAGGATGATCAGAGGACTGGGAAGCCTGCCATATGAGGAGAGGCTGAGAGAACTGGGGAAAGGCTCAGCCTTGAGAAAGGAATGCTTAAGGGAGACCTCATTAGCACGTTCCATTATTTAAAGGATGACGAAAAAGAAGGTGGAGACTCCCTTTTTGCAAATAGTCACATGGGAGAGCTAAGGGGCAATGGGTACAAATTTCCTCTGGGGAGATTCCAATTGGACAGAAGGTGAAAATGTTTGGCATTGAGAATAATCAGCCATTGAAACAGTTTCCCTGGGAAAGTGGTGGATTCTCCAGAAGTGAGCACTTTTAAGGTTTGCCTGGACTGGATCCTGGGCCATCTTTTCTAGACTGTGCTTTCACCAAGAAATTTGGACCAGATGATCTGCAAGGTGCCTTCCAACCTGCTATTCTAGGATACCATGATATCTTTTCTTTTACGGAGTGGCATTAAAAATGCCACATGTCATCCAATGGACAACAAAAAAAAGCATCTTCTTTAAAGTGTATTCACTTAAACATACATCCTACTTCCTAACATTTTAATTTTCAACAAATGCTTGTAATTAAAATTATTATAAAATAAGTAGGATGACTTTATTCAACAAAAGTCAAAGTATGATTCACCACACAAAACTGTTTTCCATAGCAACTGCTGAAAAAATTTGTTATTATTCATGCATTCTCATACATACATGTAGAACTATAAAAGTAAAGCAATTTTTTTTTTCCCTAATGGTGCAGCCAAAAATTTAGATCCCATGCAAGGAAAATGAAATTAGGAAGATTTTCTTGGGATGGATAGATAGTTTTCTTGGGATGGAATATGATGATGCTTGTGTTTTTCTTTTAAAGAAAATGCATTAGTCAGATCCAGGAAACAGTTGATATAGGAAAAAAACCCAACAAATTCCCCAAACTCAGACATTGGTTGCTTCCATTCCCATAACATGTTCTGGATCTTAGGTAAAAGTTCAAAATACATTCTGTTGAAAAATACTGGGAAATGACAGAAAAAGATCAGCATTTCAATTGCTTTACCTAGAAGTGTTACATAAACTAGAATCAGCACTGAGATTTGAGAGCAATACTGCTGTCTCTGGGGAGGATAAGAGTTTTCTGTAAACTCGGAAGTGCCACAGACAACATATAAAGTGAGCAAGTGCATGAGAACTCTGACACCAGCTGAAGCTGTGAGAGGACAGGCATAAAAGAAACAAAATCTCAGGGTCAAGCTCTTTGTCACTGAATGCTGTAGATGAATCAAGGCATCAACAGACTTGAAAGTTGATTTGACCAGCTCTCAGGCAAAATTTCTGAGTCAAATTATTAAAGTATACTGCCTCTTACTCAGGAAGCACCTAAACTTCCTGTTAGTGGAAAATTACTTTCTGGAAAAAGCATCCCTACCTGCTCACCCTGTTCTTATTGTTTTGCAATTTTCTTTTATTGAGTGATGGCAAAGAGTTGGATGGACCTTTGGTTTGAACAAGTAAATTTGAACATGCTACATATTGCTGCTACATACACCTGACTTTAGATGACCATATCAATACAATCAAGATAATCAATCCCAAACAGTAAATTCCCATCTAGGAAAAAAAGTGAGCACAGCTATGGTCTCTGCAGAAGCCATCACTGTGCTGTATGGCATGAGCCTTGATGCCATGTGTGGCAGGGAAGCACAGAGAAACTCAGCCTGCCTCTCCCTCCTCCTCTCAGCACAAGTCTGAACCAGGAAGCACGAGGAGCATGCAGGAAGGACAATCATGCTCCCACAGTGTGCCAGCAGAGAGCATCCTGCAGCTGATCATATGCCAGTATATTTTAAGGTCCATCAGGAGCCTGTTTACAATAGATATTTGCTTTAGAATAGCAAAAGTCAGTTGCTTTTAGCAAAACAGACCAAGTCAGCTCAATAGAAATACTCCAAAAAAACCCCAAACGAAAAACAAAACAAAAAACCACCCCGGTCACAAAGAATACAACACTGATAAAGCATAAGATGGACACTGCCATGTGTGCATCCCATTGGCCAGCATGCTGAACCAAAACCATTACTGGAAGGATCTGAACACATCCAAATGAGCTTTAGAGAAAGGTCTGCACATAGAGAGCCTTGCACTTCTTTCGAATTGGTTGGCTCTTCTCTCAAAACAAAGACAACAAAAAAACCCCCACCAATAACACCCCAAGGGGACAAAACCTGAACAAAATGCAATAAAATGAGGTGCTTGAAATGTGTTATTTTTAAATGAGCATATTTTATTTGAGGTACTATTTCTTTAAATCACTTACTGGATGCTAGTAGAAATTTCGATGAATAACGTAGTTTGGTATTAATACTCGAGACACTAAATATGCTTTACAACAATTTGCTTTAAAGAGATGTACAAGTTCCAGAAGGTGAGGGTGAAAACTGTGGAACACATCCTAAAATAAAATAAACAGCAGAGGGAGGAAGCAAATGCCTTTAAAGAAAATCACCCTATTTTTAAACTAGTCCCATTTTTGTGTCTTTTACATACATATATCATTTTTCTCCTATGATAGAGAAAATACAACAATCTTTTATCAATTATTCACATTTCTAGGCTCAATTTCCCTATGGCATACAGCTCATTAGAAAATGTATTAATAATAAATTACCTTTTTCTTCAAGTATATCCTGCCATTAAGTAGAGGGTTATTACTGCCTTATAAATACATACTGCTTTATCACCAGAAAACCTGCAAATGGGGCAAAAGAAGGCTTAACCACAAAGCAATACAATTTCTCTTTTTTTTTCAGTGGTCAGTTCTTTTGTAGTGGAGGTCTTACTGCTGACACTTTAACATTTATTCTCATTGATTACAAATTTGCTCTCTCAGTTGTTTAAATAAAATGCATGATGTTTCTGTGTTACTATGACAGAATTCTTCGTCAGCAATAGAGAGAAATACAAGAAATTGTTAATGTTGGAAGCTGGCAGCTTGTTTCATTCCCTTGAAAATGTGATGTCAAGTAGTACTTGAATTTAAATATTACAGATGTTCCTGTAACTTGCAATGAGCTGGTGGTAGTTATGCCACGGGCTTCTGTGACACAATGAGGCTCCATGAGAAAACTCTGCTGCTTGCACAATTCATTCTGCTGGGCAGTGATATGCTTTGGTGTCTATTAGAAGAACTTTCATGTGACCCTTGGCAGCCAGGACAGCAGATATGTCACTGGAGACAGAAGGCCCAGAATGTTGCAGGAGGCAGATACTCATGAGGGTTTCTTACCAGGACACAGAAGTAATTGAAGCTTTCACACTGCACTGGCTCTGCAATATGTCATTAGGAACACTATGGCTGTTCCTCCCGCTCCTCCATCTCTGACTAGAAGTTGTGAGCATGCCACTGCCTCACAGTCCTACACTGAAAATCGAATTGGCTCTTGTGATACAGTGCCCCACATAGTAAATGTACCTAGCTGGGTAGTCCTGCAGGATGCACTGCTGGTGCTTTTTTGGAGGAGTGGTGACCAACCAGTGGTCACCCAAGACCACTTTCTTGAAGCAAGGGTGCTTAGGAATAAATCATGTCAATGAGATACACTAAAGCAGAAGGAGGTCTACACTGATATCTGCAGTGTGCCGCTGGAGACAGGACTGCTAGAGACACTCTGTAAGATTTTTACAGGCCAATCCTGACTGAGGTCACCGTGATACTCACAGCAGTGGCAAAAACAGATTTCAGTGCTAAGCAGATGCTATCAATACTAGTAAAAAATAAGGAAGAAAAAACAAAACAACAAACAAACAAAATGCCACAAAAATACCAGACTCCATGCCCTCATGACCCCAAGAAACCTGTGCAACACTATCAATTTTTCCCTTACTCATTATACCAATACTATCAAATTACTTCATCCCCAGTAGTGACTTGGGGATTTGAAATGAGAAAACAGCTACAATCTCTTCTTAAATGTTATTAGGAAGGAAAAACTCTCCATTCCTTCTCTTCTCAAAGAAAAGAAGCTGAAATGCTCTGACTGAGCTTCGGCTTTGAACTTAAAATTGTTAACTGACACAGGTATTGGAAATACTCCTTAAGTTATTGCTAAACACTGCACAAAGGGGAGTCAAATGCTTTTCATTGTTCCCTGAAGTACTTTTCTGCAGATGGGAGGAGGGAAATAGAGATAGCCTATTAATAAAGAATAAATAAATATTCTATTAATGGACACAGGTAATGAGAAGTATCTTTATCTCCTTTCCCTATCCCAATTCCACATCAAGGTCATATTATTCACATTATAGCCTCCAAGATTGTACTCAAATACACAATTTCCAAACACATTTACCACCAACATTTTAATTATCCCTCCCAGATATTTATACTCCCTAAAGCACAGTATTTTTGAGATTGTTACAAATTCAAAATGTTTCAGAATATTTAAACAACTCCCTATTCCCTTCACAACCTGATAGAAATCTCTGTTTTGAGTAAAAGAACAGCATAATTTACAACCTGAACCTCACCATCTATTCAGCTTGGTAGCAGTATGCTTTCAGACAGTTTATCTGTGGAATCACACGTTAAACACAGGGTTTTAGCTTCTTATATGCAACATGATGCAGTCTGGCAAGGCCATGAAAGCAGCAGAATAAGATTAGACTGTGTTCTGTCTCCTAGTAAAATTTAAAATTTTGAATGTGAACCAAAACTAGCCTCAATAAAGAAGCACTGATACAGCCCTGGAGTCTGCCCTGCTCCAGCCTCTCCATTTCTGGGCATGGGAAATAATGTCTGGGCATCACTCCTCATGATTCAATCACGGCTTTACATTATCTGTGTCATGAGTGCAGACAGCAGCATAATCAGTGATACAAAAATGAATTGGAAGGGCAGAAAGACAGAAGCTCCTGGTCCCTCCTGTCCGGCAGGATTTGGCCCCTCCTGGCCAGTGAAGAAGCACAAGCAGAGCAAGCACAGGCTTGCTCTGGCACAGGCTGCTTTGTGCCAAGGTCTGTGAGCAGATTCAGTCCCAAGCAGTCCGAGTGAGGAACTTAGCAAAGCCTGCAGAAGCCAGAGACATCTGTTCACCCTGTGTCTTTTCACTGATCCCCCCCAAGAGAAAGTACTGCTGATGCATCTTCTGCTGCTCTCCATATGCACATAAGGCCTCTGCTCTCACCAGCAATTTATCACAGAGCTTTGCTGGCCCTCCAGGGCTGACACCCATCATTTCTCTGCTGTAAATAAAAAACCCCAGATCCCTGTACACTATCCTATGAATGTTAAAAGTTGTTTGAGCCGGTAGGCAATGGTACTTGACAGAGCATGTGTACAAGCACTGCAGTAGAGGCACAGGACCTAGCACAGATCACTCTGTCTTTGATGAACTCTGTATGCTGCAGTACCAGCCATACCAAATCACTGCACTTGTGATTTGGTGTTCTTGGTCCCCAGCAAGCATCACCTTCTAGAAGAAAGCTGAACATAACAGCACTTTAGTCTTTGTAATCCACACATGCTGCAGCACAGCATAAAGCAGCTGAGAAATTTTTGACAATTTGTTTCTGTAGGATTAGTGAAAAGTCCTCCCATTTAAGAAAAAGCCTCTTTGGTGAGTATATTTACCTTTCAACTAGAAAATTTAAAATGTGAATCTCAGAGGACAGAAAGTTAGACGCTGTTGCATAATAAGATGTCTGATCCTTGTTTCTAGCAAATGTCTAGTATTGCTTTAAATATAGACTACGACTGCAGAATAAAAAACAGGGGCTCAATTTTGCTTGAATGGCCTGCATGTTTCTGGTAAAACTAACACATTATTAACTCTTAAGTGGAGCAGCAAGTAGGAAGAAATGTTACTAGAGATTTCCAGGAGAGAAGCAAGAGAGTGGAAAAAAACCACACCTGTACTGAACAGAAAACCTGAATTTCTTAAGTATCATACTGTGGTGATAAGCAATACTCTGATACAGCCATTGCTGCTTTGGTCCCTCGCTCCTACTGTACTTACAAACTCTGAGGGAAATACTGCAATGTGAAAGACAGAAGGTGAGTTGGGGCTGACCCAGGAGACCCCTGTGCTCAAATTCAAACATATCTTTTTGAAATATTTTTTTGTAGCATGTTTCCAGGTGCAGTCAGAGGAGACAACATCCTCACACAAGGGAGAAATACTTCAGTGATAATCTTTCCAAGTTATAGAAAGCATTTGTCACAGCAGGCAGGGAAAACATAGTGGTGCTACTAGCACTGCTGGTAGGTTTTGCATTTAAGGATTGAGTAATTGTGGTGAACCATCATATCAGCCCCAACCTCCCTCTGCCTGAGGGCCAGGCTTGTGTCATTCTGAGTTCATGGGTAAGTTACTGGGTAGGGAACATCCTCCAAAATTCTTCTAAGCAACAAACTAATTTAATGCAGGCATCTGTATTTCATTCCTACATCCTGCTCTCATAATTAACTTTCTGTAATCTTTGAACAAATCCCTTAAGGATTGTTCACATATTGGAAAGTAATTATGACACTGACAATTATGCTGGTTTTATTTCCCTTATTCAGCTGTTCTGTAGTTAAAATAAGTTAGTGTCTCTAAGAAAGGCCTAGTGGTCAACAAATACTATAATCTTTTTTTACCCTTTTTTAAAGTGCTGTACTAATTTTTTCTCTTGTTCCTAACAAATTTGTTTTTTGTTTCAAGATGGTTATGCCTGCAGAATATTGTCTCTAGGTTTTGGCATGAGTGAACTTCTGTGAAATTCATGAAAACTTAACTCCAAAAAGAGCTAGGCACTGAGTGAAAACAAAAGCATCCCATAAAGATACTGGCAGCTTTATAAATGATGAGCAATCCTTTTTAATATTTTTTTGGGTTTTTTGTTTGGGCTTTTTGTGATGTGATTTAAGAGCTTTTATTGCTTTACAAGAAATCCAGGGAACATTGTTCCCGTCTCCAACAACGTAATTATTAAACTGAGATATATACCCAGTTTCAAAGGCATTGATGGGCAGGCTCCTTCAGTTTCTCAAAAAGTGTGGATAAAAACCAAGAGGCCATAAGGCCTTTTAATCTACAAGTTTCTGTAAAACAGACAAGAGGAGCGAAGCCTCACTGAAGCACCCAGTTCTGAGGGTAGACTTTCAGTATGGTATTAACTGGGGTGATAGGCAAAAGTTCTGCAAAAGCATCTGAGTTTACCCAAATGCACCATTACACTGAAACCTGAACTTTATGAGAAAGCCTCAAATACCAGTACCTTCATATTTGGAGATTATTAGCAGGAGATATGCTATGGGAGAAAGGTGTTTAAAACACATTTACATAAATAAAATTCAAGAATAGCAGTGCTGCCTCTAGCAGGATTCATTACAGGGTGCTGAAAATGAGTCTGTTACCACAGTAACCAAGCTAATATGGGCTTTCCAGCTTGCAGACATTAAATCCCTTAAATACAGGTGCAAAGGACGAATTCACAGTTTAGGAGCGGGTAAAATTTCTCTGCCACAAATGTCAGAATGGAAGGAAGAAGATACTATCAATTTTTACTGTAAAGACATAGTTAATCTGTTACCCGATAAGAGAAGTGGAGAAGCTTGTAGTAACAATGAAATTTGGACTGGATGGAGCACAAACCTTGTGCACAATAATATTGTTTTTACTCAGAAATAACAGGCATTTTCTGAAGAACTATTCTGGTGATGTGGAAGGTGAACTAGAATTCATTTCAAGCCCTTTACAGAGTAAAAACACAGATTAGTTTTTTGGTCAAGTGAGCAGGTGAGGTCCTGAATACAAGCAAGGAGGTTGAAACAGAGCATCCTCCCCACATTTTTTTCTAATGTAAAAAATTTCTCAGGTATATTATGCTCTGAGGGAACTGTACTGTGCTAGCCTCTCCTGCCAGGGAGGTGTTACAAATATGCTGCACCTAGTTGCAAGTTGTAGATATCTAATTTTTCCCAACTTAATGATTAGTACTGAATTCCAGGAGAACATTCACTGCTAACTCTTCCTAGAGATATTTTAAAGACACACATTTTAACAGTGTTGGGTTCTTTTATTTATATATATATATTGCTCTTTAGTTTTGTACATTAATTGCATCCTAAGGAAAATAAAAGATCCTTAGAAACGAGAAATTTTAAAAATCATACGAAGAATCTACATATTTCAGTGAAATTCTGAATTTAACATTGAGGATTTTAAAATGGAACTGCATTCTGGAATTCAATTGTTTTTACATCACGTATTTAAAATAGATAAATATATGCATCTTCATATAACATCTGAGTCTAATCAGCATAATTTCCTGAGGAATCTCTGCAAGTTAAAGAACATGAATGTTTGGGGAACAGAGGCCAAAAAATGCCTGTCTCAGCCTCAGGGGCTGTGGATGACACCAGGATGCCCTAACCCCTCAAAAGGACTGTGCTTGAGGTGACATTTGTGAGTCACTTCTTTCTCTCACCCTCTGACTGACTCAAGCACTTCAAGAAAGCATGACAGAGGCAGGCAGGCAGCTGACAAAAGCCACTCTGGCAGTGGCTGGGGCAGGCTGGACCTGCTTAGGAGAGTTTCCTGCCTCTTTCAGGGCATGAGCTCCCTCAAGAAGCTCCAGATTGTAAGCTCCACATTTCAGGGCGACCAAGATGACATTCTCCAACTCATCTTGATTTTATCAAAATTATTTCAGATGTTTGCCAAACACTAGAAATTAATAACAAAAGAATTAAAGAGGAGGTAAATAACCATGCTTCCATTGCTGTGGATAGAATCAGAGCTTTTACTTAGAGATTCACTCAAAAGACTTTAATAAATCTTTCCTCTCTGAAGTTTGACTATCAGAGATGACATTCCAGATTCAAGAAATCCCTGAAGCACATTAGACACTGATGTTGAAACTTTTTGTTTTCAGTGAGCAAAGGATAAGCCCAACAGGTTGTTATATCACAGATGACAAATGTTGGTATAATGTTCTTCAGTTTTAGTAAGAGTTGTTGTCTTTGCCAGTATTTTCTTACTGTTATTCTTCAGCATCATGTTCTTTTAAGAATCTGTGGTGGTCCACAGGGGGTTTCTGTATTAAATCTTAAAATTTTTCAATAAAAAGGCTATTTAGAATACCAAACAATTAAATAACAGACATATTACTGAAGCATGTCACCATCCTGAAATGTTTTTACCTTTTGCATATGATAGTAACACCTTGAAGACTAAGTAGCATGACAGAGTAAAGTCACTGTTTTACAAATCAACACAGATCAGGCAGACCTTTATAAATCCTGACAGCTGGTGTACTATAAACAAGAATCTACACTGATCATTTTTTATGCAGTTTCTAAACATATATAGTATGGATATAAAATAAAAATATTCTAAGATGATTGATGCATGGGAAAAAGGAATGCAACAGGCTATTCTTGTGTAGGAAATGCTGAGGAAAAAATTGTTTTTTCTACACTAATCTCTGTTTTGGGGATTTTTTCCAGAAAAATGTACAGAGTATCCTACAAATGAACGTGTCTCAACCTGTCAATAAGGCATTTAAAGTATGTTTCCATTTTATTATCTCTCTTTCAATCTTATACCAGAAACTTGCAAAGATTTTGTGAATAGCTGATGATCCAGTTTCCCAAGCAGTGGTTCAGTGTGAGGGAAAACACCAAGATTCCAGCACTCAGTGTCACTTACTGGCCTCTGTGTTTTCCTGTAAGGAAGGGAAGGATGTCCTCTGTACTGCTTTTCCTCCATTCACAGTCAAACCACTTGTGTCAACACACCAAGGATGTTAAGAGTGTTCACTTGACAAAGTACATCCAAATGTCAACTCTTGCAGTTTGCAACGAAAGGTAAGTCAATATAATAGGTATTTTGGCAAACAGAAGGAAGTCTTGAATAAGTCTTCACTTAAGATATCTGGTTAACTTCTTAGCTAACAGGAAATTTTGACCAGGAGGCAGAATTGAAAGTAAGAACTGATTTCCATAAAATCTATAATAGCTATTACCAGTTATATAATATCAATATTATCTAGCATAATATTGAAATGTTGCAAAACCTTATTTTTTTTTCCCTTTAATATTTAATTACAATTTTATATAAAATATAATCCATCAGCTTCAGGCTTTCAAAAAATATTGAGTAAATGCAGAAAGACTCCAAGCTTTTTAAGCTTCTGTTTCTCTGCCTCAGGGGCCTCAAAATTAAACTCTGTCATTAAAGGACAACTAGCTGAGGTTATAATAATGAGTTTAAGCAATGTAGAAAATACCCACTGTATTTTTAAGATGGCCCATTAAATTACAAGTCTTAATAAGGGGACCAAAGCATTGCATCATGGGACTGCTAAAATCCAAATACAAGTGAAACTGAATCAAGAGCCTTACAAAAACTCTGAAATACTGTCAGCAGGCAGCACTGTCGTAGCTGCATGGCATGGTACAACTGATGTTTTTGTGACAGGTCCCATTCTTCATAAAATTATGCTCACTAACTCAAGTAAATTTCACCCTCTGATATCTTAGTCACTGTATCTCCTGCGGTGTCTTCAAGCTCTGATAACAAACTAACCCGGTTGCAGTGTTCTCTACTGGTCTATTCTTACTTTAGAAAGAAATAAAATGTACTGACCCGTTGCATTTTCCAGCTGTCATATATGCACCATTAGTACCAGAATTTTTTAACTTTGTCAGTGACTCAGAACTTTGCGGTCAGTTTTTCTGAACATCTTTAGCATAAATTACCAAATCTGCAGGAAAATACTCTTTGTTTTTTAGCTGATGTTTAACTTCCCCTCTGACTTCTTAATTAGGTAATGTGGCACTAGTGCTCTCACATTTTCCCAGCTTTCCTTAAAGCAAAACAATTCATTATTTGTGCCTTTTCTCCATCATGCTTGGTAACTTCATAATTCAAACTGATATCAGTGCAGAAATTCTTGATATGTCAGAGCTCATATTTAACTGAACTACTTGCTATGCACATAATCTTTAGTAGAGTGTCTAACTGCTCCACTCACTGTTCTCTTCCTAAATTAATTTATTCTCATTTTTTAATATTCCTTAGGAGTCTGGTTAATGTCAGTCACATCAGCTGTCCCTTGTACATAGAATATGTTATATTAAATTAATGGAGTATATACTAACAACACTGCATATAAAGAAGTACTTTAAATTTCAGAATTTTGTCATTTTCCATGTACTTTTAGGAAACTAAAACAGCCTTTCAGAATTTCAGTGCAGTTTTGTTGGGGTTTTTTTGGTGGGTTTTTTTTTTGTTTGTTTGTTTGTTTTTTTGTGTTTTTTTTTTGTTTTTTTTTTTTTTTTTTTTTTTTTTTTTTTTTTTNTTTTGTTTTTTTTTTTTTTAAATCTGAATCTGAAATATTCTGGAAGATTTGACAGGTATATGCTGGTTTAACACTTGCAAGATAGATAAACAGCCTGGACCAGACACTAATTTCTGACTGTGTCAATTTTACCATTTGAGACACAGTCACATAATATGTCAACACAGCATAAAGAACTCAATCTCACAATTTTGCAAGCTGCCATGAAAGACAGTGAAGTGTCCCAAAAATGCTTCAAGTAAACATGATGTACTCTTGGTATGATGAAGAAAATATTAACATTTGAGTAAGACAACTGCTGCTTACCAGCAATCCCCAAACACAGGCTTAATTTATTTTCCAGTTTCCTTCATCCACCCCCAAAAGCCCTACCTGCTTTCAAAGCTTCCTCCAACATTTTTCCATTCTTATAATTTCCTGTAACATAACCAGTCACAGTGTCATGGCATACAATGATATATAAGCTGCATCTGTTACAAAAGCAACCACATTTGCCTTATCACCTTCACATTCAGTTTAATTTCTCATAATACGGTAGTTTACAGATTTCTTTTTGATGTTACAGAGCATGTTGTTGTATTATGGAATTATTTCTTTAGTCAAAGAAAGCTTGAAAATCCAATCTGTTTTAAAAGAAAAGCTATACTGAAATTCCCTAGCTAAACTAGTTTATCAGTTGGGCTTCTAGCATAGAAGAATTTCATATTTTTTGTTAAGAGATTAAATATAAACACAAAAGGAAAATATAATAATGTAAGACTAAAAAAAAAGTTAAATGATGGGATAGAAAAATATTCTAATTTTTATAAAAGTAAGAAGCTTCATTCCCTCGAGGGACTGTCACTGAAATGAGGTAAAAAGAGACAGGAGGATAGCAGCACACAGCCCACAAGAGCTACGCCCTCCAAAGCTTGCGTCATATTTTCCTAACCTCCTCCTTCCCATTGAAAAATGTGTGCCAATCATCATTCATGCATCTTCAGATCCAATTGAAGTTGTCAGTTCCTCAGTTTCAAGAAGTGAGATAAAAGAAGTGAGAAAACCCACAGACTGCTGCCCTGGGCAGCCATAATCTGTAAGTGGCTTGAGACAAGCTGCAGCCCAGAGAAGAAAGATGCTGTGTAAACAGGCTAATTGGTCAGGCAAAGTTTTCTTCTGGGAGCCATCAAAACGACCTTTGTACCTTCACATCTATTATTTAATTCTATATTTCCTCAAAAGAAAAGTAATACTGGTTTACTTTGGAACAATTTCTTTATAGGGTATCTACCAAAAATTTTGATATAAATTAAGCAGAAATATCAGTTGGTTTCTTGGGTTTTCTTTTTAAGTAACTGAGATCTTCACATAAATTCTACTACTTCAGTATTATGGCCAAAATTCTGCTGTCATTTGAAATGGCACAGGATCCAACTGAATATTTTCCTTTTCATCACATAACTCTGGGTTGAAGAGTTTCACAGTTGTTTCCTTGTCCCATCATACAAGACAAATATCTAATTTCTACACATTCTTAATGAAAATATTTTTCAGCTAGACAGGAATTGAATAGCAGAAAATTTTAATTGTTTAAGGAGAAAAACACAAGGAGGATGTTTGGCTGTTTTATACCTGCAAAGTAGCAGGAACAAATAAGGGGGGTAACCCAGAGATGTTCTGCTCTGTCCTCTGAGGAGGCCTCTGTCTTTGGCCCTAATGAGAAAAGAAAAACCAACAGTGCTCAGAAAGCTTTGGCCAGGTGGTACCAATGCCCTTCTTGCTGCAGCCTTCTGCATGGGGTCTCAGTACATGCTCATGCTCTCTCAACATCCCCAAAACTCTGCTGTGGGTGTTGAAAAGCATCCTCTGCCAACACATGACTGAAACAGGTATTTCCTTCGAGAAAAGGTAATCCCCGAGGCCGAGCTGGGTTTTTTTAAAACACAATTAAAACTGGCATCTTTGTAGGAAATTCAGTTCTAATGGAAATGATCAGCACCTGTGACACACAGAAATAAAGGCTCTCCAAAACTGTAGTATAGTAAAATTTTATCTGTGCTCTGATCTGTACATTGAATATCTCTCTTTCCTCTGCTGACACCCTGCCAGTGAAAGAAACCTGGGAGAAAAAAAAAGTAGCAATGCTTCACTGAAAACACTATTTGTTGATTTAGCTCTAGCACCAGAGCACAGTGGTTTGTTCATTTAGACTTCAGCAGTTCTGCTAAACTGAGTAAATTATGTCATCAAGCCCAGAAGCAACTCTAGAAATAGTCACACAATTTCTTTTCAGAAAATAAAATCATCTGAAGGACATAGGCAGAGCTGGATGAAAAAAAAATTTAAAAAAAAATCACAAAAATGTTTTGAAAGTTTTTCCCCTCAACTTTTCAGAGTTTTGACATCTTGTGAAAAAGCCTCCTCTCCACCAAAAGCACATGAGCCAGAAAGGCACCGCAGCAGTGCACACCTAACACAAACACGCGTGCCTAGGTTTCTCACATATCAAAGGAATAGCCTGAACTCTGAAATGCCACTTATTCCAACAGAAAAATGTCTCATTTTAAAAAATAAATTAGGTCCTAGAAAACCCCACCAAAAGTTTGGAGACATGATTGATTTTGATAGAATTTAATGTTTTTTGACAGAGGCAAGTGAGATATTCGAGCAAGAGAATAAGATTAGAATAATTAGAAATAATTCCTGCCTTCAATACTTGATCTGAATACAAGCACTAGGACAGATTTCTGGGGTTCAAACAATAAGACTGTAGCAAAACCTGGCTGCCGGTGAATAAAACTGCAGTCCCACAACAAGCTGTGCTCAGGCAAATTGGCTTCTCTACATCTCTGATCAAGATAACTAAGAATCAGTGCAAATTTTATTCAGAGAAAACAAAAATAGAAGTTAAAAAAAAAAGCAGCTCAGAAGGGATTGGTGTCTACCCTCTGGTTTCTGTAGCATAATTCTTTGGGATTATACTTCACCTCCCACTGAAAACTCCCAACGTGAACATCAACCAGTGAACCTGTCTGAAGTAGTGCTGACATCCTGAATTATTTAAACAAGAAATTCCTCATATAAGGTGTTTTCAAAAGCAGAAGAGAATTATTTTTGCTGCAGCTCTTTTCTACAGCTAAGAAGTGAGAACGTAAAAGTGTTTCCCAAACATGCTGCTGATGATATCAGCACCAGGGGCCGTCAGTGGGAGGTGAACATTCTCCCCTAAAAAAATGCTTCCACGCCTTTTAAAGGAAGAATACATGGAGAGTCGGAGGGACAGGATGGGGAAACTCTTTCTCTACTGCTCTTTCTGAGCTTGGAGTATACTGTTGTTAACTAGTTTCAGCTCACTCACTAATACCCTTGAGGGTTTTTGCCCTGATCCCAGTAAATTAGAAGTGTAAGGTAAGCAGGCACAAGGTACAGTCTAGAGATGCTGACCCTATTGCTGCAGTGCCTAATGAAGGTGAAAATAAGCATGCCAAATACTGATTCATATCTATGCCACCAGCTCTATTCCCCCCCTCAAACCTGCTCTCTGCTCTCCTCCTCCCTGCCTCTCTTCTGAAGCACGGCTGCTGAAACAGCTCTTGGCTCGGTGGCTGAAGCCCAGGGGAGCAGCAGCGGCAGCTGGAGTGTAACCTCTGCTGCTGGGATGGCAGCTGGGGCCAGCTGATCCCAGTCTTGGGATGGAAAGTGCAAGGAAGAAATATTTCTGCACTGTTGAGCCACCCTTTAATGCATGCAGTCAAGCAAGAGGCTCTACCAGTCACCCACTGGCTGGGTTGTGGTATGGTTTGTGGCATGCTATCTTTTCCATGTTTGGCACTGCTGTTTTCCCTAAAGAGCAATAACTCATCTACGCAGTGGGATGCACTATTACATACAGCTCTGCTCCCCCCTGGAAAGGGGGTGGTGCAGAAGTACTGCAAGTCACAAGATCAGACAAGAGAAAAATCTGATCAGAACATATGCTTCTTCATGCATGAGACAAGACTGGACAATGAATGACATCATCTGTATCTTTGTTAACCCATCTTCAGGAATCTCGGGTCCCTTGAAGGTTGAATTTAGAAAGACAACTAGTTTTTGCGTGTGCTAAACCAAAGAACCTCCTGTGTTTTGTTTCTTCTGGCATCTTGTTCAGCTTTTATGCAAATAATATAATTTATTTGAGCTGTTTGCAACATTAAACATGGAATTGAGCAGAAAGCATGCATGACCAAACTCCACAACCATATGAGAATGAGATGGTTTCCAAAGATAGTTACATTAAGCTTACATTTGCAGAATAAATAATTCAATCCTCATGCTTCACATTTAAATATTTATACAAATACACTGCTTGTCACAATTAGTTTGATTAAACTGTTAAGGAAAAGGAACTGTGCAAGAAATAAGACTGCATCCAGGAGGAGAAGCTATTTAGGTTGAAATAAATTATGTGAAATTACTGAAGCAGCAGCAGGTCAGGAAGCAATCCTCCAAATCCATACAAAGATCTGACCCCCAGCTCAGTTTGGGAAGCCTTTCTACTAACCTTTTTTTTTTTTTAATTTAGCAAACAAGGCCATGAGCTTATTTTCCTCTTTGTCTCATGGAATCATGAGACATGTTTTTCTCTTTCCCTCATGAAAAGCCTTATTTATAGACTGAAAACACACTGTATTTTACAGACTATTTTCTGCATCATTTTCCTTTACAATGTGCTCAGGAGAAATTATTTGCTTTCACAGCACACTCGCCACTGTTCCTTAAAGCAGGAAAGGAAACGTTAAAGGAAAACTTTGTCCCTTTAGTCTCAAGGGCATTTCTTAGGAAACTTCAAAAATCGCAAACAGCCTCAGAGAGAGGCCTGGATATGCAATCCTGTTTACAGATCAAAATAGGGATCACTCCTGATCTATGAGAGGTCTGGTGCTACAAAGTTTAGGGGGACTGAACGAGGTTCCCTCTCTAAGTGGAAGTCATCATCTCACTGGTACTAGTTTGGATGTGACTGAGGGTAACTCAGAGCTCCACACGACATTTTGTAGTACTACCAGGAATTCAAGCTCTGACTATGTGCAATACCACAGACTGCTGCAACAGGACAGGAATAGACAAGTGGGTTGCCTTGACCTGAGACAATTCATCCCTTTTTTCCAGTAATCAAAGGGAAAAAGAGGATGATGAGTCTATTCCATCGCTGACCAAATTCAAGCTGCAAGTTCATGTCATATCATCGTGTAAGAGCATTTACTGCACAACACAATCAGCTGGTGGGAGGGGCTCTGCAGAAGAAGCCAGACTATCAAACCGGCCTCCAGTTCAAACTCACAAAGGATCTGCCCTCCCATCAAAGAGCACTGACTAGACACTCTGTCCAGAGGACAAATAAATAATTTTCTTGTTTCTATCTAGTTATTTTAGTACCTTTTCTGAAATAAGCCTATAAGAGCCAGATAATGAATGCTGCAAAAATTCATAAATATTGCAAAAATTCACAAATGCCTGTTGCACCTCCAGTGGTGATTGGTGGTGCAAGAGCACAAAGAGTGGGAAGGAAAGTGTGGGATGCTGTCTCTAACTGCCAAGAACCTGCCAAAGAGGTTTATTTATTTTGTGATTGAATGAGACCAAAGAATTTAGTTGTTGTATCTATGAAGAGAGCTAGATTCCTGAATATAAGTGACATTTGGGTTTTTTTATTATATATTTGGTTGAAGTTTCCTCACATCCCATTTTCTTCTACTTTACCCTTCAAGTAAAATTTTTTCTTTTTCTGTTTCTGCACATTAACGAATACATTAATTAGGTTCAAATGAAAGTGAGATACTCAAAGAGGTTCTGTTTTAACTCCCAGTACCAAAAATGAGCACAGGCAGCTTTGGGAAAAGGTCTTTGCCCCCCGGGTTTAAGTTTAGAAGAGCTCTTAGCAAGCCTGAACTTGGTCACCTTTACTGCTGGCATCTGGGAGAAGGTTAAACATAATTACATATAACCAAATGAATCCATAACCAAGGAGAGGACTCTCCGAATCAAAAACAAACAAACAAACAAACAAAAATAGGTTAAACTATTTTTCCAAAGCCTGTCAAACAAGGAGAAAAACAGGCGGACACTGTGCAAAATTCCTGCTTCCCTACCATACAGGCAAAAGCTAAATATGCAACTGCAGTTCTCAAGAAATAAAATGATAGTCAGCTATATTCATACAAGGAATTGATGTAGAACTTAAAACTACTGAGAAAAAGCTGCCACCACAGATCTGCTCTCCTACAGTTAAGGAGCCAAAACACAGACAAGCAAGAAGCATCATAGGCTTCATTTCTGTGCAAAACTATGAGGGGAAAGTTAGTATGCATGACGTGGGTATTTACCAGTTTGACTTTTTCAGGTAATGGATTACTAGAACCTTTCACTTTCTTCATTTTTATTTCTGCCACCAAAACAGAGCAAAAAGGAACATTTCTGTGTCAGAGAGAGCAGCCATTTATTATTATATTTATTACTACCTAGAGAAACTTCCTCCCCAACAGTCCTCAATGCTGACAACCTGCTGAGAGAAAGAAAAGTAGAGCGCTTTAGCTCTTTGCTGTACCTGGCAACAATTTCCTGACATTTTAAAGCAGCTGGGAAAAGGCTTCATTTTCACATTGATGATGTGGCAATTCAGTAAAGAAAGATTCCTGTCAGGATCCTTGTAAAGAGACTTTTACAAACCAGGGCTTATCACAGGGCCTGTGTATCAGGGAGTTTTTGCCTTTTTTTTTTTTCTTACTCTTAATTGTTCAATGAAGTTTAATGAAGTACTTGTAGCAGAGAACACTTTACATGGTTTAACCTGGACCTGTCAGTCCCACCAGATTGTTTGTAACCTGAAAGAATTCTCCAGCTCTGCTTACTGCTCAAGGGTTTGTGCCAGTCCAAGGCTCTCACTAGAAGATGTAGGAACAAAGGACCATACACTGGGCTTTTCCTTTAGAAGCAGAGCTAATAATAAAGATTCAGGAAACAATGAGAAAAATGTTTGGGATGTGGGAAAGGTTTGCAATTATTTTCCATCCCTTCCAGTATAGCCAGGGCCAAGATATAAAACTACTATTTCTCCCAAATATCACACATATGTTCAATGTCTCCTACGATTTAAAAGCATGCACATTAGTAGGGGGTGTTAAGTATCAGCTCTAAAAGGTTTTTCTTCAAAGAACCATGTAGTAGTGGAATCTAAGAGGCAGTCCTTCCCTCACCTCTCCACTGCCCCCTGTTTTTTTCTTTAGTTTGTACTTAGCCATGATCATGCCACTTCCCAACAGTCATGCAGTCAAAGCACATTTCATTCCATCAGTAATGCAATAAATCATTTAGAAAAACATTATTCACTGCCAGCTGAGTCTGAGTCAGGAAAGAAAATGTCCAGAAGTTGTGGAAGACATTTAACTTTTAGCCATACTACTAATTACTCTGACCTCATGGTGTGCTACTTTCTAGTCATTACCCCTGGAATATGAAGTTTCAGAGAAACAAAGCTAAAAGCAAATCCCTCATAAAGCAGGAGAGAATGATAACATTAACCAACAGTCCCTTCTCTGTAACAAAGAAGAAAAAGCAATTACAGTGGCAAAACACTATCAGTTTTTGGTTTCAGAGTGGCAGTGCATCTACCATATAACTAACTAGATTTTATCATTCTATTATAGATACAATGGGTATTTTACTACATACCTTCAGTATCACATGCAGATGCTCACTACATATCAGAAGTGTTTGATTGCTTGTAGATACTTTGATTAAAATATTTCCACTAGCACAAGTGAAAGCATAATCAGGACCCATTCCCTTTAGGGATTGAACAAAAGTTGAAGAGAAGGTTAATAACAATTTTAAAAATAAACACCAAACAAAAAAATAAAGACCTGCTTTTTGAAGGATGCTAATAGGCATGATTCTTTTTGACATTCTCAGAAAGAAAAGTATCTGGCCTTCACACTTCAGAGAGAGCAGTTTTCAGTACCCACATGGTTAAGATGTCTGACTTCTTCTGAGTTTGCATCCCAACTAAAATTTATCTCCAATCCTTCTAACAAAAAGCAGCTTTCTTCACGGTGCAGTGAAGGAACTTAATTACCTAGTGATACAGCAAAATATGCTTAATTGCTCATTGAGCTTTTTTCCCAGTTCAGATGGTTCAGATGGCCTTAGATCACCTTTATCAGATTCAGTTACGTTTTCTCAGGTAGAAACTGTAACCCCTTTAATAAACAGGCTTCCCAATATTTTAAGGATACTGTCCAGCAGAGGGAAGGTCTGAAGGAAAAAGCCTGTTGATCACAAATTCCCATTACTTGATACAAATATGGGGGGTTAAGATAAAAGATGCAATTGTGATACAACACTTATTAATATTCACAGAGCATGACGTCAAAGCCTCTGAGAAAGCTGAGATAAAACACTGCATATGTGGTAGAAACACACTGTAATTTTGGCTTGTGGCCTCAAAAATATTGTAAATTATGTGAATAATATAAGGCGTGGTCCTGACATTAAAAACAAATGTTAATTCTACAAGGTTCTGATACGCAGGTGTTCAGCTGAGATACCGGGCCTGACAGACCCCTGAGCAACTACTAAATGAAGGATTTTTGGTTGTTTTTTTTCCTTTTTCTGTAGCATGTTTCCCCTCTATTATACAGAAACATGCTCTGTGGTTAAAGTATTATTAAAAGGAATGCACTAAAAACAGTAAGTCTAAAGAGCATGTTGTAGCTTCTGAAAGTACACACTATCCACCATATACTTCAGAAAATGGGCCACACACAAAATTTTCTTGTGTGCCACAGCAGCTGTTATACTGCAATAGCAAAATGAAAAATAATGCCATAAAAAAATGTTTTTAAAAGTCCAAAATTACAGAAGTAATGTACACTTTTTAAAATCTTGGATAAGTCAAGTTTGATTTAATTAGTTATTAATGTGCTATAACATTTTATTTCAGTAACATAACTTTAAGAGAGAGCTCATGCAGTTATCAATAGTGAATGAAATATTTTTATATTCACTACTGTTGACTTTTCTCCTGGTTTCTTCTCAAGCTTCTTTAGCACTTTTTACAACCTATACTTAGGATTATAACACTGCTCTGCTGTACGGATCATCCTTTTCTTACGTGTTTGTACTGTGCTTAGGCTGGTTGGGTACCAATTTATTAATGGGATCTAAAAAATGCTATTCAAAAAATATTACCTACCTTTACTTAATATTACCCTAAAAGTAACAACATCACTCAATGTTGCCTTAACACAAACATGTGCCTTCTCTGGCAGAAGGTGTAATATGTTACACCTGCCTACACCTAATCACATGCTCCTGCCAAAAACGTGTTTCTACTCTGCCTCTTGCCAAACCTCGTGAACACATGGATGGAGGGCAAATAGGATAAGGTTGGTGATCTCATGAAACCCTGGATCCCACACTTCCATTAGTTAATTATCCACAAGAGAAATCAATATGACTCATCTGCATGCTGCACAAGTGCAAAGGGGACTGAAGCTGCAAGTCCCTGAGGGTCCAGGTGAGGGGTTAGACCGATAGTTTTGATCAGCTGTAAAAAGAGACTGCACCCCAGAAAAGCTGAAAACAACTTTGGCAGGCCACTGGTTGGTAATGAAAATAATGAAAATTATTTGTGATGATGATCTTGTGCATAAGTACTGTCAGGTAACTACTGATTTTTATCTTATCCTAATAGTCAGACCACTGATGCAACCAGCTTGGCTAAATAGATATCCAGTCCTAGTTTCAGAAACACAACATGAAGAATCCTGCTTAATTGCAAAGTAGTGCACTGACACTCATCAGTTGAACAAGCAGAGCAACACAGAAAACCATATGCCACAAGAAAGAGTCCTTGATTAAAGTCCTGGCCTTGGATGCAGACTCAATTTTTTGCTCTCTGATAAACCTCTCAAGAAAATTTATTGCTACTAAATCTACAAGAGCGGCTGAGAATATTCCAACAACAGACATCAGGAGACCAAAACTTAAAAATGTCTGGGGCTGAATCCATAAAAGAACTTTAAAAATAATCCACTGAAAGAAACAGCTGTCTTAAATTAGCCATATCTAAATGGCAATGTCTAAATAATGTGTAATTTTTTTTAAATCTTGTTCAAAAAGCAGAATAAAAAGTTCAGAGCTAGACTGAGAGCAAGCATAAAATGCCCAAGGAGAATTAGACATAAAGCAAGAGATTCAGGCTGCAAGTGCAAGTCATCAAAAACTAAGCAGTGAGAAATACCATTAATAAGAGACATGAGCTCATATTCCTTGGAGCTTCTGACTTAAATCATCTTGGAACCTGCAGCGTGGATTTCGGTATGCCAAGCAGTGCCCACAACTCATCTTTCTAAGGAACAAGCTAGAGGCAGGGAGGGGCATGTTGCTTCCTTGAACTCCAGAATTCAAGTATTTTCCCTTCAGGGCTGCTGTTGGCCTCCATGCACTCTATAGACCCAGGACCAGAGTCACAAGCTGGGAATGGGCTGCACCATGCAGCCTGTTTCCCCTGAAGCCCTGCAGGCAACACTGCTAGGGGAGACACTGATGCAGCTGCACAACATCTGGCCATACCCCAAAGACTGACTTTTAGGTCCTGTTCCCTAAGACCGTCGCTACAGCTTAAAGGAAATAGTCATCATATAAAATGGGCAAATTTCATCTTTTGTTGGTGCTGACAGTAGTGCTACAAGTATAAAATAATCACATGCAATTGCAAGAAAAATATTTAGGAAACTGAAAATCAAAACCTAAACGTGGTTGTTGTCACATCATCATTGTCTCAGACAACGAAACAAGTGCAAAACTTTCCTACCTTTCCTAGTGCCCTTCCAAGCTGATTTACAGCAAGGACAGCCTTGGGGTTAAGGTGCTCAAGCAAAAGCCTGTAGTCACACTGTGAGAAGTCTCTTTAAGGATAGATTTAGCAGTTTCAATAGGGAAAAGAATTTTTTCTTTTACCCCTATTTTTACTCTTGCCTATTTCATACATCTGGGAGAGGTTTTACAACATATGCTCAGCAGGTTTTTCTTCTTTTCCTTCTTTAGTAAGGAAAAACCAACCAAATAGAAAACATGATCATCTAAGGGGCAGAGAAAAAAAAACCACCTTATGTATTTCTAAAAGAAAGAAAAAACCCAAAAAACACGTAACCAAAAAAAGAGAAACTGTTAAGAAAACTGTGCTGTTTTCATGTGTTGTGTCTCACCACAGCAGCACTGGTTTAAATTTAGATGGACAAGGTTGAAATAGCCCCTTTGAAATACTTCAGAAAGCATAAAATAATAAGCATAAAAATTTAAAGCTCCCGTTTATTTAAAAAAAAAAAAACAAAGAACCTTTCACCAAAACCCTACCCAGTTTAAGAGTAGGGCATTGTTTTGGTTTTGATACACACAATTAGAATTACAACAAAAGGCAAATCTGGGAATGCATGCCAGAAGTCAAGGTCACACTGAAGTTGCTCAATTTTCAAGTAGAAAATCTGGGGAAATCACATCACTGACTGCTAAATACAGGAGTATTTGTAAAGGAGCTAGGTCAGGACACCAAGTGTTTAATTATTAGTACAATAAATAGTTATCAGTACAATAAACTGAGGAGGACTTTTGGCTCTAAGCACTATTAAATGTAAAATTCATACTAATTCATCGAACATTGCTTGAAGATAGGACTCAAAAATAGGTAAAATCCTGTGCAATCTAAAACTTTGCTCGGATTATGCACCAGCCCCCTGTGCTACAAGAATGAGCCTAGAAACAAAAACACTTGAATGTCTTCTGCCTCAGTAAATAATGCCAACACAGAAATTTCTTCCTACAACCATCACTTAATTATTGCCTCAAACAACTCAAGACTCCAGAAATGCTGATCCATAACAAAGCTTGTTTTCACTTATGCTTGCCCAAACAGGAGAGTTTACAGAGCTCTCCAGTCACTGGAACCTCAGTTTAGCACAAGGTGACAGACTTCAAGAGATCTCATGTCCCTCGGTCACTGTAACGGTTGGTGTCAAGCAGTCTCTTGCAGAACAAGGGTGACAAAGGGCACAAGCCATATGCTGTTTGTATTGCAACAGTCTTCTGAAAAAAGGCTCTGTCTATAGCTTACATGTGTGAAACTGTTACTCATTTAAATTTCAAATTGCCAGTGCAAAAAATACATACTGTGGCACTCGGTTGGGTATCCACCTTGAGCTTAAATACGAGTCTTCTCTAATTTCCCTTAAGATCCTCCACGCTAACTACAAATACATGTCTATATTCTCAAGAACACTGTGCTGGAGATTACAGCCCTCAATTTCCTTTACATGGGACTCAGAGGAATTTCAGTTTTGTCAGAGTAATTTGGAAATAAGTCCATACTCTGGTCTTGTTGTAGGGACAAACTGATCAGTTCCTCTTTCCTAGGGAAAAAAACCCAAATAAACCCATGCAAAAAACCCTACAAACAAACAAACAAACAAACAAACAAAAACCAAAAAATAAAAACAAACAAAACCCCAAACACCCCCCCACCAATAAAAAAAATAAAGACACAATCTTAAAAGTTATCATTCTACCTTTCATTTGCATTTCGTGCTACTCTGATATTATTTATTTTCTTTAGTTCTTTACTGACCTTCCTCTCCTTTCCTTAGGAAAGCTGATTTCTAAACACAAATTTGTTTCAAACCATTAGCTTCACTTGCTTTTCACTCTACCTGGGCGATAAATAATTTCTTATACTCCTGTGTCCAACAGAGCAAAACAAAGGGAAATGCCTTCTCTAATCCTAGAGTAGTCTCTCATCATCTTTTAAATCCATTTTCACAGGAGATGCAAATGTAGGTGTTCAAAACATTAATGGCATCCCTTTTAAACAGAAATCTCAGTTTTGGGGGAGAGATACCATCCCCTGACAGTGTGAAAGCTTTATGCTTACAAGTCTGTCACTCTAGAAAGGAACATTTCAGGCACAATGACAGTGAGATCTTAAGAGGAAGATTACATTTCCATTGGGTATTGTAAGCATAAGGCTTTTCTGTGTCTGAAGATAACATGATTTTACCAATTCTTCTAAGTTACCTTCAGACATGTTCATCATTTGTTACTGAAATGACAAATTCTGTCATATGAACAATGTCAATCCTTAGAGTTCAGTTTTTTGTATATGCTCCTTCTAGCACAGATCTCACAGAAAGAAACATCTTTTTTCACTAAAAGTACTTAAATTCAAGAAGTGCAATGCTTAAAAATATATATTTTTCCTAATTATTTCTCCAAGCATTTGACCAATAATTACAGAAGGCAGCAGACCAAAGAATTACAAAGACAATAGTGTATCAATGTGGAAAGCACTAATATCAATTTCACTATCTTCACCTAACAGATATTTTCACTTTATACATTTTAGTTTTTTCGCAGTTAGAATTCTTGACAGCTTCATTATTAATATATATAAAAATATTAGACTGAATGAATTCCCTTGCTTACAGGACCTGTGGTCTCTATATGTGCCTGGATAAATGACGGGACCCAAGATGATTTGGGGCAGAGATCCAAACCTATCTGCTGAGAAAGGAAGTAGGGAAGACCCAACCAACTCTGCACACACAGACACATCGCAAAGCCCATTACTATTCTTTGCTTTAAATGCAAGGCTTAGCTGCTTCCATGGATAGATTTACAGCACAGATTTTACTGCTCATGCAGAGATTTATTGAGCTGTAACAAATTACAAGACACCCTGGAAACAGGTTGCTAGTGCTCATCCTGTGAGATTGCTGAACTCCACTGACAGGCTGGCTGAGATGAGGGCAGTGCCTCTGGGCTAAATTTTTACAGTAGCTGCCAGCAGACACACACCACAGATTTAACACGTCATATTACTTGAAACTGTGTACACATGCACACACACACACACACACACACACAAAAACCCCCACCCTGAAAAGTGTAATTCTGGTATAAAGCCGAAAATGTCAGCAAATAACAGTTTCAATTCCAAACTCTCACCCTTCCAAAACTCCCCGTGCCAATTCTGTAGAAGTGTGAGATTATTTTGATAGCAAGTTATCTGTGACAGTAATACAAATATGCTCATTTCCCACAAAGAAAGAAAATAATACATGACTCAATAAGTCTGTTAAAAAAAAACCCCACAGGGTACAGACATTCCATGAAAACAGAGATCTAAACCAATTCTACATCATTCATTTTAAGACTTCATGAAGGAGTTATGTCCATTCATCATACTTGCTAAACCATTGAAGAAAGATGGAAACCACACAATCCATCAAATCTAAACATTGTTCTTACCATGATCTTCTTCAAAAAATTAATTTCAAACAGTATCGAGGTAATAAAACCAGTCTAAGGATTGCATAAGGACTGAATTCAAAGCAGCAAGTCCTTTCAAAAGACCCATTCAACTCAGATCCTGCTTTACTTCTCCATCCCAACAATTTCAAACACAAAACCCAGGGAAAAAATATTAAGTATGAAATCTAGTGAAATTTCCATAGAGAAAAAGAAATAGTCTTTTTCAAATTCTGCAGTTTCATTAACAGTCTTTAATATTATTTCTCTTACTGCTTATATTGTCTCATTAGTGCAGCCGTCAAAAATACCCAAATTTACACTATAAAGATATGCTTTATATTTACACAGTTTCAGTTTCTTTCTTTTAGAATTACTTGCCAAGTGTTTGGGAGAAGTATAAAAAGGTCACAGTTTGCTGCACACATTTTGTGCTATGAGAGTTATTAGGTTTTACACGAGGACATTGGTGTTCCCATAAACCTTATGTTTCCAAAAACAAATCACTGAGAGAGTGTATTCCTGCAGCCAAATACTACTTCAACAGTGGGAGTCGTCCAGTGTCTTACCAATAATGGTGTATTAACACAGACCATTAAAGGAATTAAAGCTGCAATCCTGGGATACCAGGTCACCCCTCAGTCAACTGGATTTGGGAACTGGGGATATACCTTGCCCTAGTGGAAATGAGACCTCCTCCATTCTTTTATAAAGGATGTTGGGTTTAGAAAAGTGGTTGACAAAGGGAGTTTTGATGAACATTGTGTTGAGAAACAATCAGTATGCACAGGGAAAGAGAACAAGCATTTCTCCCTCTCAGATTTGGCTGCAGAGAGAAATTATCTATTCCACAGGACATCAGAGAAGGGAGAATCATCTGTGCTTAATGGTGCAGCATCTCCCCTTCATAAAGAAATTCAGTATCACCCATCATACCTGGGGAAAAAAGGCAGAGATCTGAGAGTCTGTTCAAGAGAGTATCAGAAGATAACACATCTTTCTAAAAGTTGCTAATGTATTAAGTAGCACTGAAAAAAAAAAAAGGCTGAAAACATTACACACAAGAGAAATAACAGGGAGGAGAGGAAAGTGTATTTTAAATTACAGGTACTGGTAAGCCAAATGGCTCATGGAAGCTGTATTCCAGCAGCACTTCTAGCATAGTTATGACAGCCAAGATACAACTGGTTAAAACCAGCTCTTCTTAATTTAACAAATATCAAACAATGCAGCAGAGAGGGAGACACAATTCTGTCTAAAGCCACCCAGCTTCATTCCCAGAGCTAGTAAGTCATTGCTACAGCAAGAAAAGTATGATATCACCCCTCACTTCATTCGGTGTGTTTTGACAAATTACTGAAAAACTCCAATTCTTCAGAATCGCATCTATTAAAGAACACTTATAGGCTCTCTCTGCATGCAAATCTCCTCCTTTTTTACTAAAAAAGATCCGTCTCCAAGAATGACTAATTGGAAAGGGTAATAGAGGCATCCTTATTGGTAATTACGGTTGCAGTAGAGTGCCATCCTCATGGGCTTGCATCTTCCTCCATGACTCCAGGCATCACAAAAGAGACATTGAAATTGAAGAAAGCTATTGTAGGACAATTACTGTTTTAGCTCATATCCCATTGTATTATCCAGGGGACTGATGACTAACTTTTTTGTGGAAGTAAAAGCTGAAATGAGATGCTGGAAGGCTGAACGGGAGGTAGCTAGACCTGTGTGGGGGATCTTCCCATTAGCACCTGAGGGAAGGCTCTAAGTCCATGTACTGCAGAAAAAGGTCATAAAACAAGTTCTAAAATCCCCATGAGGAAAACATCATTACAACTTCTTAGCACATGCTACTTCCACAGTTTGCTCTTGTACTTATCTAAGGCAACAACTTGCTGACCAATGACTGACTTTCCAAATTAAAACTAAAACTTATCTCAAAGTTTGCTGCCATAAATGCAGTCTTTGGTATGCATTTAATTTGCCTTTGTGTGTCAGGATTATGTGAAAACAGACAGATGAACCTTCAATTATATGAGACGCTTACTCAAGTGTCTTTATACCTTAAGGTATGTACCTCCTATTAAACTTTATGTGATAACACAGCATTAAATCAAGGATACAATTTTTAAAAAGGGACATTGTACTGCTAGTGCAGCTTCATATTTCTAACTTGATTTCTGCTAAGAAGAATTTCCAAGGAAAAAATCTTCATGATAAAGATTCAACAAACAACCATATTTTTTGTGTACTAGCGATAACAATCAACAGAAGAAGCAGGTCTCTGCAAGTGTCCTGCCTCTGAAGAGGTTGAAATTGGATTTTTTCATCATGTCAGCTCAAGAAAATATAAGCCTATTGTAAACCAAGTCAAAGAAAATAAAAGATGAACTGAAGGCCAAAAAATCTGCTAGCAAAGTGATGATATAAACATTGTATGTTCAACCATACAATGAAACCAGAATGCATGCTGCTTGCTAAGAGACGAGGTAGAAAGAAGGATGATAAATGCCTGTACCAGGAGCTGACAGGAGCAGCAGTGCCTGCAAAAGCAGCCAGCAACTATTCCTGCAGTAACATCCCCTGACAGGGACATACAGGTGGTAAAGCTCTTTCAGATGATTTTCTATGGAATAGATTCTCCATTCTGTTTCTTGCATCTATCAGCTCTCTGGCTGGCACAAAATGTTAACAGATATCTGTACACAAAGCATTTCAAAGCTGCAGAGTCCCTTTCTTGCTTGTTACCTGTCCATTAATGTTTAGAGGGGTAGTGGGAAAATTATGTAATTAAGTCTATAGAGACTGAAGAAAAGCTTCAAATGTAGTATACCAACATAAAAAATTTAGCTCCAGTTTGTGTTATAATACATTATTACAAGTGAAACTGTGGGACACATGAGTCACTTCAGATATTGCACATGGCTGGGTATTTTAACAGCTTTTACAAATAATGCTTTTGACATCCAGTAGAGCTAGCACTCCTAATAAGAATAAAAATAATTTTTTAAAAGCCAGTAAAATCACAGCAACTTTTCAAATGTAAATTTAACCTGACAGCGATCGTGTAGAAAGGTTGGTAATTTCAGACTTTCCTACCAAGAGCCAAACAGAAATAAAAGCATATTTGGAATAGAAGCACTGATGCATGGGCAAACAAGGACAGTTCTCAAACTTTTTTTTAAAAAAAAATTGCATACACACAAATGCATTTCATCTGTGTGAGAACTTGAACAAAGAAACTGAATGCATAATTTATGATAACTTTATTTAAAATTATCACTGTTTATTCACCTTAAAGGTTTGATTAATGGCAAATGGATTTCTTAAAAGAAAGAAGAAAAAAAATACTAAATTATTTTTATTAGACAAATGATGGAATATGATGGTTCATTAATTCAAACAAATTAAATTCCTTAATGTAAGAGCATCAATGTATCAGACAGATCTTACAAACTTACCAACCTATGTCTACTTTTGATTCACTAAAAGCATTTAGTTAATTTTTTCTTGCCACAGCCTCATCTTGTAAAGATTTATACCTCTTTAATTTTTACACAGCAATGTACTCCCAGATCTCAGTGGAACTATTCATGTCATTAAATGCAGAGAACACACATACATCTTTTGCAAGAGTAGGACCCAATTCTCAGACCAAGTTCCAGATACAAGTAATAAGTCAATATTTAAGCAGACGAAAAGACTGCCAATTGCCTATATTATTCGTTCAGTTACCAGAATGTATGCTAAGGAGGAAAGAAGGAAAATCCCCTGCCCACTAGCAGAGCATGTAGGCAAACCATTCAAGGAAAGATGTATTCTGGGTAAAGATTGACAAGTTTCAAGTCTGTGGAAAATTTTAATATGAATATGTAAAAGAATGTCTGCCTATTTTAAGGTAATTCATACTTTCACCTCAACATCTGAAAATGAAGACTTTGTTCTGTTACTATTTTTTTAATTATTTTGTAGTTATAGGCACATTTTTAATTTAATGGAAATGCAATGAAACGTTAAAGGCAGATGTTATGGTAAAAGCCGGAAAATGAGAAGACCTAGATCTTGGAAAAGCAAAATCCTGAGCTAGGAATGAAGAAAAAAGGCTTTTATTGTTCCTCTATGCCTTAATTCACTTAAATTTGCTTCAATAACTTAAAAGTTAGGCATCTATGCTGGATTACAGTTCTTGGTTCAGACACCTGACTTTGGGTTCCTTGTAGTCTCTTGGTAATCTTTCAAGATCAGGTCAGTGTCAGTGTCAGTGTCTAGTCAGTGTCTCCAGGGGGCAGAGAAAGAGAGTCACCTCACCATGAGCAACCATCCATTCTGGACATTTGAGCAGCAACCTCTGCTCCACCAGGCATATTTACTGCTTCTCCTCTGACTCTAACAGGTGTCCAGGCATTTGTTCCTGTTGGCACCTTCTTGAATGTCTTAGCTTGGACCTGAACCACACCCCTTGCTAGTGTCAGTATTTCAGGGTTTTTCTACACCCAGAGAGAAAAAAAAATAAACCTGTCTCAGAGAAAGTTCATCCCCTCCCAAGTAGGTGTAGAAGAATTAGGATATACTGTCTTCCAGGAGTGCCTGCCCTGCTCCCAGCACCACCAGGCAAAGTTTATCGGCTTACTTTGGAACAGACATACTGAAGGAGACTCATCACACTTAAAAAATAGATGGTGCTATCACTTAACTTCAGGTCAGTGAAATAAATCCCACTACCGGGACTCCCTGGAAAGGCTGGTCCTTAGTATAAGTTTGCTTATCTAAAATGCTATTTCACTTAGACCAAAGTTCAGGCAAGCCCACAGGAGCCTGACTGAATGGCAAGATGAGCAGGGGATGTGCAAGCCTGGCTTATATTGGTGCCCAGCAGGAGCCCGTTTGTTCTTAGGGAAACTCACCATTTTTGTCTACACCCCATCTCTGAACATGACAATTTAGTAACTTTACTATTAAAGGGATGATCTTCTTTCCATTTTCTGAAACTTTTGTTTCACCCTCATTGCTATTGACCCCTGCTACTATTTGACTTCAGCAAAACAGAGCTCATTTCTGTTTATTACTATTTCATTTTGGACATGCTTTCTCCCCTCTGTTTCACTGTACTGCTGGGTTTCCTCATCCTGCTCTTAGTCTGTAACTAACATCTGTTTCAACAAATCTGGCTGTCCACCCTTCCACCTTCTTTTATGGGCTTTGATAATAGCCAGTAAGCTACTTTCCCTCTCACTTGTTACAGCTGCCCTATTTTCCCTACCTCCCTAGATGTACTGTCCATACAACTGAAGTCATTATGGGGCCATTTTTCCACTTTATGTAAAATCTCCTATCCCATACCCTAGCCCTTCACTGGTTTTACAGCTGTACACATACAGCTGGGATTTTTTTAATGTCTCAAATCCCAAAGTAGTGCTTCAGATTATGTACTTAAAAACTAGGAATGAATACTGGATGCAACCTCCAAGCCACAAAACTAATAGATCCTGAGGATCAAATTTCTCCAGAATAGATATAAAAAAACTGTTGGAAGCCAATGGTTTTGTTGCTCAGGCATGGAGGCATGCTGTAGACAGAAGGAGGCGATCTGTTTTCTCTGTCTACAACTAACATTGTCATTAAATCATAGAATTGTAGAATGGCTTGGGTTGGAAGGGGCCTCAAAGATCACCTATTTCCAACTCCTCTGCCATGAGCAGGGGCACCTTTCACTAGGCCAGGTGACAAAGACTCATCCAACCCAGGTGAAGCACCTTGCACTTGGTGTTGTTAAACCCCAGGAGATTCCCATGGGCCCACTTCTCGAGGTTGTCCATGTCCCTCTGGATGACGTCCTATCCTTGAAGTGTGTCAACAGCACCACTCAGCTTGGTGACATCTGCAAATTTGCTGAGGGTGCACTCAATCTCTTTCCTATGTCATTAATGAAGGTATTAAATAACACTGGTCCCAATGCAAACTTCTGAGGGTCATTGGGACTCTGAGCCATAGACCACTGCCCTCTGGATCCAACTGTCTGACCAATTCCTTATCCACTCAACAGTCAACCCATCAAATCCATCTCTCTCTCATCCTTCTCAGTTTAGAGAAGGATGTTGTGGAAGACAGTGTCAAAGGCTTTACAGAAGTTCAGATAAATGACATCTGTAGCTCTTCCCTTTTCCACTGATGTAGTCACTCCATCATCGGAGGCCACTGGGTTGGTCAGGCAGGACTTGCCCTTGTGAAGCTCTGCTCAAATTGCCTCCCTATTCTCCACGTGATTTAGCACAGTGTCTAGGAGGTATCTGTTCCACGGTTTTTCCAGCCACAGAGGTTGAGGCTGACAGGTTGATTTCTCCATGGGTCCTCCTTTCTACCCATTTTTAAAGATAGGTATAAAGTTTCCCTTTTTCCAGTCATCTTACACATTACCTGGCTGGGTGAGTTGCATCAGTCTCTACTTAACAATGGTTTATTGTTGCTATCATTAGTATAAAATTGCTTTGATATTGTGCCCTGTACTACAATATACTATACACTACTAGTAGTTTCAGCTTTTATACTGAGAGGTAAATAATTCTGAATGAGATCTTTCATCTAATCATTTGTCATAATAAATAATTCATTTTATATAAATATATATGATTTACCTTCTTTAATCCTGCAGGACAAGGTTTCTTAAACCACTGACAGTCTGTGGCTGACGGGACCCAGGCTCCTCTAGAAGACGTTTAGAACACAAAGGGCTCCTTTCTGCACCTCATGGTTCAACAGGGCTTCTCTAACTAACTTTGTCTGAAGCTCCCGCCCCCACTCCCACCCATGACAAAGGCCAGGAAGACCTTTTCATGACTTGTTAGTGGATTTCCAGGAAGAAGGTTCACCACATTTTGGAATGAAAAAGTCCTGTTTCCAGTTATTGAAATCTGAGCAGACAAAAGTGCAAGGAGACACTGCTGCACTGTGACTCAAGCTGTGCTGAACATCACATCTCACCATCTGTCTTCATCTCCACATCTGTATTTGAAAAGAGGGACTTTGTAATGAACCATGAACAAAAAAAGGGCACACATCATAAAACTGGATGGGTGCGGACAGATCCTGCAGCTAAGCTAGCTTAGACCTTTATGGCATGTCCCTTAAATGAGAGCAATCTCCCTTCAAAAAGGAAAATGGTTCAAAGCAAGCAGTATCTGAACATCTTCTGCAGCCATCAGTGCCAGAAGCATATTTCAACAGCCCAAAAGCCTGCACTTCTGGAAAAGATATGAATTTGTGGTGTGACGCTCTAAAGAGAGAGGCTGAAATTAAGGAAATATTTTCAATGTTCCAGAGTTAGAAAGAAGTTTTCAGGTCTTTGTCTCTGTAGGACATGAAAGAAAGACTACAAGTATTTCAGAAGGCAAAGAGCATAGAAAAAGAGGGCCTTATTTTCTAATTCTTACTACCTTTAATAAGGTGTTTGGATACAGACTTAACATGATTAGTGAATAGGGACGACACCTCTTAATCCCATTGGTTAAACTAGAGAAACAGCAAAGCACCACCTGGAGAAGGATTGGTTTGAGCAAGGACAGTTGTTTGCCAAGATTGTTTTGAGAAGAAACTTTCTTGAGAAATTTTTCGTTGGGAAAAAGTTAGCAGCACCTAGCAGGCTAAAAATCTTTCAGACTCAGAAATATCAGGCCCACTGGTCTTTCAAAGTCTTCACAGTTTATTATCACTTACTGATTAATAAACTATCAGTTATATAAATGATCAGCCAGTGAAGTAGATAACTTGGAATATATTTAGTAAAAATGAAGTTACACCTATCCTCTATATATAGTCTCTGAAGTTTGAAGTAAAGTTCTAGATCCACTGAATTCACAGAAATTTTATAATTGATCCCTGTAGTGCGAGATTTTACCAGCTGCTCTGTTTGTTCAGACAGGTATTGAATTCTTGACTTTGAACTTGGGTTTTTCCATACTAGTTCAAGAGTTTTTCAAATGCACGCAAAAATCCTGAAAAGCAGGAATATCCACTATGTCCACTGCAATCATCCCCAGCAAAGTCAATTACAGCAGTGCAAGTGTATAATTTTCTGAAATAGTGGTAGTTATATCCCTTTCCAATCTTAAACAAAAAAAATGCATACTAGTGGTAGTTAGAGCACATCCCTGTTTCCCAAAAACTGCTTCCAAGCATGGAAATGATTTTTTTTTCTGTTCTTATAATTCTTATCATTTTACAAATGCAGTATCTCTACAACTGCCACAGTCAAAAGGTAGAAAACTCATTTTGTAATAATGCAAACAGCAGATTCTCTCATCTGAACTCTCGTATACAAGAAGAATTTATTTAAAGAAAAGGGACAGACATATTATGGATTTACACATAGGCATTTTGTGATGTCTTAAGAGTTCAAGTAGATATAATGTCAAGAGAAGTTGAACATTAATGCAGCTTTTTTATTGCATTTTCCAAGAATAATTATAATAAACTTACACTAACTAAAAAAATCATCTTCGTGACTTCCACCTGGCACATTAGTGCTGCTTAGTTGGCAGGCAGTAATTTATTAATCCAAGGTGGTCAAATTATTGTGATTTATGTGACTGCGCTCTTTTCATGTAACCACTGTTGAATATCAATTACTTCATACCTGATACTTAAGTTTAGACTTGGGACAAGCCACCTCTCCCACAAGGAACCAATATGCCGCAAAATGCCTGGATAACTTAATGATTTTTCTGATTCCAGCATCTCTTATTTGGGGCAAATCATCATTTCAAACCATTTTTATGAAGCACTGTTTTCAAATGTAAGGTGCTTTGAAAGAGACAGTGATAGGTGCCTCTAGCATATTGAATTTACAGATTAGATAAAGATCTTTCGTAAGTCTCATAAATGTACTCTTCCCTATCAACTTAGATAAAAGTGGCAACTACCTGGACAAACAGGAGTTTGTTGGGTGCTTTTTACTATATCCTTGAAAAATCACTGTCAGTGCAAGGATTGCCTGCTCTACATAGATGAGGATCTCTATTTTTAGCAAATTACAAGAATTTGGAATAGGAAAAGCAGAGCTGAATTCAAGACTTCAAGTCCTACATATTTTAGTGAGACTTTCCCCAGACTGAGAAGAACTGACTACAATATGCAAAACATCTAGTTTGGGCTACAAATAGTCCTACTTAATAAAAATAATTTCCTCTCTGTAACTTTGCAGCAAAGCAGCGGCTCTTACTTTTTAGGCTATGCTTCCATTGCTGGCAGCCATGCAAACACAAAGATTGCCTAAGTTACACCAAAACTGCAGTGCTGGCTCAGAAAAAACCCAGTGCTCCTCACATGCCCACCTCTCCTTGGCCCAACCAGCTTCCCCAGAGGAAGAAGGAGAGAGTTGGCAGGTGTTGGGAGTTGGGGTTTTCTTTCCTTTTTTTTTACTTATAGAACTTTTTCCCATAAGTTGCTAGGAAACTAACTACTTGGCCACCTAACAAAAAACAAAAGAAGTTGCTAAGGTGGGGAGAGGAGTGTAGCATCTGGCTGTATTTCTTTTGCCTCTGGGAGTTTCTCTCCCAGCAGAGAGATACCATGAATTTTGGGGGCAGGAAAAGTATGGGGTTGGGGGCAGCTACGCTCTCTCGCTCTCGGCATCGGAAGGAGGAAGGTCAAGCTGTTGCTTACTGCAGGGAGAATTCACTGTCACCACTGGAGTCCAGTCCTGCCTAGGGAATCTACCACCACCTGCTCCTGTGTCCGGGGAATCCTGAGCTTGCCTTTTCCTGCCCTGCTGGAGCTGGACCAGCCCTGTCCCGCCCCCGCCACTTCTTAGGCACTGCCCTGGATCTTGCTATGCTGTAAACCTACACTGCCCTGCTGGGATATCCCGCAGTTCCAGCTACCACCGCGGAGCTTCTGATACATCTCATCCACCAGCCTGGGACTTCTGCTCATCCCTGCCATTCCAGGTTGGTGCTCCTCAGACTCCTGCAGGGGCACTGGGATCAGACTGCCCCAGGGTTTGCTTCACAAAGCCTCTCCTCCACCCCTTCCCGTCTCAGCCAAGAAGGCTGTCACAAGGTTCCTAGTTCTGTTTTGTTATTAATGCCACAGTTATGGTTTGCCTTGTTATGCATACAAGTAAAGAACTGTTATTCCTATCCCTTATATCCTTGCCTGAGAGCCCCTTAATTACAAAATCATAATAATTTGGAGGGAGGGGGTTAACATTCTCCACTCCAAGGGAGGCTCCTGCCTTCCCTAGCAGACACCTGTCTTTCAAACCAAGACAGCAGAAGAAGAGAAAAGAAAAAGGTAGGCATTATCCATGCACCCCAAGGTGCTGCCTGGGTGTAGCTGGGAGGCACCCCTTGGAGCACTGATGTACCTCAGTACAAACAACAGATGCCCCCACAACCCCTGATAAACACAGGCATTTAAACACATAGTCTCTGTAAAACCCCATGTACTGCTGAGGGCATAGGCTCAGGAGTGACAAGGTTACAGAGCTGAGCCCTAAGGACAGCTCAGTGCTGTTGTGATTATTGCTGTCTGTATTGCAGCGGCAACAATGACAGCGATCGAATTGGATCCCTTACCCTGCACTGCTCGTGGATACACAAGATGGCAGTTTTCCACCCAGGAAGGTTCTGTTCTAAATTTAAATGAGATCTCATTTATAAATAGCAACAGAACAATGTCGTTAAATAGTCTCCTTTGCCAGCGTCATGATGATTCCAAACTGCATCAATGGAAGCAGAGAAAATTAACAGCTTTGCCTTAATCCTTTGTATGTTATGCTGGGGAACTTGTCAATATGACTCCATTTCCAGCACTCCCATTCCTGTAATTTGAAGTAAAAAAACCCTCACAAAATAGAATGTCTGCAAAGACAAACTATCTAAACCAGAAATGGCAAGAGAATTAAGGTAAGAAGTTCAAAGCTGATGGTACTGCCCATGGCAGCTTCTGAGGTTGACTGTGCGTCTTGAAAAAAAGAAACCAAAAAACCCCCAGAAAACTAAAAATCACACAAGACAAAAGTAAGAATTAACTTTCTTATTTTGTAGTGGAATTCCCTTACAGTTAAATACAGATTCCTCTTCTTTAACAGTTGGATACAGCATGCTGTACAACTTGGTTTCAATGTGTGCCTCACCAGAAAGTGTTGGTCTCCATTATATTACTGAAGCCTACGAAGGTATAGTTAAATGGCATGTAAATAACAAACCACAGCACATTTTACTAGATGGCTGCTCAAAAGTTCATTGTAGGCACCCAGGAAATCTACAAAGATAGCATTCAGAATACCAGGAATTGCTAAGTGCACCACTAGGACCAGCATGAACAGCAATGCAGGAAAACAACTAAAAAGAGAATGAGCCTGATGTATTACTGCACTAGTTTCACATGACTCTTATACCAGCAATTTTCACAGGAATCAGTCCAATTCCATTTTGCTAGATAGAGTTAGAGTGGCTTTAGACCGAGTAACACAGCAATGAATCAAATTTTCTACAAAATTCCATCATAGATTTCTCCCTGTCTGAAACCAGGAGGAAATATGAGATATCTAGAAAAGTAACTACACAGAGATATCTTCACAGTGATCATACATTAAGAAAGAGGAGCAAAATGCTTACTGAGGGGGAAAAAAAAAGTGGAAAAAAGTTACTTCCATTTTCCCCAGGAGGCTGCTGTCCTCATCATCAACAGTATTTCAGAAGGTATCTCGGAAAGACTAAGATATGTATTCTTGTTCCCATGTTTTGGGTTTTTTTCTTAACTTAGTTTACTACAAATAGTGTGTTTTGAGATATGAGAGAGGAATATATAATAGTTTATTTCTAGCCACTATTGATAAAAATTCTTATTTCTAAAGCATTCTCGTGAAAATAAGTAAAGGCAAATATCAGAGCATTAAAAAAAATATCGTATATAGGAAGCTTTGTAGGGGAATTTCTGACTTGAAATCAAAGCCAAAGGAAAAAAAATATGCTGAAGGATGCAAATCTGTGATGACCTCACATTAAAAAGGAAGAAGACTTCTGATAATGGACAACAGGAGTGAGACTCAAAAAGAGGGGGTTTAATATTTTCACCCTTACAGGTAAATTTATTAGGGTTAACAAAATGGTATAAATGTGAATATGAAATGAGAGGCCCTAGAATGGAGAAGAAAGATGGGAGGAGAGAGCCAGGCTAATTAAACAACGCAAACTTTAATAAAAGGTAAATACTGTGAGTGAGAGTTGAGAGAAATTAATCCTAGAATTTGGGTGAATTAAGTGTGCTACTTGAAGCAGGTGACCTTTTCAGGGGTCTGGTTGGGATGCCATCCACCTGCCCAGCCTAAAAAAAGAAAAATCACAGCTAAACTCTTGGTTACAGCTATACACATTCTGAACATAGGGGTTTTAGATGTTTTTGGGTTTTCTGATGTAAAGCCTTAACCAGTGTGGAACCAAAAATTCCCTCCTGAAAATACTAAGCTG
Source organism: Cyanoderma ruficeps (assembly GCA_008694505.1). Lineage (NCBI taxonomy): Eukaryota > Metazoa > Chordata > Aves > Passeriformes > Timaliidae > Cyanoderma > Cyanoderma ruficeps. Next base: position 13,940,825 of record VZDJ01007754.1, read on the forward strand.
CCCTTTTTTTTTTTTCAGTTTTTTGGTTTGGGCTTCCATTTGCCCAGAAACATATTATACATCATTGTCTAGAGAACCTGTAGAATAAGGGCAATAGCTAGATCCCTTGAAATGGAATGAAATAAAAATCAATGGTTATTGCAGTTTGGGAGGAGTGTGCATGATATGAGATAATACCGAGGGCTTGGATGGACAGCGAACACTGTCAGTGTTTCTATCTGTAATCAGAGTTTTATCTTACATCTCCAATTAAGTACACTCAAATAGTTTCTTGAAGTTCTCTTTTGTTTTTTAAGGTGAGCCCCTAGGAATTTGCAGGTATCACGTAAAAGCCCTGATGGACCAATAACTTTTGCAGTCCATTCAAGGAAACATTGAAGCTCTTTGCCAATGCAAAAGAAAAAGCAAACTAACTAAAAATGAAACCAAGTAAAATGAAAACAGAGGAAGTGTGGATTTTAAGGTTATTAAAAAGAAATAAAATCAATTGAGCTGTTAGAAGAGTTCAAATTATAGTGCCTCTATTAAGCCAATGATGGCAGCATACTCAATGAAGAGAAGTGCATTTAATGCATGTACAGCAGAATACTAACATACATTCTTGCTGTAAGAGAATAGTCTAACTGGAAAACAAAACAAAACAATTTTTTTAAGTGGTCAGAAACACTGGTCACCACAACCAGGAAACATATGCCCTTGTTTTCCATAAGGAAAAGTTTTTGGTTCAGTGATGCAAATGCTATTTGAAACTCACACATTTCTGATAATGACTGCTGGTATTCTGCCTTTTTTACTTTTTTGTTGTTGTTGATTTTGTTTTGTTGGTTTTTGGGGTTTTTTTTTTAAGGAATAATCTGTCAAATTTTAATAGCAAGCTTCAGTTTTCAGGACAAAGTCCCTGCTGGCACCCTGTGAGTCATTAGTTTTTCAGGCACACGCATAATGAAAGGATACCTTTTGTTTTCAGAATGTTACCCAAAATTAAACATGACTACAAGATGCAAACTAATCCAGGCTTGACTTTTCACTGTCAATACTCATTTGTGTATCATGTTTAAAATGCATGGGTTGGAAAGAGAATGATACAGATTTCAGACATTTCTAGATACACGTGTGATTAGGCATATGATAAAACCCCCCCCTGAAAATTTAAAGCCACCTTCAAATAAAAGTCATGAATGCAAACCATGCAACCCATATGTGAATCTCTTCCCACAAAAAGACAGAAAAGAAATGAAAAAAGTAATAAAAACTCTCATAGTTCTTGTGACATCTTTGTGACCATTCACAAGGCTCTTTTTAACTTCATTATAATAACCTCCNAACTTCGTTATAATAACCTCCATAAGGAAACCTCAGAAGGAAAAGGCATTCTGTCTTGAGCAGCAGGGATACAAAGGCAAGGAGCACAGGGAATTCATAAGGAATGAGCTATATTAACCTTCCCTATCTCTAGTCTTTATCTTTTCTCTCAAAAGAAAGAAGGAGATTCCAGGCTAACAGCTTCTCTATTGGCAGTACTGCATCATTCCTGATCCTAAGAACTTTAAATGTCTACCCTTGCAGATTAGCCAGTATGAAACAAGTTAAGGAGTAAACCATACTAATTTCCATACAAATATGTGCGATTTTTTAAATTACCATTTTCATCAACAAAATCTTCCCTTTTCTAATAATTTTTTAAAAATCTGTAGCTGGTTAAGATGACCAAGTTATCTGATTTGTTGCAATTTCCCTATTACATTGGAATTCCCAAATCAAGTTGTGTTAACTGGTGAACTTTAACCACCATTAATCAGAAAGCTCTGGTAAACTGAGACATGTATTGCAGTTTCTTCCACCCACAAATACCAGCAAGACTCCCGGGGGTCCTACAAAGCAAACCTGCAAGGAAAAATCTCTGGTGAGTTACGCCCAGTATCTCAGTTGCAAGTGGGAAAAGGGTGTGGAATAGCCTCAGGTCTCCAGAACTGCACATTTGTCAACAATAAGGAAAAAAGGAGAGAGATAAAATCAGTTTGGCTAACCAAAGCATGTGTAAAATACAAAGCAAATTCAGTGTATCTTCCTCGTCAAAACTGGCAGCAAGAAAACACAAATGTCTTCAGAATTTTAGGTCTATTAGGAACAGCTGAAAACCAGCACATTACAGAGGATATTTGCTAAGAGTAAGCCAAAGATGATTGTGATGGCAAGTAATAAAAAACTGAAACTGCTTCCATTCATGGGAAATTATGTTCAATTCACCAATTCCATAAGTTCGATCAATCTGGATAAAACTGAATGGCAAACTGCACACAGACAAGATAAAAAAACATGATGAAATTTATTTTTGTGTAGCTGTGCTCGTAAGCAGGCCCCCTGTAGAGCTGGTTATAGGACTGACAATCAATAGACAGCCCCCCTTCAGATTCAGAACACACAGAACTCACAACAGAACTTAAAGTAAACCAAACTTTTTTCTTCTTACTTCAGAGCCATTTTATTTGTAGTTTCCATCCCAAGCTCTTCCCTGCTAAAGAAAGAACTAATGAAACTCCTTAATAGTTTCAATGTCTTGACAGATTTGCTAATAGTCAAAAGCTTTAAAAGATGAATACAGCTACAGTTCTCATGATGCAGCTAAAAGAGCCTACACACCACTTCAGTTCCACTTAATTTTTACTGCAAGTGGACAAAGTCCAGCACAGGAAATCCTGATTACTTCTGCTGACCACAAGCAGAATGCAGCTGCTATGGACTCTTGGGATCTTAAAGGATTAGTGGAACTAAATGCTTTGAGATATGAGTAGGTTGGAAAGTTGCTGCAAAAGTAAGGCCACCTTGTGAAACAACATTTCACCATATAAACACAATATAGTTGTGTACACATAACTATGAAAAGTGAATTGTGCTAAAAGACCAACTTGATTAGACCACATAAAGAGTGTTTTTCTGTGAAACAGGGTTATATAAAGAGCAATACGAAGGTAAGAAAGTACAGAGACACCACAATGAGCACCATACGGAAGAGTCCACCTACCATGTGAGATTCCAGTAGAAAATTGTTTCTTCTTTAATCGTCTCCTCCCTGAGGCTTTGTGCATATTGAAACACATGAACGCAACCCCCAAAGATTCCCAGCACAACACAAATGCTAGCAGTTATCTGTTTCTTTCAATTTTGTTTAGTAAAAGAAGTAAAAAATCAGTCCTGTTCTTTTTCAGTCACTCTGCACCAGATGAGTCCTGCAAACACCAACAGGCCTCTTTTTTCATATAACAAGTTGGTAGAGAATGTGGAGAACTCAACAACCAAGGCTATGAGAGCAAGAATGTGGAAGCCTGAGTGCAGCAGAAATAGAAATTGTATCACTGTCACACACAGCAAACAAGAACACTCAAATACCAAGCTGGTAAAAAGGTCATAACCCATGTCATGTATGCCAAAGGAGAACTGTGAAGGACTTTTGAAATCCAGCAGCGAGTACAGCCATGGCCTTTGAAAGAGAGACACTATCATGGCTTCTACGGTAGAAGAACAGGCAGGACATTTGTATCCTCATGCCTAGACATGTGAGGCTTTTAAGAGTCTTTTAAATAAAGATGTGTAAGTTTCTGAGAGTCTTGGCAAAGTGGATTGTTTGTGGGAAGGGAGGAGTTAACAGGGAGGGTGGCCTGGGCTGGAGGAATGTTGGGCAGCTAGTGAGAGCAATGTGAAGATAAGAGCAGGGCAATAGGGGAGGAAAAAAAATGCTGTGGGGATCACGATGGGGAATACAAGGCTGGGGAATGTACCTTTGCTGCAGAAGAGATAAATCTGCTGCTGCTAGGAGAGGATGGTGAGGGTGGGAGGAAAGGCCAAAGAAAGAAGTTTTAGATATCACAGAATGTGAGAGGAAAAAGAAAACTGCGTTGGCTAAGGCTAAGGTAACTGTTACAAGTGGTCCTGGAGAAAACAGAGGGGATAGGAGACAGGAAGGTGGGCATCACAACTCTTACAGGAAGATAAGTGAGAAGCTTACACAGAAATCACAGAGCAGAACAAACCAGAGGACAACCAGCAAAGTAGGGTCTTGACTGGCACAGAAGGGTTTGGAATGATCCCTGTCCACCTGGTACTGCTTCTTGCGAAAACAAATCGCCCCCAGTTGACCAATGCAGATAAAATTACCTGCCTGAAACAGCCTGTGCAGCCACAAAATGGTTCATGTGCAACTCACAAGAAACACCAGCCATGGCAAATGAACTGTGCATACAGCCAGAGTTGAGATGTGTTAAAGCAGCTGGAAATGGTGTCTGCAGGGCATTTTTTGAAAGAACAAAAGCCATATGGGTCCAGAGTCACATGGTAATAGCAGCTATTGTCTGTGGTTATTAGATGGGTGCCAGAGGGAGATGCAGTCCAATTAGGGTGAGCTAACATTCAAAACTGCAGGGCTGGAGGATCCACTCATCCCTTGCACGTGATTATGGGTTCTTTGAACCCCGCTAACATAAACAGTCTGGATTCAGAAGAGCAGGTTGGCAGGGCTGGGAATACTCTCCAGGAGTGAGCAGACCCCAAGCAATCTAATAAAAAGGAGAAGACAAATATCTACAAAAGTAAAAGATGCAAACAGTTTTAATGCTTGTTAATACAGACCCTGAATATATACAAGCAAGTGGAAAGTAAAGACAAGATGGACCCCTGCAGTTCTGTATATGGGGCTTGACTGCAGGATAACAGAGAAGGTTTTTTGTGTCTTTGTTTTTCCAGGAATTCTGCATGAGTCATGAAGATGACATTGGATTTAGAATAATTGTGTTTCAAATTAAAAATTTAATGCCTGGGAGAAGACAAAGCCAAATGGAATAAGAAACCACGAACCACCTTCATGCATAGGTTGGCAAACCTGTATGCTAGAAATCAAGAAGATCTCAAGAGTCAAGTGTTGAAACCAAGAGCGGGTGATCTCCAGCAATACAAAATCAACACGTGTAGCTCCACTATCTGAGGAATATTTAGACTGTAAGATTGAGGAGAATCACTTGCTCAACCCTTTGGGAGACAGCAGAATAAGGTATAATTAGCCAGGAGATACAGAACCAATCCTACTGTAGATGTAAGGAGTGGGTCTGACTTGTTGAGAGAGTTTGCTGCTGTTACTGATGTCTTGAAAGACACTGGGTGCCTGAGAGACACAGCATAGCTTGACAAGTCTTTGGGTAGGGGTGATGGTATTGTATTCAGCAAGACAGGAGAAAAATGACAGTTTAAGTAATGATCTCTGGCTGAGAAAATGATCTTAGTCTGGATGTCAGTAATAATTGTTTGTGCAAGGGTAATGCAGCAACAGAAAGCCCTGTAGCAATCTTGGTTGCAGAGTGGTGAGTGGCAGTGAAAGCACCAGCTGAAACACCCCAGGGATGAGTGACAAGAGAAGTTTGCACACATATGCTCAAGATAAGTTGCTGTAGAAGGATTAATACATTTCTGTTAGGATCCAAAACCACAGGAACCACATGAATGTCCAAGTGAGGGTAAGAAAGGGTTGTGACCCACTATTATTAGCCCAGTGGTTATGGACTACTAGTTCAATGACCCAGCTTATGTAATTAACCAGTGTATCAAAGCGTGATGAAAGGATCTGGAGTCTGGTTTTCAGGGCAGTAAACACTGCCACTCCACAAACAGCACCTTGTGCTGTTAGACTGCCAAAGCCCATCGCCACAGAATTACAAGGACAAAAGCAGCTTTCAGTCATGGACATAGAAATCTATTTTTTTTTTTTAATTGGTCTGGTTTTGGGGGTGGGGTTTTTTTCTTTTCCCTTGAAAGTAGGGTTGGTAAAAGTTTGTTTTTGTATTTCAAGGGAAGTAGTATGACTTCAGGTAAATTATTTGAGTTTCACAATGGTATTCCAGTATGCCAAGACATTTCACGCCAACTGATTGTGTGAAAATTAATACATGACTGAAGGAAAAGCAAAGTATCATAGATGCTGTAGTAAATGTTCACTGGTTTTGTTGAAAAACTTCACATTTCTTATAACTAAGGATGTTCATATATCATTCATACACACACAATTATGTGTTAGGCTAGTAAGGAAAAAGAGATAGAGTATTCAGCACTGCCCATAACTCTTGTGACTGCTAAAGGAGTTTAGTGTATGATTTATAGGAAGAATAAAACCCCCAACAACATTAGAAATCTACCTATTTCAATATCTGAAAGATCTCTCAAAATTACTCTTCTGTGTTTAAGATTAGGAAGAAAATTTTATACAGTAAGTTCTTTAAAACTGTTTTCCTCAAAGTACATACACAATGAAAAAGAAATCAGTCTTTCTGGGTTTTTTTTCCAGTATAAAAATCATCAACCTTGGATGACTTTTTATTACACAATGTTGCAACCAGCAAACGTAGTGTGCAGGAGTTAGGTACTGAAAATAACAATTTGGCTTTTTGTAAAGCAATTGGCACAGCGGTTATCTGAATGGCTGCTTGATAGGAACTGCTTGCAACCTACCCTGGTTTCTGCTTTTCCAGAACTGATTCTTATGGAGTTACAACACAAACTTCATCTCAGTGGTAAAATTAGATTTTAGATTAGATTAGATTTAGACTGGAATATTTTAACAATAGCAATGTTAATGTAACTAAACAGCTTTAAAATTCAGTAAGAGCACCTGTATTTCAGCATTTGAAGTTACTAAGAGTTTTTAAAATAGCACAGAACAAAAGCCAGCGTAAATGAAGCAAGCTAGCAGTAATATTAGAGAGACAGTTGAACTTAAATTGCTGGTTTACCCCTGTATTTTCATTAAAGCTGATAATCTTTCTCAAAGGCTCTGTAAATTGCTGGACCACAGAAGGTACAAGGACAGCAGTGAGGAAGTTGAGCCTGCCTGTGTGAAGATGATCCGGCGTTGAACGAACAGTAACCAATCAGCCGCCAACTGCAGCTTCTCTTTCGGGCTGACCCCACCCATTATTCACTGCTCCTTTACTGATGACTTTGACACTAGAGCCAGGAATACACAGTTGAGTGAGATGTACAATAACGTCCCCGCGGCTGTGCCATGGAAGACATTTACCCCGTGTGGGCTGGGGAAAGAGGAGAGACAGGATTGTTCATGCTGTGGGTCAGGGCGTTTGCAGGTGGCTGGACATTGGGCTGCAAGCAGAGCCTTTGCCCTCAGCACAGCAAATCCTCACGGGCTGTGGGCAGCTTTCTGAAGGCAACCGGGGTGCCCTGGGCTTGCCTCACTGCCCCTGTCTGGGGGACGCAGTGGAATAGGAGGATGACAGACAGCTAGCTAAAATGCTGCTACTTATTAAAGATCCACATACATATTTAGGGTAAACTTTAATGACCAAGGTTTCCCTTTCTGCCATTTTTCTTTCTCTCCTAAGAAGTGAAGGCAGCTGGGCATGGCTAGGGAAGAGAGAAGTCAGTCTCTGCACTTTCTGCATCAGCAGGTAAGAGGCCTTTCAAATGTCAGCATTCTCATCCTTAAGGACAGACTCTTAGAAAAGCTGGAAAAACCTCAGCAGCTCGATGCAAAGGAAGGATTCTTTCCTATTCATCCAACACTCCACAGTACCATGCTTTATGAAAGCTGAAAATACTTTTCAGTTACAAAATATTTTTTTCTGTGGTTTTCCAAATCACAGACAAAGGAATATTAATAAGATAAACCCATTACTCTCCACATTATACAAGAAAAAAAGATCTTACAATGTAAAGGCCAATTTCAATAGTTGATCTGTGATTGGGTACAGAATGTTGGGTCTGTGTTTCTTCACCCCTCATGTAATTTTAATAGCACTGACGTAGCCACTGCACTTTAATGCTGTCTTGGTGATGAATGAAATTGAAAGAACTGCATCTTCTGCATCGTCTGCAAAACCTGCATCTTCTATTCTAGGGACACCTTGTTTCTTTGATGATTTTAAAACTCAATATTTACATGCATCAAGTTTAATCTAATCTGTAAATCAGCACTTCCAAGAGAAAATTTTGTACCAGAAAAGAAAGCAGCCTAATCTTTTCCAAATACATTAAACTCAAACCACTCTGGAAGATTATAGCAACCAGGAGCTTAAACAATCTGTCTGCTCAATAAATATCCTTGAAGACAACCATCTAGAAATTTTAAGCTCTTCCATCCTACACATAATACTGCTTTAATGTACTGAAGGAGAAAAAAATGTTTAAATGAACTTTCATTAAAATCTTAATTACTTATAATACATTTATTGTTTCATTAATTTTCTCTGTTAACTATTATGAATGTTTTTCTTTAATGATATTTATTTTTATTGCTTCATATTTTTTCTTGATTAATGCACTTTGTGGTGCTTGTAGGCTTAAGTGCAGGCTTCACCACAGGACCATTTCTGGTTCTGCTATCAGCTGTGAATCCCATTCTCACATGCATCACCAACTAGCAGTGTAAGGGCAACTTGACTCCAGATATCTTTATTCACAGAGTAGAAAGCATTTGATAAACTCAAGATACTTTCACTTAGACTCTGATCTTGAACCTTCACACTGTGTGTGTACACAGTGCAGGCTTTTATGCCAGACAATGATAAAGATGTTCAATAGGCTCCTGTTTTAACAGAAGTTCAAGTCCTACATCAGCAGCAGAAGTATAAAGTCCAGTGTAATGTTATGGTAAAATCCTTTATTTAACCTTAGGATTTCATATACTGCACCACTTGAGCTTTACTATTGCAGTCTATAAGGTAATAATAGTAATTTCAGTGAAATTGCAGCCTTGCAAAGCTCTGCTACATACACAGTCTTCTTCACTGTAATACAAGATTTACAAGGCAATATATAGAACTGAAACATTTTAAAACCTGGTGAGGATGTTTGAAGCAACAGAGCACTTTACAATAGTTAATGGTAGCAGATGGATGACAAAAATGAGTCATGGTAATACAATTTTTCTGTAGAGGTGTGGGCAAAACAGATGTTAAGTCTCTTTTTCCTTAATGCTCAAAGATATAATTTTTCCCAGTGTCTTCTTTAACCCAGATCTCTTTCCAGTACAAATTCCCTTTGCTTTTGCTGCAGTCTGCACAGGAGGGCAGATGCTGCTCCCTTACTCGAGTCTACTCACGACTAAGCAGGTTGGGTTTCTTATGGGATTTTAGGTCCCCACATGCACACAGGTTGCCCAGCACAGGAATTACAGCTTCTGGTGTTGACCCAAGCCATGTGTCATGCTTTTGTGCCCTTTCCTGCTCTCACAGCCTGAATATTTAAGAGGAGAAAGGAAAACACTGTCCTGGTCTGCCCCAGAGCCAAAGAGCAGCTGCCTAGTGGTGTCACAAGCCACTTCACCAGCATCTCCCTCCATTCCTGTTGCAGATGCTTTATCTTATCAAAGAAGGTCTGCTTTCCTTGTTCTGTAATATACTCTACAAGATAATACCCACAAGCCACCCTTAGATCAGCAGTGAAAGGAAACTGTTTAACAACAAAGAAATGGCTGATCCCAATTATCACATTCTCCTTGAAAACAGTGGGGTTTGTACCTTATTGTTTGGGTTTGGGGTTTTGTTTGTTTGTTTTTGTTTTCTGTTTTTTGGTTTGCATTGTTTTGCCTCTGGAAGCAATGCCCATATTTTGTATTCCTCATGTCTGATGTGAAGTAGCAGTAACTTGATATGAAGGACATCTTGAAATATTCTGCCTTTGTGAATATGAATGTAGGAATCTGCAGAAACTGTGAATGAACATTTACAACAAACTGTGAGCCTCCTACTGATGCACTCAGAAACAAAACAGGAGGCGAGAGAGAGAAGGGAAAGAGATGAATTTGTTTTCCTAGCAAACAGCTGTCTTCTTTAACAGAAGAAACTAAAAAGAAAACAGTGTGTGAAGAGGCCAAAAGCTGCATTAATTACAGTATTTTTAGATGCTACAAGCACAATTTTGATAAACACTCTAAACTGTGAAAAAAATGTACTGTCGATGCAATTAAGTCTTTTTCATGGTGCAGCATCATCAATGAATGTGCCTGCTGAGAATATATTGTAGGCTGTGCAATGCAGTTTCCCTTTGATTAATGATTCAAGGCAATCAGTAGGGACCATACCAACTCCTGGGGGATGCCACAGCAAGCAAGCACAATGTCATCATTTAATTTCTTCTCTTGACCTACATTACAGAGTGAAGACTCAGTCACTATTCAGGGCCAAATTCCAGACATGGTTATAGAAAAGCAACTCCCACAGGGTTAAAACTAACACGTACACAGCTTAGGAGAAAAAAATTGTACTGGAGAGATTAATTCTTGGATATTTGGAGGGACGCTATTTATTTGTTTATTTAGATCAAGTGCAGGATATGGGAAGGTGACAGACTAATCCTTATGCTACTTTTAATGGCCAGGCTGCTGCGAGTTATTCATACCAGAAAAGCAATTCCTCTAGCCAGGAAAAAGCTAGATCTTGTTTCTTAGCTAGCCAGTATTTCTATTTAGCCAAAGCATGGCATTAGAGCTGGTGTTCTCTCAGGACAGCCCTAGAAGTCAGCCTGAAATAATCCTTTTTGCTGGAGGCAGCCAGTAGTGACATCAGTCTGTCAGCTGCATTGCTCTCCTGTAGTGACACGAAGTCCTTCATTTCACGCCAGTGGGCAGTGACCATATTATCTCATGAAGAATTCAGAGCTGAGTGAGGTAACACAGCAGATTTGGTTTCATAGCCATCAGCACTTAGAAAACACTAGGAAGTTCAAAATGCGATAGAACCTCCTATTGTTTGGGAAGCAAAACTGTCCTCTGCTTCCTAAACCTGCTCTATGTACAGCATTTATTCTTGCCCAAGGACTCAGTTATTGTCTTCAAGTACATCATTGTTTCAAGCAAGGATAAGTGAAAGGCCAACAATAGCAACATTGCCAACAGCAGTGCTACTCTGACATGCTGAAATTTTCTACAGTGAGGGTAAAGCTCATCTGCACTAGAGGCATAATTTTCTCCAGGGCTAACTGTTTGAAATGCATTTCCTGAATAACAAAAGAGCATCTCTATGTGTAAAAGCTATTTTCAGCTTTGACTTCATTTATAAACTCAAAGCATCTCCACTATTTTCATTTTTTCCATAAGGAATAGATGCAAGAATAGATATGATGGATGCTAGTCACAATACTTTCTGAACTCCAGAAAGCCGCCCAGACACTTTAGAATGAAAATTTACATGATATGAAATGGAGCAAAAGAATATAAATGCCTTGATACATGAGGTTGCAGATAAGAATAATTCTGGCTGTAGTGGAAGTTGTCAGTTTAAGCAGCTTCACTGGATTGTTAAACAGGAACACACCTACCAGTGGAAACTTAATATTTTTGCTAAGTAGAAGTAGTATGAAACTTTCTATTTTTCCTGTCTTTAAAGGTAATCATTTTAAACCCTATGATGTTGTTTTGAAATGTAGTCCACCGAATCACGTACACTGAAAACCGACTTCAAATCTGTGAATTGCCACCCATTAAGTACTTCCTCTGAGTACGGTCATAAAAAAGATCCCGAACAAAACAGCACACTCTGTTCTTAGGAAGCCCACAAGGAGGTACTTCTAGCCTAGCATAAAACAATTCAGGCAGTAATACTAGTACTCTGTGGAATGTCTACTAAATTTGAAATTGACCAAAACTTGCAAAGACATATTATTTCGAACATACAAAAAAAAGAATATTGTACTTTCTACTTCCAATGCATAAGTTGATTTTAAATTTGTTAAGTCACAGCAGCTGCTGAAGCATCTTCTATGTACTTATAGGCTGTTTATCAGCTGTCATAGGCTGCCATGGTTTTCCTTACCCTCAAACCAGAGATGGTTTAGTGCCTGCACCTTCCCAAATGGAGTGGCACATAAAGCTCACCGTCTCACAGAAAGAGTCTTGAATTAATCACTTATTAAGCTTTATATGTTACACGAACACAGTCACTTCTGTTGCTGAATCCATATGACTGGTATGAACATCCTAAATTACTAACATATCTCTTCTGAGCTACTTAAGGGGAATAAGTCCTTTTATAAGCATAAGGCATAAAAATACAACTTTCATTCTATTTTCCCCATCCTCGTGTATCTCTCTCTCTTTACGTAAAGAAGTGTTCCATTATCCCTGAAAAGAGTAAAACTTTTAGCCCTCAAAATCTAGATTTCAAAATCCTTCAGGCACCTGGACCTGTGCTTCCAAGCTTAAGCAGTACTGGTGCAAGACTGAGAGAGCTAAGAAGTAAGGTTAATTTATTGACAGACAATCTCTGTTCCAAGGATTTCAATTACTCGTTGACTACTTCATATTAAAATAGGTCCTTAGACCAAGCACAAGAACCAAGGTATCCCATTTGTTTCCCACCCCTTGTGAGCCCTACCAGCTAAGGACCTCTGTCCTCAACAATTACAAGATTTAATTGGACAACTTTCAGCAGGAGAAAGGAGAGCAAAACCGATCCGTCCACATCACAGACTTCTATTCCCTGAAGACACACTTTAGGCACTTAAATCCCTCATTAGCAAGACCTCAAATGTATATTTTGCCATTGGAAAAATAACTAAGAAGCAGCCAATCTAAGTTTAAGAATAAATTGGGTACCCTTATTTTAAAGACCGCAGGACTAAATGTTACTTAGATTAGCTCCTCTTGCTTCTCTGAGTGTAGAGAAAATCTGGGCGTATTCCTGGAGCAAGAGCCCGTTTCCCTGAACTCTGTTGCTGCTGCCTTCCTGTCTCACATCCTCATGTCTACACTCATCCTCCCCACAGTCATTGGATTGGAGAAGCACAATTTGATAAAAATCAAAACTGACAAACTATCTACCTGATCAAGTGCTTCGATGTCCTCAGAGATCAAAACTCAAGGCCTAAATAGGAAGAACATAAGACATCAGTGACCACCTAGACACGATGGCAGCACTAACTGCTATCCCATGGGAGATTGGAGGCAGAAAGGGCGGAAAATGGGAGAATAGTAATTACCCTTATGACGATTCACACTGGAACGTGACACGGAGATCACATTTTTACAATGCCATCAATAAGGACATCCTGAAGCAGCTGTGAAGGCAGCCCACAAACTGGGACACTTCTCTTAACCTTGTCCTCACTATCACATGTGGCCTGGCTCAAAACTGCACATGTGAATCAAGATAAACTCTACCCTTACGGGAGCAACAAAAGACAAAGACACCACAATTTTGCTCTATTTCAGGAGGCAGAGCCACACAAAGACAAACTTGTTTAAAATGGGCAGCTAAGAGAAATAAAACCTGACAGTGTGGAGGTTGTTGAAGGAGCAACACTGATGAATGCATACCACAGATTTTTTTGAAAGTATTTTTAGAAAGGGTAGAAAACTCAAGATGACTGAACAGAAAGTTAGGGAGGTGATTAGAAACAAGTTTTCCACCAGAAGGCTAAAGCTGGGTCAAACCTAAGAAAAATGAATTTATCATGAACCCTGGTAGATTAAATATAAAAACGTGACCAAGAGGGCCCAAATAGGGTTTGAAGAGCAACTGTCAAAGGGAGATAGATTAAATAAAAAATTTTTCTCCAAACACATCAGTAGCAAGAAGTTTGGCAAAGTCTGTAAGTTGATCAAAGTCTGTAAGTTGATCAAAGTATTCAAGCAACATGACAAAGGACAAAATTGCAGAGAATAAAATAAGTTCTTTGTATTAGTGCTCACTGTAAAAAAAAAAAGGACAGAATTCCATGCTGAAATTCTTATTTTGGGTGGACTCTGTAAAGGATATCTCTGAATTCTGTGATATTTTACAGCTACTTTACAACAATGAGTAGTAAACTGCAAAAACCCTCTAGCATACAGTAAGCAGTTCTAAGAGAAATCAGGGGTGAAATCAGTATTTACCAGCAGTATTGAGTAACCTTTCCATACAAAGCTGTCAAAATACTTGGAAAGAGTAAATGCAAGCTGAGTTTTCCAAAGCTGCTTAGATGATAAGTAGATTTGCATACACAAAGGAAAACAACAGAAGTGGTGAAGGGTCAGGACCACAAGTCTTATGAGGAGCAGCTGAGGGAACCAGTGTTGTTTAGCCTGGAGAAAAAGAGACTAGAAGTGGTACCTTAATATTCTCCACAACTGCCTGACAGGAAATTGTAGCAAGGTTGGGGTCAGTCCCTTCTGCCAGGTAACATGTGACAGGACAAAAGGAAATAGCCTCAAGTGGGGCCAGGAGAGGATTAGATTGGATATTAAGAACAATTTCTTCATCAAACAGTTATCAAGCACTGGAACAGGTTGCCCAAGGAAGTGGTGGAGTCACTGTCCCTGGAGGTATTTAAAAGATGTGCAGATGTGGCACTCAGGGACATGGTTTAGTGGTGGAATTGGCAGGGTTAATTTCATGGTTGGACCCAATGATCTTACAGGTCTTTTCCAACCTAAATGATTCTCTGATACTATATAGGGAAAACTCATTTTAGTTGATGAAAGAGACACTATATTTTAAGAAATACAGATGTAATTTTATCTTCATTAATAAGAATATGAGTAATCTATTTTTTAATACTTGAAATAATAGTTTAGGCTGGGGTGTAAGAATTTCATCCCCCATGTCTCTCACAACACACTCCTTCAGACACTAATTTTGGATTATTAATTAAATGGAAGATTGAATGCAACAAGTTACAAGAAAAAAAGTTATCATTCAAAGCAAAATAAAAATACTAATATAATTACTTATTACTATTGTAACAAATAATGCCAAAATGCCTGCCTGAAAATAGGTTGCTCACAGTCTTTGAGGTAATTTTAATGTCTTTTCTTCCGTATGTTAGAGTGTTTGCCTCTAAACTGCTTGTTCCTTTCATTGGTGGAAGTTTACCTAAATGACCTAAACTTTGAAGAAAGTTTACTAGAAATGACCTAGAAAAGAGAAAATTTTTTCGTGTGTTGCACTTTGATTGTATTCTCAGTATGTTGAAAGACTGTATTTCTCAATGTTTATACGGCCTTTTCAGAGCAGTGCTTTTAAATACTGCTCACTATTTGTACCCAAATGTCTGCTTGTACGGACAAAGGGGATGTCAGAGCCTATGCATTTTCCAGAACGAATCTTTATCCCCTTTCTTTCCCCTTAACTATGCACACTGGACTTTTCCTCCCAGAAATTTGAGCGAGATTAATTTTTTCCAACTATAGCTATCTATAAGTTTCATTCTTATATTTCCTCTTAATACTATCAGCATTATATAAGTCCAAGGATTCATCTGATTCTGTATTCTGTTTCTATGGCTATAGCCACCCACTTGATGAGACTGAAAACAGGGACAACCACATAGAATCATAGAATGGTGTGGGTTGGAAGGAACCTTTAAAGACCGTCTAATAAAACTCTGCCATGGGCAGGGACAGCTTTCACTAGGTCACTAGACCAGGTAGCTCAGAGCCTCATCCATAACCTTACCTGAACAGGATTCCCCTGAATACTTTCCTAGCTTCCAGTTGTTTTCCATTGGGATAATTTACAGACTCTGAGGTGTTTCTGGGTTAGTAACCCTGATAGGTGCTTCTTCCAAGCACTTGTCCATTTCCTCCTAGAGACCATGTAACCTTTAATCACTCACAACATTGCTTATCAGCAAGCTCCTCAGTTCTGATTCCAATCCCATGAAAAACTTTCTTTTTTTCTGTTTTGTAATGGACTTCTCAGATTAATTTCATGCCCCTAGTTCTTGTATTTAAAGAGACAGCATGCAGTATCTCCTTTTGCCATGGCATTCATGATTTTAGAATTATTATGTGCCTGTCTCGTCCATGTCCGCCATCTCCATATCATCTATTTGTGACATCTATTGTGGGTTAACCTTGGCTGGCTGTTGGGTGCTTACCAAGCTGCTCTATTGTTTCCCTCTCTCTAAAAAAGGATAGAGGAGAAAAACAAAACAAAACAAAACCTTATGGGTAGAAATAAGGACAGAGAGAGATCACACTTCAGTTTCTTTCTCTTGTGGGAAAAAACTTGACTTGACTAAGGGAAATTAATTTAATTTATTGACAATTAAACATAGTAAGATGGCAAGAAATAAGATAAAATATAAAAACTTCTTCTCCCTCTCTCCCGTTTTTTCCCAGGCTTAGCTTCTCTCCAGATGTCTCTACCTTTTTCCCTGTGAGCAGAATAAGGAGATGGGGAATGGGGGTTTTAGTCAATTCTTTATGCATTGTCTCTGCTGCTCCTTCCTCCTCAACTCTTCAAGCATGGGGTCACTCTCACGGGATACAGTCCTTCATGAACTGCTTCCCACAGGCTGCAGTTCTTAGGGAACGTCTTCCACTGGGTGCAGTCCTTTGGAAACAGGTTGCTCCAGTGAAGGCCCCTCTTAGGGTCAGAAGTCCTGCCAGAAAACCTGCTTGACCATGGGCTCTTCTCTCCATGGGCTCACAGGTTCTGCCAGGACCCTGCTCCAGCATGATCTTCCCATGGAGTCATAGTCTCCTTTGGGTACCCCACCTGCCCTGGCATGGGATCCTCCAGATATCTGCTCCATGACAGACCTCCATGGAGTGCAGGAGCTCACCATGGGCTGCATGACAGGGTGCAGGGGAATCTTTGCTATGGTGCCTGGAGCACCTCCCCCCTCACATTCTTCACATATTCACAGCTGCTTCTCTCACATATTCTCACAGTTCTCTCCCAGATGCTGTTTCCCAGCAGTTTTTGCTGGAATACATTATCCCAGAATCACTACCATCATCACAAGCAGGCTTGGCCTCCAGTGGCAGGTCTGTCTTGGAGCCAGGTGACATTGGCTCTATCAAACATGGGAACCTTCTGGCATCTTCTCAGAGAAGCCACCTCTGCAGTTCACCCTGCTACCAAAACTTTGCAATGGGAACCCAATACATATGGACATCCCACCAAGTCACATCTCGTATGGAAGCTGTTCCCTGCCTTTGACTGTTCATTGGCTTTTCCTGAATATTTCCTTTTCTGCAATATGACCTTTCTGAGAAGAGAGAATATGAACAATATGGTGTTCAAGTTATGGGTGAACCACAGACCTGAAAACATACACTTCGTTCTTTTATAGTTTTCTGCTATTTTCCTATAAATTCCTAGCTCTTGGTACTTTCTGATTGTTACTGAGATGGTAGGTCCATAAAAATAACTGTCATAATCAATAATGCCTCTCTGAAATCATTGGTTTTCCAAAAAAGAGAGGTTTTTCCAGTCCTCTTTGCAAAAATCTCCAATTTTCTATCTTACTATACCTCTGATTTTGATTAAACATGTATTTACTGAATATTTGGGATAAAAATTAGTAGTAGTAAAAAGCTGAAAATAACAGGTATGTTGAAGCCATTTGCATGGCTCTTGCTTGTGTAAACAAGCCCTACAGGTAAAACATTACTTTTTCCTCATGTATTAATTCAACTTTTATCACACAGTGAAAGGGAGAAAGGAAAGAAATTCTCATAAAAAATAAGAAAAACATTTATTTGCCTGTGACTTAGCCAAATACTTGCCTAATACCCTGATTAGGATATCTTTACTGCCATCCTTAACCCATAAGAAGCACTCAGCAAACCAGGTGACGCTTGGTATGCCAGCCAACTGGGTCTAGGGATGCTATAATGAGTCTGAAGATTTAATTTTCCCAAGGGAAATATAAATCCTGCTTGCATTCAACGGCTGTATTTCTGATACACATGTTTGCGTAGAGGAGATAATGCGATATTTATAAGTGGCATGATACATTACCCCATAAAATTGATGAGCGATTCATGCATCACACTCTAAGAGAATCAAGATATTAATCAGTCACAAACAATCCCTTCTTGCTTCTGAATTCTAATTTCTTAGAGGAGCTGTGAAAATTGTAAACTATTAAGAATTCAAAAGTTAACATTCTGCAATAACACATGATTTATCCATCTGATTTGAGAACTACCTAAATAGAAAGATATAAGTGCTTATCTCTTTTGTTAAATAACACAGGCGAATGATGCAGTCAGAGGTGCAAAACAAAAGAAAAAATCCACGAAAAGGGCATATTCAGGAGGTTTTGGCAGGGAGAAGAACCATCCAAAACCATGAAGGTATACAGCCTAGGCAGGAAGCCTTTCCTTGTGAATGATACAGGCTACAGGACTATCCTTCAGAAGTCTCTTTCAATAACTTGTGAAGAACTGTTCAAGGCCTGGAATAGATGGATGACTGGAGAAAGCACACCTCCACCATTACAATATAATAGCCAAAAACTTGGCACGAGTCTTTGGACAGGAGTGTTAATTTCACTTTTGGCCTGCTCCAGAGGCAATATAAGTATTACCTGTTCCTTGCCTGGAGGCGGCTATAATTCAGTCTTAGACAAGATGTACTTAGAAAAGATGTGTGTTTCAGAACCCTCCAAAGTTCAGAAATATTTGCATCAGAGAGTTACTCCACAATGATTCAATGCCTACTTTAAGTATATCTATAGTTTATCAGCTAAAAATCCCCACCAATATTTCTAGTGAGAGACATGATATTGAAGAGACTGTTCTTCAGTTCATTGATTCTGCTAGATTTTGGGTTGTCTGTAATCCTTAAACACTGAGTAATGTTTGATGGAAGGATTAATTGTGTCAGGTAAGACTGAGATACTTGGTTGAGAAGGAAAAAGGACAAAGTAAGAGCAAGCCAAACCATGTTCAACTGAACCCACTGAGTTAATCTGGTTTGCTTTTTTATACCCTTTACAAAGACATTTGCTTCCATCTGCCTTATTACAGTTATTTCATTCTTTCCTTTGAACTTTTGGACTAAATGACTATTGAAAATCTTAGAAAATGTCTCCTAAGATTTTTGAAATTTTTCTTTTCAGAGGAAAAGTCATGGCTTGACCAATTTATTTCAGCTTGAAAAATAAGAAACTTTCAACCCCGCCAAGACAGGAAAAATATTTTAAAAATTACTTGGAAGCAAGCATCAGCTATATAAAAGACGTGACAAAAACTTGGGCAAATTACTCTCAGGCACAATGTTCCTCTGAATAGTGATGAACTTAAATCTTTTTTAAGAGCTTTACTGTCCCTCCTGACTCCTGTACAGGAGAATAAAAAAAACAGGATACAAATTCCTCCAAGCTGCAGAGATCTCCACTGAGGAAAAAAAAAAATTCTAGGTTTACATTGAGAGGCATCTAATTAAATAGTGAAAATTACATTCATGCAGATAGTACCCATTCAATTGTTAGCACACATGTGTACTCAGCAGCATGTGTATGCTAATATTGAATGTGAAATGCAAGTTTTTAATAGCTCTGGAAGACTCAAATGGATATTATAATGACTTATTAACAATATTCCTTATTCCATTTAAGGAGAGAGAATTGCTAACACATTTGCTTCTTTATTTCTGATTTTGTTTTAGAAAGGGATAAATTACACAAATAGTGCTACATTTGATGTGATTCTCAATCCCAAATAAATTGAGTGGAAAGTAAAGATTAATTTGTGGTGGCAAAAAGGAAATGAAAATTAGGCCTGTTATTTTGCAATACAGGAGTGAAAAAAAAAAGGAAATTACAAATATAACTAATATGATAAGGGACAAGATTTTTCTGAGAAGTTTGAAGTTAGCTTAAAACTGAGGTAACAAATCTCAGTATGCATAAAAGGGAGGTAACAAATCTTAGTATCTGTGACTTAACTATTTTAGATTCCTTCCAAATGGAAAAAACTATGGCAATGAATATATTTCTGTCTTTTAATCTAAGCTCTTATTCACCTGCATATTTGTGCACACAGTCCGGCAACTCTTAGTAGCATTCCTCTCAGTCCTAAGTGGCCTCTGTATCCTTCACCCATTTCTTATTGGAATTTTTCATGTTAATTCTCATCTTCTCTAAATCGACTGGTTTCTATGTTGTGTTATTAAAAAACTTTCTTTTCTCAAAATATGACAAGATAACTATTAAAGTGGCTTATCTTTTAATAATTAATTTTCTAGGGACTGACTAATAAAGGATGATGTTCAAAGTTATAATTATCTTTCCTTAGGAGACTTGCAGTTTCTCAAACTTGCCTCTTTTTCAAATTCTTCATTGGCAAGCAGTTATGATGCCCTCCCTCAGCAAGATCAAAAAATCACTCTTGTTCTCAGGATTGTCTTCACTGGATCTATGCACTGGTACATTTGAAGATCTGTGCTTTGCAATACGTCTGCCCAGAGGGACAAGGACTGCCTGTGAAATTTGAACAGCATCACTATGGGCAAGGCCAAGAAACAAACAAACAAACAAATGTCCAACCCCAACCTTTGCTTTCAATCAGCACCATTTTTTCTTCTTCCCTCTGACCTTTTCAAAATCAAGATAAAGATTACTTTAAATGAGGTGTACACAATTACAAACACCAGCTAGTTGTCCTGTAGTTTCCTTTGGGGAAAACTACTATTTGAAAGAAGAGAATCATTAGTTTCTGTGCTTTCCAAATGACAAAAATGCCTTCACTGCACTTCCCTCAAGCACCGCTCTACTTGTCTTCTGTAGCATTGGATTCTGGTTGGCAACAGTAGCTAGTTTTTGCTTCAGGACTGGATTATCCTGTGAGACCCCTACTCTCTCTGAAAACTGGAATCAAATTCCATGGAGAAAATACAAAAGCATAAGTAGACTTATTTCTATAAACCACAGCAGAATAACATAATTCTGAAAAGTTCTAAAATAAGCTAACAAAGACAAGAAATTAGAATCAGAACTAGGTTTGCTCTTTTTGAAATAACTGTGGGCAGCTAAACTAATTCCTGAAGCTGGAGATTTGCTCAAGCCACCACACTTGCACCTGGGCAAACTGCAGATAGGGTCCCCTAAGACAGTCCAGAGGGAGTAGGCACCTCACACATTCAGCCTTCCACAGTCAGAGGTAACACAGTGGAGCCCAAAAGGGGCTGCAAGAACCAGGAAACCTGGATTTGAATTCTCACTCTTCAAATAATACCAATCTCTGCTGAAGCAAAAGAAACAGAGTCCAGGTTTAGGAGACCTGGGTGCGAATCAATAAAGTGAACAGAAAGAACCACCAGAGTGTACAGGAATGAGATACTGCCCTGGAACTACTGTACTGCAGCAACGCCCAGCTAAGCTAATGTTCAACCCAGCCTACAGCTGCTAACTCCAGTGTGAAGATGACTGAGCCCTTATTAGCCCAGCAATGTGGGGACATCCTGTGTGGCAGGAACAATGGTTGCCCACAACCAGACTCCCTGTCTAATCACAGATTTTTTTCAGTCTCTCATGGGCTTCTTCCCATGTGAACAGTGTGCCTCCTGTCCAGGCTATTGCTGGGGCAGCAGTGACTCACTGCACCCTTGCCAAAGTACTCAGGACTTTGCCATGAAAAAAGCCACCATGCAACCTCACAATTTCCCCTTGAACCTTTATCACAGACTTCATTTCTCCATGCTCTGCAGAAACTTCTTTCTGACACTTTCATGCCCTGAATAGAGAATACCCAGATCAGCTTCCTCATGTGTTTTTAGCAGTGCTTGCACTGAGTTTCTACTTCGAATGTGAGAACAGGATGCCCTGACAAAACAGCTCCACATCCCAAGCCCAAGTGCGCAGTCTGCCACCATAACTTTTTTGATTAAAATAGAAAGCATTACCAAATGCAGACAAAAAGGGCCACAAAGTACAGATTGCTAAGGTCAGAAGGATTCTGCAAATGGGTCATAATTTACAGTACAATCATTTACATTTAATGTACTGACACTGAAACCAATGCTCTAAGTGCAATATCAGTGTGCTTCTCAATGCTTTTTAAAGAAAGTTTTTTTCCAAGATGATCAGAGGAAGGTGAATTCTCAGCATGGGCTAACATGCTCAGAAACCTCATTGAAAGACTCCCTAAACATACAAAGTAATACTAAGCTCCACAGATAGAGTGGAATTCAATGTTGTACTTATATTTAGAGCTTAAAAACTATTTTCAAATGAAAATGAAGCATTTTAATACCTAGTGTTTCCAAAATAAAAAATTTCATTTCATGAATATAAGCCTTGGACTCTTCTGTCAGGATTTTCTCAACTTACTTAGAGCACCTATAAACTTCCCTTCTGTCTACTGTGTAAATTTCTGCAGTGCGCTGTAATTGCTTTGTATGACTACTCCAGGCTTTTAAATAAGATATAAGGTATTATATCAGTTTTACATACATATGTGTATTTTTTTTCCAAAAGAAGAAGCTTCCAGAAATGGAACTTTTAAATAAATTCATGGAAACAGTAGCTTCACTGATCAATATTGCTAGGTGAGAGAAACAGTCTCTCCATATTTCTGTTATCCCTTGAGAGAAGGATATGGTCATAAATATGAGAAAGCAGAAGCTGCCAAAATACTTGCACATCATATAACTTGCCCCATGATAATGAATAACCTGCTGCATCTGGTTGCCTTTATTGAAGTATGTGTGGGAAATTTCTTTCTCAAGTTAATACACATGCCTGTGAATAATGGGATACTACCTACAAGGTAGTATTTTACAGTCTCATTTGACCTCTCAATTTTCCTTCATGATGTGTACTTTCTACCATTACTGCTTTCCAAGAACTTGGAAGAAAGGTCAGGACACTGTTGTCTGGAAGAAAACAAATGAATAATTACTTTATAGGTATTTAGTTCTTTAAGAAATGCCTACTGATTTTGTCCAAATATAAACTAATATTATGCATGGACATGTTAATATTAATCTTGATTTCCAGATATGAGTTCTATACAGCTATCTCTTAAATTATAGTCTGAAAATGTATCTGTTATTTTGAAATGACAACTCAGCTAGCAAGAAATTAATTCACATCACTGAAAAAGAATATATATATATACAGAGTTATAAGGTGAGGGCTAAAAATACAGTGAGTGAAAATGCCAAGACACAGCTCTTTTAACCCACATCTCACTCTCAAATCCAGGAAATGAAGTCCATGCTTGACTCTTATCAGCACTCCTTGGAATCTGGCAGCACAAGGGGGTAATCACACAGCAGTGCCGCAGTGTCAGCGCCCTGTCAGCCAGGGCCTTGCAACTGCAGAACAGAGCCCTTGTCTGCCCTGGGGTAACATCTAAAATAGGCTCAGCAAAGCACAAATGAAGGGCTAATAATCTCTGCCCTAGAGATTGCACCCTCTGGCAGTTTGATGCTGCACCGAAATTCATAAGCAGGGCTCTTTGGTCAGTGCCAACCCCCTGAAATATCCATAAAACTCTGCATAGTCTATTGCTTCTGCTCATGAAGTTGAGAGAGACTTGGTACTTCAAAAGAAAAGCTACAGATAAAAAGTGTCAGGGTGGGAGATATGTAAGTAAACAAGTTCAGGTGTTTCAATTTTTATTATTTATTTTCTATGCCTGTTTCTTCTGTTCCTTGTTCATCAGCAATTTTTCTTCTAAGATGCTAAATAGACATTTCACTCTGTGTTTCATTTCTCCATCTGATTCATTCCACCCAGGATCTATGAAGCTGGCAGCATGCTGTATGAATTCTCTTTGCTTATTTTTCCCCCTGCAGGTTTACAACAGTGAATTTCCTGCAGCAGAGAAAATATCATTCTGATCAAATTTTGAAAAAGGTTTCTATATACTTTTTAATGAGGTGATTTATTTATTTTTAGTCTGTAATTTTTCATACAATGTGTGAATAAATCCATTATCTAGCAAATCAAAGAAATTATAGGGAGAAATGTCTTAATGCACTAAGGAACACATTTTTACTGTAACATTTGGGTGTTATAAAGAGCTGTGACTGCCTCCAAAAAACTTATTTCAAGGGGACACAATGGTATGGTTTTTTAAATGGTACACGCTAGCTCATTCTCAAAGCGCCCTTGCTGGTTGCTCTCTTCCTTGTCCTCTCTTTGTACAGGAGGTATTGAATCACAGCTTTTCTGCCGTCCTGAGTTTCACCCACTCGTTATCAGGAATGAATCACATCTCCGTAGCATCTCCTCTCCTCCCAGCCAGTCTCCACACAGAAGAATCAGCCCACAGATCAGCTCCTGATTCCAGTCATGTGAGCGATTCTTCCCCCGCCAGGGGATGTGGGCGACCACCTGTGGTGTGTGCACAGCTCGGCACTGGTTGGGTGGGTGCAGCTGGGCACTGGGGCTGAACAGCAACAGGAATGCCAGGACAGCCCAGTCCCAAGAAGTGGGAAGTCATAAACTTACAGTAACTACTGAAAAGTCTCTTTCCTTCCCATGCTGTCTCTCCTTATTTGTGAGATGACCGCACTACTCCAGTTACCTCCAGGAACATGGTTCTGAGTCAAAGTTTCTAACCCACACTGTATTGGCACCATTCAGAAGCTGTTACAGTTTTCACTGTATTCAATTATACTGCAGGTATGCTTTAACCCCATTCCTGAAAGGGATTTGGATTATTGACTGATAAATGGTTCAAAAATAGCTGGTCTAGCTTCTTTTTTTTTTTCCCCTGAAACTTGTAAAAGCAGCTGGCAACCTGGAGTTCAGATTGTCCCATATTTCAAAAGAGAAATAGATGTTCCACTCATATAGAAATTACTGTCTATTGTAGTCCTGAAGTCCTGGAGCTGAGTTAAGCTTTTCCACCAAAGATAAAATAAATACATTCACACTAACAGCTTCTTTTGACAGTTTTTGTTATTTTTATTTTATGCACATGGTTTTTTTAAAAAGAGGCTCTATTGCCCAGAGATTTCTTTCCAGAGCCCATTCTTCATTATATCATATCAAAGTAAAATAAAGTAACAGAAAGAACACAGTGGGAAAGAGCAAGTAGGGGGAAAAAAAAATGAGGCTCAGGAACACAGTGCCATGTTCAAATCATGTCAATACTGATGGTTCAACTTTCCCTGAGGAGAGAAGCAGGAGTGAGAGCAGCTGACAGACCAGAGCTTGGAAAGAAATGATTATACCAACTTGCTTTGAGATTCTAAGTGCCTCACTATGTACATGTCATTTTGGAATACCATTTTGTGGTATTTTGTGGGGCTTTTTATGAATTCAAGGATAATTCAGAAATCCTCCACATTCAGGGTTCATCTTTCTTGCTCAGAAAGCCACAGTGTAAATCCATGTTAAATATCTGAAACTAGGTGACCTGGCTATCCCAGCTGACATATTCACATCCTTAAAGTTAAAACCACTATTTCACAAGGCTGACCACAACAACTTTACAAGACACCTAGTTAATATAAGGATCACCCTATTATATAAGAGTGTGTATTATTCAGATTGCACTCTTGAAAACTGTCTGAAGACCCATAATGCATCCCAACATCCTGATGTTGCTGGATTAAGGAACAAAAGTGGAGCAAGACAGCAGATCTAATCTGAAAAAGAAATAATACCTTTGGCAGAAGGAATAAAAAACGTGACAAGTGAGTAAAGGAACAATAATAAAGGATCCAAAAGAATAAAATAATTTGTATCTTATTTTTGACTAATTTATCACTGGTTTGGGGGTCAGAGGAGAGGTGGAAGAGGACTACATGGGAAGGAAAACCATGGAAGCAAGGAAAATACGAGGATGACCACTCTTCACTACTACCACTTTCATCCTTCCCCAGAGCTGCAGACCCATCAGGATGGTGAGGAATCCCCTACTTTTTGTGCTGTCCCAGTAAGACCTGGTAGAGAGGTGGGATGTAGATTTACTACCACACCCATGTCCTTTGGCCAAATCTTGAGCAGGTCCTGGGAGATACCTGGTTTGTACAGCTGCCTATTTCTCTCCTATCTGACAGTCTCATTTTGACATGCAAGGCTATCTCTTTTACAGGACAACATTTCTGTGAACTTGTGACAGTTGAGGTAACTCAATAATAGTTTCAATAGCCCAATCTTGCTACAGGTTCACCACATCACAGAGCAGCTGATGAGACCATGTGTTCTGCCTACGTCTTTCCAGCACCTGAGACAAGAATGGCTTTTTCTATTTTTGCTGCTTTCTTCTAGTACATTTTGTCTTATAAAAAAAAAAACCAGCAGTCCATCTCAACTAACTTTTTATCTTCCATCCCTTCCCCAGTACCTAAGGGAACGGTCAAATGGTCATTAGTTCTAAATATAGAACTAACATTAAAAGGCACTTAAGCAGGACTTTACCCATTAAAAACACCACCACCAACAACAAAGGCAAAAACCAAAACCATAACAAAACAAAATAAAACTACACACTTTCTAGAAAAAATAAAATAAAGTTTAAGAGGAACACAAAACTACAAAAATGGAAGTCAGTTCCTGTTTAGTATTCCCATTGCTTGTCTTCACCTGTTCCCCTCTTTCTCCCCTATCCTGCAGAGATAAAGATGTGCTAATATGAAAGAAGCCCACAGTACCCACTGACATCTACAGCAGCAAGAACAGACATGCAGAACAGAGAGGCTGGCTCTAGGGACTTGACATCCACTAAAAAGCTGATCTAGGTGCACTCCCAGTTATTCAATACTGGAAATGATCTCTGAATTCATTACCGACAATGAGAGAGACACTTTGAACTCCTTTAATTCTCTAGGTTTATTTATAGCAACACCATGTAACTCTGTTTCTTCCTCTATGTAAGAAAGTGTTACACTATTATTAGTAACACCAAACAAACATTGTATGGATTTCAGTTACCCATTTTAGCAGTGAAATTACCAAGGTAATGAAGTAATATTTATGATACTATATAAGCCTTCCCATTATTACAGTATATTCAAAGAAGACGCTCTGATGCTAAACTACTCCAGCTTTGCAAAAGCTCACACATCAGCTGTTTTATTGGGGTGGGAATGGAATCTGACTGCAGCTTCTTTGAGATGTCTTTGCCTACACTTCGTTCCTGGATCAGTGTTTCACTTCTGTGTTTGCTGGATACACACTTTTTTTCATTTCTCCATAGGTGCATTCCAAAATATTCATGCACTGCAAAAAAATCACATTCTTTAATATATATGACAAACAATTAAAGAGGAATTCTAATTAAAGTGTTTGTGTTGATGGGCATTTTGTAACTGGTAAGGCCAGCTATTACAATTGGCAAGCCTTTGCAAACATGCCATATCCTGCTTGTTTTGGACAATACATATTTAACTGGTATTGAAGATTCAGACTTCTAAGTCAACTTTAACATTCAGAAGAAAATGGCAAAAGTATATATAAAAAAAAGATATATATTGAAAAATATACAGAAGATGGAAAAAGGGGAAGTTGGGTAAAACAAATTTTCATGACAAATCCTCACATGGAAGTAGAACCCACTCGGAAATCACCCATCTCCATGCTTGCCATCACTGGTGTGGAATTCTTCTTACCAAAAGAAGTTAGGTTTTCTCCAAGCTTCCATGTTGTTTTGCTTAAAGTTCAAGAAAATACAAACCAAAACTGCCTCTAGAAGGAAATCTGGTTTTATGCTCCCTCAATCTGCACTATACATTTGTGACCGACCCACAGGATGATACAAAGATCAGCCCAAGTCTTAAAGATCAGCCCAGCTTACATAAAATTACCACTGGAAATAATTATACAGGTATTCTAAAATTTCAAGTAACAAGTATTTAAAAGTGAAAGTATTCAAAAAGGAAACTTATCCATAAAATTGCAATTCAATGTTTTCTTTGAAGGCAAAATATATTAGTCATTAATTGCACTTTCATTTGCACACATGAGAGTAGGTACTTACCAATAGCAAAATTATTTTTAAAAAACCAGGGAAAAAAAACCCACTCTGTGCTACTCCCATGTAGGGACATCACGAGAACAAGACAAGGAAGATAGGCAGATGAAGTAACTACCAAGATAGGCCAGTAACTACCCAACCCCTATTCCTGTGTGAGCTGTGAGTTATGTGAAAGAATTGCAGTGTTGTCCAGATGAGCACATTGTCACCTGGCTACTGTGATGTTGGGACAATGGTGCCAGTAACATGGAATTAGAGGTTAAGGAAGCCAAACAGGCTAACACATTTTTCTCAGTCCCTTTGGTAACGAAATGCAGGACATAATTTGCTTTGGATGTTCAGTAGACCTGTAATTGACTGCGCCAGGGGTGGAAATATAGCCCTATCATCTGCCATGGACCAATCCAGACTATACTGGAATACAGGGAAGCTGGGAAACGTGCAACAACATGGATGTCATTATTATGTGGGGCAACACATCAAAACAAGCTTTTGAGAAGGGTAAGACAACAGTCCAAGTCTTTCTGAAAGCCCACTTGGCCATAAAACAAAGTAAGGTCAATGGACTTGCACAAGACATACAGTTTTTAGGAATAAAATGGCAGTGGTCAGATGGATGGAGGTTGTCAGATCCCAATGGATGAAATTAACAAGATAATAGCAACGTCTCCACCAACAAGCAAAAAGGAAACACAAGCTTTCTTAAGCATTGTGGGGTTTTTGGACGCCGTGCTGAAGGAGCCCCACTGTATAATGAACTACCATGAAATAAAAAGCAATATTCCCTATTCACTGATGGGTTGTCTTATTGTTGGAAAACACCAAAGGTTGAAAGCTGCTGTGTGGAGTCTCACATGACAAGCCACAGAAACTGTTGAAAGACAAGGTAAATTGAGTCAGTTTGTAGAGCTGAAAGCCATCAAGTTGGCTTTAGACACTGCTGAATAAGAAGAAGGGCCAATACTTTATAACAAGTCATTGACAGTGGCAAATATCCTGTGAGGGTGGTCACAGCAGTGGAAACAGACAGCACAGAGTTGAACCTGTCAGTGTTGCTGAATTATGGCAAAATACTGCTGCTGGCTGTAAAACTGCATCACATAGATGCGTCCGTACCCAAGAGCTGGGCCACTGAAAAATGTAAAACCAGATCAGCAGGTGGGTCAGGCTGTTACAGTTGAAGTGGCTCATTTGAATCTGAGCTGCCAAAAGAAGGGGTGGGTTATTTAGGGCCAGTGGGCTCATGACACCTCAGGCCATCAAGGAAGTGCTGCAACATAAAGATGGGCCCATAGATGGGTTGGACTGAACCATTGCCACCATTGCACAAGCTATTCATCCACGTGAAATGTGCTGCAGTCAAGAACGCCAAGCACTTAAAACCTCTCTGGTATGGATGAGGATGGCTGAAATATAAATAGGGGGAGGTCTGGCAGATTGACTATATCATACTTCCTCAAGACCTCCCAGACAAGAAGGATGTGCTTACAATGATGGAAGAAATCACCAGATGGCTGGAAATATCCCTTGCCCCATGCCACCACCGAGAACACAATCTTGGGCCTTAAAAGTAAGTTTTATGGTGGCATAGCACCCCAAAAAGAATTGATTCAGACACAGGTACTCAATTCCAAAAAAACCCTCATAGACACGTAGAATGTGTCCAAAGAGCATGGCATTGAGTGGGTAAATGACATCCCCCATCATGCACTAGTCTCCAGGAAAATTGAATCCTACAATGGACTTTAAAGACTACACTGAGAGAAATGGGTGGTGGGACCTTCAAATATTGTGGTACACATTAAGAAAAAGCCACTTGGTTAGTTAACTCTAAGGAATTTGCCAAGTGAATGGCCTTGCCAAGTCAAAACTTTAACATACTATGGAAGAGGATAAAGTCATTGTAGTGCACATAAAAACATGCTGCAGAAGACAGTCTAGGTTACCCTTGCTTCAGATAATGGCAAACACATTTGTGAGATGGCTTTTCTCAAGGACCTGGGTGTACTTGGTAGGTAGTGAGGAAGGATGGGGAAGCCTGATCTCTGCCTCAATGAGATTTGATTTCAGGTAATAGCCAGCGATTTGAATTACATTGTTAACTGCCCTATAATACTGTATGTCCTCACTACAACAGTTGCTATATGTTCATGTCAATGACATGACGGGAATAATTGCCCAGATTCGTGAAGAATGAATTTCGATAAATCTGGGCAGGGTGCAGCAATGATAGAACTGTACAAGCACAGAAATGATGGAACCAGAACTGGCTCCAACATGTAGCAATCCAACACGACAAAAAACTTCCTGCCCTGAAGGACTGCTATAATGGACACAGCTCAAAGTCTTGGACTAAATTATCTCAGTGGATATTTTAGAGGAATAGCCCATAGACTAAGGGAATTATATCTGCATGTATATATCAAAAGATAGGAAAGAATGTTGGAAATATTGGGACCTGTCTATGATGGAAATGGTATGGAATTTGGGGTGGGGATGGTTTCAGCTGGAAGGGAGTTTTGTTGTTTTTTTTTTTTTTTTTTAGTAGCTGATATAATGTTGTGTTTTGGATTTAGGATGAGAATAATGTTCATAGCACACTGATGCTTTAGTTGTTGCTATAAAGTGTTTACATAAAGTCAAGGCCTTTTCTGCCTCTCAACCCACCCCAACACTGAGCAGGCTGGGGGTGCACAAGAAGCATTGCTGTCCTATTAAATGGTCACTATCTGAGCTCAAGAGTTTTACTTTTGGCTTCCCAAAAATTTCTCATTCATCCCACTGGGGTGGTGAATGAGAGAGCATCTGTGTAGTTTCAGCCACTGGACGGGTTAAAACATGGCACCATTTCAGATCTAAGATGACTCACATTCAGCTACAGATCATCAAAGACCTGCAAAAGTACATATAATTTGAAATTCATCAGAATTGCATGTCTTCTGCCTCCCTTCAACATACATCCTTTGAGTTTAATAAATAAATGAATAAATAATCACTAACCAGACCAAAGATATTCTGAGGCAAGCACTCAGGATTGATAGTTTCACTTCTGTGTTTAAACTTGCTAAACTAGTAAACTACTAAAAATAGCACTTTCCAATGAAAAAAAAACCAAAGAAAAGAAAAAAAATCCTCATTTGGTTTCTCCTAAAACTACAAAAATCATTAAAAAAAATTGAAGTGTGGCTTGTAATACACCACCTACAAGAAAAATGGAGAGAGGCTATTTTCAATAATATGTAGTGAGATGACAGAGGGGAATGGATTCATACTGAAAGAGAGTAGGTTTAGATTAGGATAGTAGGAAAAAACCCTTTACTGTGAGGGTGATGAGGCACCGGAAAAGGTTTCCAAGAGAAATTGTGGATGCCCCATCCCTGGCAGTGTTCAAGCCCAGGCTGGATGGAGCTCTGACTAACATGGTCTAGTTAAAGGTGTCCCTGTCCATGGCAGGGGGGGTTTGAAAAAGATGATCTTTAAGGTCCTTTCCAACCCAAGCCATTTCATGTTTCTATGACTGTAATTTCCTAAATGGAAAATGTAAATTCCTAAATGGAATAATCATCTTTTGCAATTGCCTGACTACCTTGTGTAGAAAGATTGTACCTGAAACACTTCTGATGCCTGTGAATACCCTTCAAGATCTTAAAGGAGGTCTGTGGGGCTCTGTGGCCACATCGGAGGCTCCCTTTTAAATACAGAAGCCTCTTCTGTATGAGGTTACAGAAATCTCACAGGTCCAGTCCACTCCTGCTTCTGTAAGAGACTTACAGTGTTGCTTAAATTTTTACCACTTAATTGTATCCTTCCACCTCTTAGGAAAGAGTGATTGGCATGCATTGCTGGCTTTCCATTTCTTCTCTTCTAGAGGTGAGGTATGCTACATGATCCACCATAAAAAATGCAGGGGAGAAAATAATGAAATACTCTTTACTGTGTGTAATAAGCGGTTTATTCATACAGTTATGGAAAACATTTTGAAACAGCTAAGATTAAACACCACAGGAAGCTGCTGAGGTACATTATTTATCAATATGATCTGTACCAGTATTTGGCTCCCTCATCCTGCAAGTAATTTCCACTATGCAGTGCTTTACCAGGCACTAATTGGTAGCTCTGTAGGTACTCTTACAGTATATTTTCCTTTGCCTTCAAAAGTCAAACAGTGAAAAATAATGTTCTAGGCAGATATTTTTATCCTAATTTTATTCCTTTAAGGAAAGACTACAGGAATAACTGCTGAAATTTGAAACATGTCATGTGGTCCTAATAGACTACTAATTTTGGATTTTACTTCATGTTATAAGGAAAAGGTTTTCATGTGAATAAAGATGTTCACGTTCATTGCTTTTGCAAGTGTAGCAGAAAATTTGTTTTAGCATTTAGGGGAACATGCTTTGAATTTGGTCTTACAAGCATTTTATTATTGCAGTAAATTTAGAGACATTTTTCTGTAACTTAACGGTGCTTGCCTGTCAAATTATCAATTACTCACTCATTTCAGGTGTGATTCACAACCAACAAGTAAAATTCCCTTGCAACATGATATTTTCCAACAATATCTATTTACAGATACAAATGTGCTGCTGTTCAAAGGTGGTGAAAAACACTTGTGTCCTATAAATGTTAATCATTTTCATGCCTTGAAGAAAACAAATTTTTGACTTCTTAAGAAGGTCATCCTGATGAACAGTAAAGAAAGAGACGCTCCATGGGTTACAACAATAAAACTCCTCTGCAATTTACTGAGATTTCTTCTTTCAGCAGACCTGTGGTCTGTCTGTTGCTTACATGAAGTCTGGGAAGCAAAGAATTTCATGATTAAGTGTTTTAGGAAGCAATTATGGGATGCTTTCCAGTAACACAACCATCCGAAGTTATTGCTGTGATTTGGTGTTTTACTTAATTTCCAACATCTCAAGGTTAGAAAATCTATTACACAAAGAAGTGTTTGCCAACAACTGGTATACAACAGTTCAGTTTTCATTATTACCTCTCATGCTCAGAAAAGGATGTAAAACTTAGAATAATGGAATTCTAGAATCATTATGATTGGAAGAGATCTCCAAGATCACTGAGGGCATTCAGCTGTCTAAGATTTATATAATGGTGTCTATAGTAATTCTGTAGCTGAGAACTGAATTTTAAGCTACTTTGAGGTGAAAAGAGCCAGTTAGGTAGAAATTTGCAAATTTGGAAGGGATGCTAACATCATCTCAGACCAGAGTCTTATACTACAGGATAGTAGAGTTCCCTGAAGAACCACAGACCTGAATATTTGTAGGAATCCTTCCCTCCACTTTATCGAAATCCATGCTGAACATGATGGGGATAGATGGATGCACTCGCTGCTTTCACTTCTAGACTTGATGGCTCATACTCAAGTTACAACTGAAGACTCAATCCTTACATTTTAAAATCAGGCTAATTTCTTCACAAATGTCCAAAATCTACTAGAAATTATATCATAGGACAGGGAAAACTAGCAATATATAGCTGGTTTTTATATATATATATATAT
>VZDJ01007754.1:13973997-13987667 GCA_008694505.1 Cyanoderma ruficeps
ATATATATATATATATATATATTCCATTTTTTTCGTTTATTCATCCCCAAATACAATTTCTAAAAGAAGAAATTAAAAATACACAATAATGACCTGAATTTATTTTCTCCCCATTCATCTGTTTAGGACAAGATTTAAGTGCTTTTCCAAACACAACTATGTTGCAAGGTGTGATATTCCTCTCTAGAGGCTGCCTTAGTACTGCAAAAAGCTTATTTTGATGACACATCCACAACAACGAAGGCACAAAAGACCACTTGTTGTACTCACAGACTCTTGCTTGGCTGCATCAGCTGTATACAAGGGCAGGGATGGGGACAGAGGAGGAACAGGCTGCTCTCTCAACACCCACCAGCTGGCACTTACAAGCTTCTGTCCTCACTTACCATGTGGCCAGCACAGTGTCAACTCAAGGCTGACAGCTTTTCCAGAGTTTTCTTTCCTTTTTATGCCTTTTTTCTCCCTGTCCATACCCTTGCTTACCTGTAGGATGTTGAGGAACCTGAACATTAGACGCACCTTAATTCCCTAGTGTATTCACATTCAGTCAAGACCACAAAGGTGCATGCTAATGTCAGCTGTGCCAAGGGTCCTGGAAAAGCTGATTGAGCCTGTGACCCCACTCCAGGAGATGAGATACGTGAGCAGGTCCTTCAGAGCACGGAGCAGTCCCACGCCTGTAGAACGCTGCTACGCCTCAGCATTTCTGTACTCCGCAATGTTTGTGGGAAAACGTTCCCTTCAAGCATTAGCCATCTGGCAACGTTTGCTTATCAAATCTTTCTGTATGCCTCAAGGGACAGCTGTGGGCAGATTTAAGGCAGTAACAAATACACCACATTAGGGTCTTGGTCTTTTAAAATTTTGTCTATTTTAATGGAGAGTAGGGAGAAGGGGACTGTTCATCATGATACCTTATATACTCCATATGACTGCCGCATCTTTTGGTAGCATGTACCTTTCCTATACAAAAAAAACAGTCTGTGCTTTCAAAACACTCAGAGTGTTATGAGTGTTTGAATATTACAACTGTAATATTCAAATCAACTCAAAATATCTTAAATTGCTCATCACATCATAGCCAAACCTAACACCTGAGAATAGGGTGCTGACTTACTTGAGGAATATTTGTATGACTAACCAACCATGTGCTTGAATTCAAGATTCAGAATCAAGCCAATAGCTGGCAATTTATTCTAGTTCACAGATTCTTGTATTTGCAAAACACAGTCGCATTTTTTTTTCTTCACCCTTCAAAAGATATAAATTCACTCAGAAGAAAACAATGTCAGGCTTAAGGGAAGAAAAGCAACCCAGTAGTGGATTTATGATTTTGTTGTTTGGAAGGCTGCTAACTCAAGCTCCCTACCTCCCTTTTTATTTTTATATGAGTACATAAGGAATTTCTGTCAGAACAATCAGTCAGAGAAACATTAAACACTATACTCGATGGAATACATCCAGTAAATAATCACACTGGAATCAGTTTATCTCCAAGAAATTGAAGTGTATGGGCTCCAGCTCTTAAGTAAAATACTTTCTTATGATTGAAGTGAAGACACCACCAATTCAGAAGATAAATCTCTTTCTTTTCATCTATTCTGCCTCTGCATACCCAGTGCTTATTAATACTGATGCTCAAACTCTGGAAAGAACACACTTTACAGATTAAGACAGCTCAATCCTTCACTTCCCAATTTAAAAATCTTGTCTGAACACACAAAAATGATGTATTACCTTAGATTCTGCGAAAGCTAAATATAATTTTATTTCTGTTCATTCACGGAATCATTCAGGTTGGAAGGGACATCAGAAGGTTTATAGTCCAACCTCCTGCTCCTATGAGAGTCAACTCTGAGGTACAACCAGGTCGCTCAGGGCTCTGCCGTATTACATCTTGAAACCCTGCAAGAATGACGCTGCACAATCTCTATGGGCATGTCCTGTCCCACTGCCCAAGTGTCCTCCTGAGAAGGACATAGGATACACTTCTATAAAAGGATGTGACTTTTCCCATTTTTCTGTCTGTGGCCACTGCCTCAGAGACGGGCTCAGACTGCTCAGTTCCCTCCCTGTAGGCACTATGTTCCTGTGGTGAGGTCCTCTGAAGCCATCTCTGCCCCAGGCTGAATAAGCCCCTCTTCCTCAGCCTGCCACAGCACTGACCAATTTGACACCCCCCCCCGCCCCCACTGCAGTCCTTGTTGGATTTCATGAATCCTCTTGTTTACATACACCCTTCTGGATAGCAGCCCGACCTCAAACATATTGAGGACTTCAGTTTGTTGATGCTGCCTTCCACCTCCTCCTCCAAGCTGGTTGGACATTGACAAAGTTACTGAACAGGGCAGGACCCAGGACAGACCCCTGCAGCAGTGCACTTGTAACTGACCTCCAGGTGAAGCACAACCGCTGAACTTTAGCCTGATCATCTTTTCACCCATTTGACAGTCCTTATCTAGTCTGGAATGTCCTGACTTGGACTGAAGAATACAGTGGCAGATGGTGCTGAAAGCTTTGCTTGAGTTGCAAATGTCATTCACTGTTCTTCCCTAGTCCAGCAATCCAATAAAATTATCAAAAAAAGGCAGTCAGGTTTGTCAGACATGATTTATTCTTGGCAAATTAATGCTGGCAGCTCCCAGTTACCTTCTATATGTGCCTACAAATGTGCTCTAAGAAGACCTTTTCTAAAACACCCACAGGGGTCACAGTGAGGCTGAAATTCTGTAGTTCCCCAGATTGTCCTTTTTGCTCTTTACAGAGCCGAGTGCAACATTTCCCTTTTCCACTCATTGAGAACCTACCCTGGTCTCACTGACTTTCAAAGATGGTAGAAAGTGGCCTTGCAAGTACATCAGGCAGGTCTCTAAGCAGCCTTGAATGCAGCCAATTCGGTCATGTCCTCATCCTGTGCTAAGATGCAAGAAGACATTGGGTCTATCAGCCTTACCCATGGCTCCTGTTACTAAATCACCCAGCCTATTCACCAATGTGTCAGATTTTCCTTGTCTAGCCTTTTAGCAAATCCCTTAAATGGTGTTTTTCCCACCTGAAAATGATGTAGACACAACAAGGCTCACTTTAGGAAAGGCAGGTGGGGAGTTTTGTTCAAAGTCTAAGGGTCTTGAGGTTTTATTTTAAAATAAAAGAGAGACTCCATGTATCAGTTTATTAATTAATTCTCTAATATACTTTATATATATATATATATATGTAGCCTTAAATACTAAGCACAGGACTTGGGAAGTCTGTAACTCAAGACTAGCAATTATATTTCAAGTAAATCCTTTCTTTCCATATATGCCCAGACTATGTCTGAATTCAATTATTTCAAGTAGCATAAATTTAATCTGAATGCTCTCTTAGAACAAATGTTGCATGTTACTTCGCATATATCTATCTTCACTGCAATCAGTAAACACCTGTATGGCAAAAGGGGAATAGGAGACTTTTTATTCCTCACTTGTCCTTTGGAAAAAAGGGAGTTCATGCAAAGGAAGAGTGCAAGCAACTCTACTGACTGGTGTGAAAGGGACTCAATGCAATCAACAGACAAATCCTTTACATGCACATTTTAAACTTTCACTAAACAACAGTACACAGGCTGAAAAGAATAATGTTAAGAATTGAGAGATTCCTCAAGCAGACGGACTTAGATGCAGAGATCAAAGACAGTAAAATGGTAATCAGAGTTCAATGCTGCAAAATACTCAGTATTGTAAACAGACATGAATGTTAGCAGCACTTTCAAGATATGAGGATGTCGTAGCATCACCTCACACCCTGGAAAATAAATGTAACAAATATTGATTTGAGCAAAGCAGTTTGTAGAAGAGTGCGATCTGTAAAACATAAAAAAGTACTTCAAAAAAACAAAGCATGGTACACATTCATTCAACAATAAACCTATTTTTGGCTGAGAACTTACAAAAAAAATGGGACAAATATGGAGTACATATTTTTTCACAGCTGAGTAATACTCTGATCAACCATGTGCTTTGTAAACACCTGCCTGAATGTAAGGTCAGATGAATCAATCCCATCAGAGTTCCTTCTTCAAATGCAGTTATTTTCCTCTTCTAGACAATGAGAAACCTTCTTAGAGGTGACTCATGTACATGGCTGTAGCTGAATTTTTATGATGAGAAACTTTTTTCTTTCCAGGATAACTTTTTGTTTGGCAAGAAGTAGCCAAAGAACTCTGTCTTGCAAATGTGTGCCTAGTCTGAGTACACAGTGGTCAGTATAAAAACACTCGGACAATGTATAACCACATTAATGCAAGGGCAAGGCTTGAGTCAGCCTGCATGAGGTATGCAGACCTTAGAAGGGCAGTGGGGGAAGCACTTAGAGAGACCTCTAGGACCAAAATAGCCCTGTTCCAAATCCAACTACCAGGTAATGCCCTGAAGATCTGCTGGCTTCTCTTATTTAGATGGGTAAGGAAAGAAATCTAAGGGCTACATGAGCACACACAGACACAATATCAGTATTATTGGGTTTGTGCATTCCTGGACATCACTACATTAAGCAACTCTTGGTTGTTAGGTTATTGTTATTATTATTATTATTATTACTACTACTTCATGTTGAGAATTCAACTCCTAAATAAAGTGCTATAAGAATAACTGCAAATTTAGATAAGTTGAAATCTTGAGCTAAAAAATTTAATATTTTATTGACTAACAGCAAGAAGGAAGCATCTAACCCAAACCCTAGTCCCTAAGCTAGAGGATACAAACTTTTAAAACACACTTAAAAGATGTCTCTCAGACTGAAGTTTTAACAACTTTTTGGTCATACTTGGTAGGCATAGAAGGGCCACAGACCAGGTCTGACCCCTACTCCTGCTCCTGAAGGATAGTGCTTTCCACATAATTATTATATGGAAAGTAGAACTGTTTAGTAGAACTGTTTCACACGAAGTACAAAACAGCTGTTCCAGCACAGATTTCAATTCACTTTGGCCTGGGGCTCAAGGAAAGGTGGGGTTGGTGGAACAACCTGCATTGCTGCCTCTCAGGAATCCCTGATCATTGACAACTGACTTTGAGACAGGGATTCAATGCAGGTGTGAGAAATGCCAGCACCCCAAGTAGCCTGCTTCATTGTCCATCACAGAAGATGATTGTACCTGTGTGGTTTGGATGATCTGGGCCCCTTCTGGGTATCAAAGTTCCTATCAACACATAATCCTAGAAAGACCTTAACCCTCCTCTTGCTTGGGGACAGCTTTTCACAGTGCTGCTGGAAATCCAAGAGACCCTTGTGCTCCTGACAATTCTTTGCTTACTTTTAGTCTCACAGTGATGTTTGCTTCATTCCTTTCTCAGGACCCTTTCTCTTACTATCTATATTTCAACAATTCATCTTCTTTGTACCTCACAAACTTCCATTCTCGTATGTGATTTTCCCATTACAGGTTTGCTCATCTTTTACTGGCTGAACACAGAAGTGAAAGGATTGCAAGCACCGCAGAACAAGGTAATTTATGCAGAAAAGTGAACCACTTCAAAATACTCACTTGCTTCACTTATTTATTCACATGTACAACTTCACCATGTCATCTAGACACACAAAAGTTCATTAATAGGAGATTAAGCCTCAAAATCCTCTTCCTGAAAATTTTGAAAATACATCTGTGAATTTAACTTCTCATATAGTGCTGTAAGTGACTGAAGAATCTCCTTAGCCCACAAATTAAAAAATATAATTTTTTATACCTATTATTATTAGTTGACTAATAATTTCAAACAGAACCTCTTAGGTGCCCTGCTAGCTGAAATTCTGCCCTTCAGAAGTTTTCAGCCACTGAAACAGTTTCTTTTCTGTCTGAAAATAAGGCAATTATTCTTTCACTAGAATTAAAATTACATAACTACTGTGGGGCTTTTTTTTCTCCTAACTTGACACTAAGAAGAAAAGAAACAACTAGTGAATGAAAGTTTGATAAAGTTTATGATTTCAAAAGAAATAACAGCTATTCAATCATTCTTACTGGACTAAGGGGTTTTAGTAAAAGAAAAATAAGCTTGTTTTTTTCACTCCAGAACATTTAAAATAAGTATTTAGTATTATTGGAATGTAGTAAATTGGGAGGATTTTCTTATCCAAATTCCAGATATTGAAGAAGGGGTGAAAAAGCAGGGTACATTTCTTCATCCACTTTGTTGTTGCAGAAATAATTGAACTGATGCACATCTAATGAAATTAATTATAGAAGAAGTATAAGGTGCGCATGTTACAAGGCTGTACCTTCTGAGTTATTTGAGACAGATTTGATAAAGTATAGCATCATAATAAACCTCAA
Source organism: Cyanoderma ruficeps (assembly GCA_008694505.1). Classification (NCBI taxonomy): domain Eukaryota; kingdom Metazoa; phylum Chordata; class Aves; order Passeriformes; family Timaliidae; genus Cyanoderma; species Cyanoderma ruficeps. The sequence continues at coordinate 13,980,311 of VZDJ01007754.1, forward strand.
TTCAGTAAAGCATCAATATCCTCCCAAAGTGTCAAAATGTTTACTTCCAAATAAAAATTCTTTTTATTTTCTCTAGAGAATCTCTATTATAACAACTTTACTTCATGTTTCTCTCAAAATAAAGACTTTAAGCATTATTATTCAATAAATAAATATAAAACCCCAAAACTTTCTTAGCCTTGGTCTAATATGAAAGTATTATTTATCAACTAAAATTTGTTCCTTTCTTAGGACATTTATTCTCCTACTAAAGGAACTGAGAGGTGACACCAGAGAGCTCAAGGTTTCCTCGCAATTGGACCTTCCTATGGAGGTGTAATATCTGCAATATGCAAACCCCCACTAGTTACAGAGATGCTCTGGAGGAGGAGCTTGATTTGAATCCCTTTCTTGAAATCTCAGTCTAAAAGGACAATAAAGTAGAGTAGAATTAAAAATTAGTTGTTTTCTCCTTTTAAAAACTTTTAAAATTTCTGCTCCCCTCCCCCAAGTTTGTTCAACATCTTACTTGTAATTGATTTCCTATTTTGGCAATCTCACAGAATACTAAATCAAGAAGTTTACTCACTTTGACACTATGAAAAACACTGGAATGGGGAAAAAATTCTTAGGGAATGATTTTCATTAAGAGTTTCATCTTTCTTCATCTGTTCTTTATTTCATGCAATATTTCTCAAATTTACTATGGCTTTATAGGTGTTCATCAGTACTGTACTTACAAATCAGGAAAATTTCCCTTTTCAGACTTTCACCTTGTCAAAAAAAGAGAATGAATGCACCAAAATCTTGGTAACCTGTCATCCCACCCCTGTAAACAAAATTTAAGTACATATTACATGTCAGATGAAATGAATCAGAAAAAAATCTATTACTTTGTATTGTGTTCATCTGTGACCAAGAATCCTGAGACTTTGACGTAAAAATCAAATTAAAAATGCAGGCTTGGGAAAGAAGAAAAAAAATAGTAATAGGGGAAGGAAAGGAATGCAATTTTGTTTAATGCAATTATTAGGTGCACAGTAGGTGAAAACATCAGCCTGCAGCAATCCTAAACAAAACAGATACTCCCAGGTGGTGTCATTCTACACAGCTTTATGCCTCATCCTAAGAAAGCTTGAATCACCATATCAGCAAACACCCATGGGGTCACAAAAAGAAAAGGATAGCATTTTCAGTTAATTCCTGTCAGCTCCCTCTACATATTGTTGCAACTGACACTTTTTAAAATATTAAACATTGGGAGATTTGAAAGAAAGAGGAATAAGGTGAGTCCAACAAGAAAGTGATAATCAGCAGAGCTTCCACTCACCCCACCTGCCTGCCAGTTTAAAAATCATCTACATTTAATGAAGTAGGATACCCAAGGGATTTAGGGCATTACTCTTTACATATAATGTTAATATTAACAAGGATTTGACTTCCGACCCAATAAAAATCTGTAGGTTTAATAACTCTGATTAGAATAATAGCCAATTCTCATATCAATTCCCACCTTCCTCGAATCCTCAGTTTTATAATCAATAAGATTTCTGTGGATTTAATATTTACTTTCTGCCAAGGATCCAAAAGTCTTTTGAGATGCAAACTCAGAAATCTAAAGCACGGTGTTGTTCTCCCCACACACACAAAAAGAAAAAAAAAAAAGGCACTGTATCAAGCTAGAAGGTTTTTCTACAAAAGAGAGCTGATGAGGCTGAATTTACAGCTGTTTCAAGGAAACTCAAATGCCATATCGTGAAGACACAGTTAACGCAGCCACCTTGTGGCACTTCTCACCAGCATCACCTGCCAACAAGGCCTGGTGCAGAGCTAACTAAGAAACTAAGGTCCATCCCCATTCTGCTGGGTGTTTTCAGGTGGGTGGGTTAGGTGGCCTTGCTGGGCCACACTGGTTTTTGTTTAAGCAAGCACAAGCTGTGTGCCCAGGTCAGGGGTTGCTGGCAGGTGTGGTGGCCTCATCAATGCACCACTTTTTGAAGAAGTGTGATTTAGATCCACTTCAGCTGCATGAAGAATTACACCTCACTCCATTTTAGTGTACTTCATGGTAATTGTCTCTGTGTTACAGGCTCAGTACAGCTTGCCCAAACCCAAGAGTAAGTTTGTCTCTCTACCCATACTTTTGCAGGAGAAGCAGAGAGGTAGCAAGGTCAGATCCAGACAAAAATGGAGGAAGTTCCCTGGAAGACTAAATGAATTAACTCCAGGTGTGACTTGATGACAATTCAAACTAATCTATGGTGGAGCTGTCACAGAATTCCTTCAGCCCTAAAAAAACATGTTAGTGGAAAAAAACATGTTATTGGAAAGCAGGGCCCCCCACAACTCTATCTAATGCTACTTGATGCAGCCCTAATAAGAAAGACCTGGGGGTGTTGGCTGACATCCAGCTCAACACGAGCTGGCAATGTGCACTTGCAGCCAGGAAGCCAACTGTATCCAAAGAGCAGCCAACAGTCCAGGGAGGGGATTCTCCCTTGTGAGACCCCACCTGGAGTCCTGCACTCAGCTCTGGGGGACACAACATAAAAAGGACATGAACCTGTAAGAGCAAGTCCAGAGGAGGGCCATGAAGATGATCAGAGTACCTCTACTATGAAGACAGGCTGAGATGATTGAGGTTGTTCAGCCTTGAGAAGGCTCTGGGAGAACTTCCAGCAGCATTCCAGTGCCTAAAAGGGGCCTACAAGGGGCTGGAGGGGCACTTTTTACAAGGGCTTGGAGGGATAGGACAAGGAGGATTGGCTTTGAATTGAAGGAGGGCAAGTTAAGATTAGATATAAGGAAGAAATCCTGTGAGCAGTGAGGTTGCCCAGAAAAGTTGTGGACACCCCATTCCTGGAAGTGTTCAAGGCCAGGTTGGACATGTTTTGAGCAGCCTGGTCTAGTGGAAGGTTTCCTGCCCATGGCAGGGGTGTTGCCACTGGATGGTTGGTAAGGTTCCTTCCAACCCAAACTGTTCTATGATAATTGTATGGTTCTACCTTATTCCATCAATAATATTGCAGCTCCAGGGTATTTGCAATAGGTAGCCAAATGACAGACCTTTGTATGCTTCATTGCAGCATGAACACAAACCACTTGGCTCTGCCCCACACCAATCTTATAACTCAGGTAACATTAACATGTGGCCTGTACAAGATGTATTGCCTACACTGGGCTGTAGAGCTCTGGGCATATAAATGTGGACTAAAACCTGGGAAACTTTCCAAACAGTTCCAGGAACACAAAATCTGTATCCATTACTGCTACTATACAGCTTACTGCTTTGAAGGGTGTGACACGTGGAAAAAAAGGCACTGTTAAAATGCTACAGATCTGCACTTAGTCCTGGTGTTTCTTTACAACCTCAATATTGTCCTTCTGTGTATGATTACCCATACAATTCCTTCATTCATCTACCAAAACAGTACACCTCACTAGAGATAAGAGACCAACTTCAGCCACAAATCCATTCAGAGCAGAGAAGTTTCATTATTGAAAATTAACCATTTCCTAGAAATCTAATTGTTTTATACTCTGCAAAAACTCTTACGCTTAGGTTAAGCTGATGAGTTGTGAATGCCATGGTAGATATCCAGAAACTACTTCAATATCTGACTTCTTGTAGGAAAATTAATTTACTAATTTTGGGTTAGGTGTTCTTTTTTTCCCCTCTCTACACCACAGGATTTCTGAACACAACAGCAGATAACTGTTCCATATGGGTTCTCACTAATTAGTGAAATGCCAGCTGATCCTGTCATTTCCCACCAAACTTTCTCCCCAGATGCAGTCTGACTGTCACCCTCTAAATTTTCTTCTAGTAGGGTCCTCTCAATTTAAAATTAACTCAAACATTTTCATTACCATCTTTTTCTACTCCAACACATTAAAAACTATTAAAAGTGTAATTAGGCTAGAAAAGTGATAGATATGTAATAACATATTTTATTTTTCTTATACTTACTTCAGCTTTTACTTCAGCAGTGTAGCAAGAGTACAGTCCAGCTACACTGCTTTTAGCATCACAATAAATTAAAATATATTGGAATATTCAGCAGCATGCATTTGTAGGAAAACTATGATAGCTTTCATACCAATTATTCTCAAAGTATTTACAAGGGGAGATTTAGGTAAGCATGCCATTGAAAAGAACAAGCTGCCAAATACTTCACTCACAGAAATATTTTTCTTTTGATTTTGTATATGGTAATTCTGGTTTTTTATCCATATTATGTAAATATTCTTCTCATCCTCTTACATAATGCTACTTATTACACGTCTTGTCTTTACCTTTCTACAGTGACCATTACTATATCTGATTTTCAGAAACTAAATGGCATTTTAAAATTAAATTTAAATTTACAAAAGATATAATTTATGTTCTAAATTAGGATTTGTATCCTTGGTTGTCAAACATTAATATGAAAATTACTCATATACAAAATCCTTTGTACAAGCACCGAAAACTTAGACTTTGGATTAGACTTCTCGACAAAATAAATCTGAAGGAGAATGGTGATCTTCATGTAAAGGATATGAACTTGCACTTCAAAGAACTTCTGTCAGGATGAAAAACCTTTGTAATTTTCCTGCATCTTGTAACTCCATTAACAAAATGTAAATAGTAACTATATGACTATATAGGTCAGTGGTGCATAATGAAAATACAAATAAAAAATATACAGTATCATAGAATGATAAAGCCACACTGGTCTTTAGGTTGTAAAAGACCTTTACAGTCATCAAGTCCAACTGTTAACATAGCATTGCCAAGTTACAACTAAACCATGTCCCCAAGTGCTGCATCCACACATCTTTTAATACCTCCAGAAATGGTGACCTCACCACTTCCCTAGGCAGCCTGTTCTAATGCTTGACAACCTTTTCTGTGGATAACTTTTCCTAATATTCAATCTAAACCTCACCTGGTGCAACCTCAGGCCATTTCCCTTCATGCTATTACTTGTTAGTTGGGAGAAGAGAACACGTCCGCCCCTTCCTGCCTCATAGTTGCAGGAAGAGATAAGATCTCCCCTGAGCATCATCTTGTCCAGCCTAAACACCCTGAGCTCCCTCAGCTGCTCCTCCATAGGACTTGTGCTCCAGACCCTTCACCAGCCTCCTCAGCCCTTCTCTGGACACACTCCACCATGTCAATGTCCTTCTCGTCAGGAGGGACCCAAAACTGAACTCGGGATGTGAGGTGCAGCCTCACTAGTGCTGAGCACAGAGGGTGGATCACCAACCCAATCCTGCTGTCACACTGTTGCTGATACAAGCACAAGTTATTGCAGATATCAGCAGGGATGGATTAAAAACTTTGCTGGCATTCTCAAAAATAAAGGGCAAGATGGCTTTAACTTGAGAAAAGCGGAAGGATGTTCCCTCCTGGGAATGAGCCCTATCTTTACTGGAGTAATACCTGAATGTGGCCCAAAAAGCAAGTTAGAAACTGGAAAAGCTCAACAATTGCTTCACAGAAGAGGGATAATTTAGCACAGCTCTCCCTCCCAAGCACCCAGAGGCCAGAGTATGAAGAGGGCAAGCAGAGGTGAACAACCACTCAGCCTTCTTTCAAATCCACCTGAAACATCACGACACCACTGTTGAAGAAAGGTGAATCAGCTCTGTGAAATGCAGCTTCTTCAAGAGTACTTATCTGCTATCTAGTAAAAACCTGCTCTGAAAGCAAGCTGGAGGCCCTCTTGATATCTTTATATGAAAACATTCCCTTCAAAATAGACAATTTTACCTTGCCTACTACTAATAATTACCTGTTGACCTCAGTGGCTGTTTTTAACTCCTTGCCTTGAGCTTTGAACACATATAAAGCTGGCTGGAAATTATAAAGAAAAAGTCTGTTTCTATCTTCCCGGTTAATGCATGTTCACTCTGCCTGATTTTGAAAAATATGTTAAAACTTGCATTTGTATAGAAGAAATTATTTTTATATGTTTATATTTATATATGAGGGGGGAAAATCACCATGTGCTATATATAGGTCTGTATATAATAAGACAGAGAGAACATAAGTTATCAACTGATAATAGCATATGCTGACAAACTCACAGCCCTGAGAACACAGCAATGAAATTGAAAAAATCTCATTCTATTTTTCCTGAGACATAACAAATGCTGTCTATTTATCTTTTTTGGAAAAGAATTAAAGAAACAATAAACTATTTTTTAAGGCATTAGATATTGCAACAACACATTAATCCTAGCATAATACTAAACTCCAGGATTGTTTATTCCCAGATGTTGAAAAGTTAGGAATGTTAAAAAGCAGTTGATGTTGCCTACGGGAAAATCTATTTTCTTTCAAGCCTTCCAGGTGTATTCTGTTGTGACCCATAGCAATTATTTTGTCACCTTGAAAGTAAGAAAGGAAAGCCTCCTAAATTTTGACTGTTGAAATCTGGGATAATTAGTGAAAAGAAAGTTCACGGTATGCTTGTCCTACTCCAGCAACTGCCACAGGTGACAGTTAGAGACATGATACTGTGGAGGATGACACATTGTACAGATTTGTCTTGTTACCAAATCTCTCCAAGTATGCCTTCCACTCCCAAAACCCCCAAAACCCATGGATCTGAACTTTCCTTCTAATAAATGTTGCAAGCCATAGATATGATACATTATTAAAGTCAAGAAGTCACTTTTCTTTAAATCAGAAGAAATATTCTAAAGTAATTTAGGGCAGAAAAAAAAGTAAATTCTCAAAACAAGGTGAAATTAGAAGATGAAAACATGACCACAGAGTTTAAAAATAATGCTGTGAGACCAGTTTATAATTCAATCTGTATACATACCAAAAAAGAAATTCCTGCTGGCTAGTCTCTAAATTTCTTCCAGAATTTATGGCTCAGTCTTACTCTCATGGTAATGAGTTATAAATCTTTAACTAAAATGAAGGCTTATGAGTCTTTTAATTTTATTGGAGGACATATGGATCTTCCACTCAAGTAAATTTATTGCTGAGTCTTAGTATTTTTTCTCAACAGTACAATATTATTGCTTTCTAATTGTTTAAGATTTTTCATTTTGACACTGATTTACAGTACCTGTTAATAACAGTACTGCTTCTATTTCCTGGAACCAATGTAGTCATGCAGGGGTGACCTGGCTGCCTCAGGTTCCTTCGGTGATGCTGCTGCACGTGCACATTTGAATCATCCATTTCCAGAAATTAATCTCTCCCATTGTTTGGACTAATGTAAGGGATTATCTGCCCCAAACAAGGATTTTCAGATTTCTTGTACTTAAGAAATATCTGTTTCCCTTTGCTGTTAATTTGTAGATGGCTGAAGTTCACTGAACGCTGAAAACTATGCAAATAGTGTCATACCAGTACAGGTTAGAGACATAATGC
>VZDJ01007754.1:13987746-14049270 GCA_008694505.1 Cyanoderma ruficeps
TTTTTAAAATCCATTAATTAGCTTCTGTACATGGGGTTAATCTCTGCAGACTTTATCAAGATAAGGTTTAGTCTTCTAGTTATAAAAGATGGAAACATAATTTCTATGTCCCTCTGTTCCTTAATAAAAGCAAGACTTCTTTCTGACGTTATTATTCAAACATTCTGACATCTTCAGCAAGTACTAACTTGGCTATTAGCATATTAGAATCTGTGTATTTGAAAGAAGGAAAGAAAACTATAAAAATGAAACATAATCTGTAGGAATAAGTACAAATTGGAGAAATACCATCATTAAAGGATGTTTTGACAATTAGTGGAAGTGTTACCTATATCTTGCAATATTATTATTACACTAGTTTGTGATATGCAAATAGGATGTGTTCCGCAAATATGCAGAACTAAAAATATTTCTTTCAATCTTTTGACTTCTGAAAGTTCAGAGTAGGATTTCTAATTTGGATTTGGATCATTTATACTCTCATAATCTCCCTCTGTGTTGTTCCCCTTGATATTAACCTAATCTGACACTTTTAGAAAGGGCCTATTTATTTCCACATTGAAGCTGAAAAGTCCAATCTCAATTTTTTCTCTTTGAAAGATGCAAACCATAAACAGGTACAGCTGCCAGTTCTCTGTACTTCATAGCCCCACACATTGTTTCTACTCAATGCAGGTAACAGGAGATGTAGTCTAGAAAACAATTCAGTGACCCATCCAGAACAAGACAACTGGAGCAAACAGAAGATAATGACTCTGGTTGCTGCTCGTATGAAACAAGGAATGGGTGGCATGGCAAAGGCTGGCACAGCAATCCAAAGAGAAACCACCCAAAACCAGCCAGGTGTTTAGCTGAACAACGTGCAGGTAAGGAACACTGAGGCAGTCTCATGAGCAAGGCAGCAATTCAAACTGCTTCTTTTGTGTCTTCTCTCTGTTGGTAGCGTGTACTGGAGGCAACAGATAGAAGTTCAATTTAGGATGAGACTAGTAGGACAAAACGACTGTATGACTTGGAGTCAATCAGGTATCTTTTGTTTGGGCCTGGTTCAGAGTGTTGTATTGATGTGATTAACTCTGCCATGCTACCACAGCCCTTGAATACCAATGTAGAGAATCCCATAAAACACATGGCATGGCCCTTTGACAAAAAAAATGTCTTGGTGCTATAGCAAGCTCATTACCACTGTAGAGATGTTTGTTTGGGGTGGGGAGGGAGGGAAGGAGGAGGGCCTGTTCCACAACACCTATCACAGTATTTAACACCTCTAACAGAAACATCTAAAGACATTTTATAAATACTGATGAAGTCTCCTGAGACCCTGACAATTTTCAGAAATTATATGCTTGCATTGTGGAAAGTTACTCTGCTGTCTGGAGGAGTTATCAAATTGCACAAGACCATAAATGTGTAACAAAGCTCTCACTAAATGTAGGTTATTGCAGAAGAACTGTAAGAAAATACTGTGGCATAAAGATAGGGTGGGAAGGAGGGGAGCTGATTCCTCCAGGGAGTGATTCTCCACATTTCTACCTCCGGATGTTTACAGCTACTGCCTGTCACTAGCCTGCTGCCGAGGACACACCACCCTTCCTGCAGGACAAGCTCAGACCTCACTGCTATTTAAGGCTTTTGTTTCAGAGTACCTGGGGCAGTCACCCATCTTACTTCCCCTTTGCTACAGGTCACTGCCTTGCCAGACTACAGCAGCAATGGCAGGAGAGATGCTTACCTTGGTTCGCCATCTCCATGATAAATTTATGGCTCAAAGACATGCAGCTGAAAGTGGTTTTATTTTTTAAGCACACAATTTCCCCCCTCCCCAAACACACTCATCTTCATATGCCTGTAATCTTTTTAGTGGACAATTACTTGGAAACAAACTGCAAGAAGTCCATTGGGTGTTGTGAACACTCTCAGCCTAGGTGCAATTTTAATTTAACTAATGTTCTTTAATAACATAGCACCTGACAGACAAAAGTATTTCTGTTCAAAAAAGACAGTGCATGGGAAATTTCATTGACTATTAACTTTGTGAATACATGACATTAGCAAATTATATTATTAAAAATTAGGTTCTTACACACAAGAGTTGCTAAACAATACCTCTCAGCACTAATAGCATTTTGACTTTTACACCTATAAAGCTATTATTATGCACTTGTTGCACTACAGTGATGACAGTGGCTGCTCTCATAACCAAAAAGGGAAACACTTATGAGCAACTGAAAGAAAAAAAATGAAAAAATTATGGAACTATCCCACCACAACACAAAAAAAGGCATTTAAGATTTAGGCTTTTTTTTTTTTTTCCCTAAAGTTATGGATGTTTTGTCAAATCAGCTCTCAGTTTGGCCATTTACATTACAATGGGAAAAAAAGAGTCCTGGACACCTAGCAGTGCCAAATCAGACTGGTGACTGAAATCTGCATGATCACCAGTACTTAGTATCACAGTTACTCCTCCTGTGCTCCTGGGTCACAAGGACAAGTGATGGGCACAGCTGCTGGTTTCCAGAGAGAGTTAAACCTTGAACTGCCTTCCTACTCATTCAACTTCCCACTCATTCAACTCACCACACTGAATTTGTAAGCAGGTTGTTCTTGAGCCCCACAAGCACCTCACATACTTTTTAAGTTTCAAAAAATATGCATTTATCTGGCTGGAATTGCAGAAGGGGGAGTGGATGTTTACCATGCAGGGATACAAAAATGCCCTCATATTCTATATTTAATTAGCAATGAAATCACTAAAAAACTAGCTGTGATTGGACTTTGGTAAATACCCAGATGGGCAGTGACTGACTTAACCCGCTTTGTCTGTCCTTAATGATACAAAAATTGCCACTCTAAAAACGTCACAGAAGAGTTTATAAAGGTTTTGGCAGACGGGCCATGTACTAACCAGAATACAAATTATTAGGACTTAGCTCCAAATTCTCGAAAGTTTTAGGTATTCCTTTATTTTTTTTCTTTCCTTGAAGTTTTTCTGTTCCCTCAGCTTACTAAGTCTTATGCAGCTCCTGTTGTTATCACGAAACACTAAGAATAAATTTCTCAAGTGAGTTTTTAAAGTGTGTGTCAGACCTTTTTATCAAATACAGGGCAGACTTATGCTACTGCTTCCTTCTGGGAAAAAATTAATTTGCAATTGCAAGAAGTCAATCTGTGTGGACTAAGTCCACTAGATACCAAAGATGAAGACCCTTTTCAGATACAGCATTGCAAAATCCCAGCAAAGGGAAATACAAATTTTATATTGTAAATGAAAGAAGTCTTAACAGTGACCAGAAGTTTCATGTGAAAACAAAAAAAAATTCTAGATATGTGTGTATATAAATATGAACAAACATTTAAGATCCCAGATATGAGATTCATTTACATCCACACGTTTCTTAATGCAGAAAGAGTACACTAGTATTGAGTAACAACTATTTGTTCAAACAGATTAATGGGAAATTGTCATTTTCCCTATGTATTTTACATATTGAATTCATATCTTAAGGTGATGAAAGTAATAAATAAGTCTGCCTCAGATATTTTCTTAGTCAGAAGTCAGAAACAGTAGTATGTCTTATCGATGAGTAGTATCCAATAACAGTAAAAATACACAAGTACAATGTGTGCAGCTAGAGAGTCAGAAACTTCTGTCAACAAAGAACAAGCTGATAGTTTTTCCTTCAAAAAGGCTCATCCACATATCTTTGACATTCTTCTTTTAAACCAACTCTTCAAATAATAGATTTTAAACCAATGTAGCAATTGTGATTAACAACTCAGAGTATATATAAAAGTAGATATCTTAAAAAGGCAGTGTTAGCTTTCTTAGCAGCACTCCTGTCTTTGTCTTTTATTCATGCAGAAGAGAAATAAACAATCTGAGACAGTTTTAACTGGACCTCTAGGCAGCCTTGCTAAACTGCTTGGTTATCTGGATGGGAGAGTTCTCCTTTCTACCAACCTTTTCATTAAATAACCTCATCTTTTTTACCTGGCTTCTGTAGTGAGGTATGCCTTGTAATTTGAGAATTTTAATATTTTATTTCTAATAATTACATACTATCAGTTAAATATCCCTTTCTTTTTAAATCTAAGCCTCAGGTCCTTTCATTCAACATTGGAACGTAAAGAGAATTTGACACATATGGCAAATTACAATAAGCAGTGAATACACTTTTGGATCATCTAAAATTTTTCTCCTAATCAGGCTTTCCTTTACTCCCATTACTAGACCAGGAGGTTGGATGTGTTCTCTTTTAGCTATAAGAAAGGTTCAGCACCAGGACAATTTTCTTTTAAATTGGAGAGAATGTATAATGTGTTGACAAAAAACATTTCCTGATTTGAATTCACTTCTAAGGAACAATTCTGAAAACATGCTTGTGTACTACTCATTAAGCAAAGACTTAATTTTCCTTGATTCATTTGAATTGCCTGTGAAAGAAAAACACAGTATCTGAAAATGTGCAAACACAGACTGAAAACCAAAAAAATATTGTCATGGTGAAGGACTTGCTTCTTTGCGCTTTGGTTTGTTAAAGGTGAGGTTTAATGAAAAACTGTGATATTGAAAAGTTTTCTTATCTGTACTTTGGGTATGAAATAATAGGATAATTAATATGAAAAGTAGGCAGAACTTTTTCTAAACTATAAAATAATTAAGAATTAATTCCTTTAATTGTTAAATATAAATATTGCCATCTTTAAAGTCAGTGATGATATCATCTCACTGTAAATGTAAAGAATAAATATAGAATATAGATCTGTATTTTGACCTGAATTTACTTCCTGTAGCCAGGTCTGTTGGGTTGACAAATATCCAAGCTTCTACTGTAGAAAAAGGATATATGCCAAAATTGGTGTGTGTTTGGCTTATAGAGAAATTGCAATGATTTTAAGTTTGATAATAAGAAAAAATATTTCACTTCTTAGCACAAATATTATAAACAGAATCACAGCCTCAGACTTACGTTTCTAGACATTATATACACACACGTACAGTGAAACTTAAAAACCTTAAATTTAAGATATTTTGATGTTGCACATAAATTTTTAATTTAAAAAATCACAGAATCACTGAATGGGTCAGGTTGGAAGCGACTACAGTGGGTCATATGGTCCAACCTCCCTGCTCAGGCAGGGTCATCCCAGAGCACACGGCACAGGATTGTGTCCAGGCAGTTCTTGAATATCCTCAGTGAGGGAGAGTCCACTGCCTCTGTGGTCTGTCTGTTCCAGTGCTCAGTCACCCACAAAGTAAAGAAATTCGTCCTCATATTCAGGTGGAGCTTCCTGTGCAGCAGTCTCTGCCCATTGCCTCTCGTCCTATTGCCGCCGAGCACAGCCTGGCTCCGACACTGATTAACTCCGATGAGGTCCCGTCTCAGCCGTCTCTTCCCGAGGCTGAGCAGGCCCAGCTCCCTCAGCCTGTCCTGGTGAGAGAGATGTTCTAGTTCCCTGATCATCTTTGTCACCCTCCGCTGGACCTGCTTCAGGAGCTCCTGTCTCTCATGTATTGAGCAGCCCAGATCTGGATGTGGCTTCACCAGACATGGCCTCAACAGGGCTGAGCAGAGGTACAGGATCACCTCCCTCAACCTCAAGGCAATGCCCATCCTAAAGAGCCCTGCTGGCTCATGGACATTTTGGTGCCCACCAAGGTCCCCAGGTCATTCTCTGCAGACCTGCTTTCCCAGGTTCAGGACCCTATATTTGCCTTTGCTGAATTTCAGATTGTTCTTTTCTGCCCATCTCCTCAGACTGTCAAGGTCCTTCTGGGGGGCTGCACAGACTTTTGGGCTATCAGCCACTGCTCCCAGATTTGTGCCATCAGTGAACTTGCTGAGAAGACATCTGTCCCTTCATCCAAGTCACTGATGAACAAGTTAAACAAGCCTGAGCCCAGTATTTAATCTTGGAAGGGAACTGATAGTGACAGGCCTCCAATAAGACCCTCTGCCACTGACTACAAACCTCTGGGGTCTGCTGTTCAGGCAATTCTTAGCCCACCTTGCTGTGGACTCCAGTCCACGCTTCCTGAGTTTTCCCATGAGGATCTTGTGAGAGACAGTGTCGAAAGCCTTGCTGAACTCAAGGCAGATAATATCCACTCCTCATCCATCCATCCATCCATCCATCCATCCATCCATCCATCCATCCATGCAGGGAGCTGCTTCATCAAAGAATATTATTATGGTTGCAAAGTCATATTCATATTCATATTCAGCGTTTAGGAAATGCTGAAGGATTAGGAGGGCCCATTCTTTAGGATATGCTAGAGTTAGGAGAGTTAGGAGAGCACATTTCTTCAAAATGTTTTTCCACAATGCCTTTGTAAATACATCAGCTTCATGGTGCACATTTGATGAAAATTTATGCAACATTTAATTATTGTTGGATGCCTAGCCCAGTGTTCTATTACTAAAAATGATTCAACCCCTAGTTTGAAAGAACCATCTCTAATTTCCTTATGGGTTTTTTGAGGGCTGCCATCATTTACACTAAACAGAAGCTTCAGGACAATTCATCTTTGCAAGTGAGAGCTATACCAGCAATCCTCATTTCCCAGCTAGGAATCTGTGACACAGTGATATCATGTGAGACATGTCCACAAAATACCAAGTCAAACAGGTAAACTGAGGTATGTGGAAGCTTTCCATTCAGACAGAACTGAGCATATTTTCATGGGAAAAATAGCTGATGTGAAGATGGCTTTGCCTTCCCCATGTAAAAAATCTCACTTCAAGATCACCTTGTCCCTTCCACAGCAAAATTTCACAATCTTCCTCCTAATTAGTGACATGCTCCTTTAAAATGGTGCTGTGAGATAGTCTAGCACATAGAAAAACTTGGTAGGCTTGCCAAATTTCGTAGTTAGGAAGGACCTGGGGTGTTTTTTCCCCTTTTTCTCTCCTTTGTGAATTTCTCCCCTGAAGATCTAAGGGAAGCAATTCCTAAGAATCAGCAGAGCTTTGGGGCAATTGGCAGAGCCGTAGGTTTTTGAAGCAGCCATCAGACCTCAGCATATATCCAGTGCCAAAGGGTGGCTGTGCCACCACCTCCCACTGCCCATTTCCTGTAGAGAAACAAAGCAATGGAGTTCAAGGTAAATCCAGAGAAACTGCTGTAGTGCTCATGCTCTAGAGCTGTCACAATGATGACATTCAAACATTAACTTCTGCACTTACATGGTATTCTTTGGGACCATTTCTATCTGACCAAGCCAAGATATCTATTATATAGGTATTTAAATCTGAGTTAGTTGCCCAAGGCTCTCTTTATAGTCAATAGACAGAAACAGTTCTAGGGTATGACTCAACTCCTCCTAAGGCAGGTGTTGAAAATAGGTCAGATGAATCATGCCCTAAAAGCATCTGTTTCTTTCTATTGACAGTGAAAGGGCCAACACCAACAAGCTCAGATGCAAACTTGTATCACATAAAAGACTTTTGAAGTTTGGGGAGCTGAACCCTACCCTTACAAACAGGTTGACTTCCACGACCCATCCTTGCCAGGAGCAGCCTTGGTAGGAAAAAAAGGCTCTTATTTACTCATCCTCAAACCCATTCCCAAAAGTGCATCTTTATATTTTCCCCTCCACACAGCTATTTTCCTATTCCCTAATTTCAGAGGCTCATGTCACCTTGAACCTCACTGCATGCCCTTCTACCAGCACTCCTCTAAGTGCTCTCCCTACTTCCTTAGGCACTTCCCCTCCTCTGCAGCCTTCTCCTGAGTGCATTTATCCCTTGCAGCTGCATTTCATCATCCCATCTGCTGTCTTGCCAGTGCCTATGTTAACCATTTCTCTGCTTGAAAGAACTTGTAAACCCTACCCCACACCATGACTTCAGATATTTTATTAGCATTTATCTGCACTGTGCACACTGAAAAGCATATTAGCTTGTTGCACTTGGAGGAAACGGTCTGGAGAAGTGACAAAATGCAATGCAAAGATTTAACACTTCTGTCTCCTTTTAAAATAAGAACTAATTTGTGGGGTTTTTCCCTCAAAAATAAATCTAGTCTTCTAGAACCCTGCTGTAATACTGAATATATTACAGTAGCATAGTAATAGTGATTCAATCATTATTAAAATGAAGCATACAAGTTTACAGAAGGAAGCTGCATGAATGAAGAAACTGCATCTTTTTTTCTTCCAAGGGGAGCCACAGTCTATACACTTCAGGCAAAAAAAAAAAAAAAGTAGTCAACAGTGTTTGACACAAGTTAGAGGTTACAGTACCATACACCAAGAGAAAACAGCAGCAGCAGCAGCACAGACAACTCCACAAAACAAAGACAAAGAAAGTGTCACATGAATTCTTAATTCATTAAGGAATGAACAGACTCCTACAATCTGTACAGGAATAAAGCTGTTCTGAAGAACAAGGCAATTTGGGGAAAGGAAGAGCATCTAATCACTTTCTTTTTGATCTGAAAATACATATTTTAAGTCTCACTATGTATAGCTGAAAGAACAAGAAATGAAGGTAAAAATGAAACTATAAATATTAAAAATGCTGTATGAAATCCTAATCGCTGCGAAGTTTTCCTAGTGCCTAAACAGTAGCTATCATAAAAGAGTGAAAAGCATACAACAAACAGAATAATTTTTGTCTTTATAATATATGATTGTTTTTTCTGTTTCTAAGCCTTATTTTTCCAATCCCAAGTCACCAACTCATCCAACCCTGAGGAAAAACAAAAGCATAGAGTAGTCTTAGAATTTAACCGTACAAAATGGAAACCCTCTGGAAGTTTTCAATCACCTGGATGGGGCTCTGAACAACCTGGTCTGGTGGAAGGGTTCCTGCCCATGTTCTTGCCCAAAGGGTTGGAACTAAGTGAACTTCAAGGTCCCTTCCAACCCAAACCATTCTGTGTTCACACATCTATGAAAATAAAGGTGTTATTTTAATTTTATGTATATTAAAATTATGACTGAATTAAATGCAACTATTAATTTACATTCAGTTTATGTGCATGCTTGCAGGATTACAGCTTATTTCATGGCTCAGTATATTTCAAAACCTGCAACTTCAAAGAATTTTCCTATCATTTTATGAGATATGCAAATATAAATATAGCAAAAAATGCTATATAAATGTATAAATGTAGCAAAAATTATCATCATTGGATTTAACATTCTTTTCTCCTCTTGATGAGGGAGAAGAAAGTGTCAGACACATGAATGGAACAATAATTTCAATAGAGTAAGAATGCTTGAGTGTGGCTCCATGGTGGAATATTTTTTTAACTTAACTGTCTCTATATAGTTTTATTATTCAGCACTAGGGAACAAGAGTGCTGCCAGTCATTTGGATGATCAATAAAAAGAAATGTGCGCAAAACAATCATTAAAAGACTTTATTAAAAGCCTGTAATTGGCATAGTGGGGCTGATTCAAATCTCTGCCCCTTGTTTAGGTAAGAAAACCAGAAAGACATTTGATTTCCTGCACTTAGGGGGCAGGTACTAGGTACTGTTTTTACCTTTCACCAAGTGGCTGCCTCCAGAAAAAAAAAATTGAAACTCAGCTTCACACCACTTTTCAAAACCTGACTGTTAAGACATTTTTAAGCTGGCATAACTCAGGGTCTCTTACTGAAAAACAACAACTTCCAACAGACATATTACATAAATCAAATTTATCCATCTACTATCACTCATACTAAAATACCATAACTCTGTGGCAAAGTCAGCAACTTCTTTTGCAATCTGGTAGAATAGGACTGGTCTGTAGATCAGTTCAGTGAGGAAAGAAAAGGTTCAAATTGTCAAAAAGTTCCGAGGAGATAAGTAATTTCTACTAGATTTCTGAGTTTCCAGGACAGCCTCATGTTTTGTTAAGTGGGAAATTGAAAAAAAGAATGAACTGGCAAGATATTATTTTGCAAGAGATTGCTTAGATGAGATTTGTTGAGGAGATTGACATCTCTAACAATAAAATTTATTTATGGTTCATGCAGCCACCAGAATAAAAAGATGAGATTGCAGCTGATTTAGGTTGGCCAAATGCATTCTTGGGAAATGAAACGAACAGCATCTTTGTGTCAGCATACAACTGACAGGACTTGGAGCAAACTGATACTGTTAAGTGCCCTCCAATGGCCATGTGACAATACTGTTATCCTGTCTCTAACAATCCTATCTCCAGTTATCTGCTAAAGTCATCTGCTGTGCTGGTTTTTACTGTGGGAGAGTTAATTTTCTTCACAGGAACTGGAGTGGGGCTGTGTTTTGGATTTGTGCTGGAAAACTGATGTTGATAAGTCAGGGATGTTTTCATTATTGCTGAGCAATGCTTGCACAGTGTCAAGGCCTTTCCTGCCTCCCACCCCACCAGGGAGCAGGCTGGGGGTGCACAAGGAGCTGGGAGGGGACACAGCCAGGACAGCTGACCCCAAATGTCCAGAGGGATGTCCCATGCCCTATGGTGACCACCCCATGGTCAGCATATAAAGCTGGGGAAAGAAGGAAGAAGAGGGGGAAATTTGGGATGATGGTGTTTGTCTTCCTAAGACACTGTTAGGCATGAGGGAGCCCAGCTTTCCTGGAGATGGAAACACCTGCCTATCCATGAGAAGCAGTGAATGAATTCTTTGCTTTGCTTGTGTGCATGGATTTTGTTTTCCCTATTGAACTGCCTTTATCTCACCCTGTGAATTTTCTCACTTTTACTCTTCCAGTTCTCTCCCACATCCTGACGCAGGGACACAGTGAGTGGCTGTGTGGGGTTTAGTTGCACAAAATTTGCCCAGAAGGAATAACAGCAATGATCTTCCAAGTCCATTTTGACTGTCTTCTTAAATACTACCTTGGTGCTACCAGCACCTTCCTTCAGCCTTTTTAGCTAGTGCTTTTGGTTAATATTCTTCGTTCTTAAGTGTCAGGAATAAAAATGCACAATAGTTATTATATATATTGCTGTGAATTATCATCTCTCTCAGAGTTCTCCATGAGTTCTTCAAGTCTGTTTGTGCACATGTGCAAGCATAAACACAATCAAATAACTTAAATAGTATTTCTCTGCTTCACCTCCCCATTCAGTATCTCTGAAGCTGTACTAAGGCTATGAAAAATCCAGTCCATAGAATCTTAACCAGCAAGAGCAGAGTAAAAAAAAATCAACAATTAACATTTATTTTTAATTTCCCCCATTGATTATGAATGGCTTTGGGAATTGGGGCAGGTGTTCAAGATTTCTAGCCAATACATATCTCTCCAATGCCAGTATGATACCGCTATGCAGAAAGCCCTAGGACCAGTGATTATTTCCTTCAGTACTCATTATTTCTTCCTCCTTCTTTTAATTTGTTCAATTGAACAAGTACGGCTTTTGTATTCTTTCTATAGCACTACAGCCTGTTACCTCCTCAGTATCAGCAGCTCCCCCACTCCTGTGGTACCGTTTTCTTTATTTCTGAAGAGGAAATTTATCATACATTGGGTGTGTGAACATGCGTGTGAAATCCCAAGCATCTCCCACACCCTTCACATTATTCCTGATTCCATAATTTTTGAACCAGTTTCCCATAAACTTTTAGGCAGAGTTTAGGTGGGAGAATTTGGGTGCTTTCTATTTTTTGAACATTGAAACAGCACTTTTGAATCACTTCCTGACTTTTCTCTTGCAGGCCCTAGAGCTAAGAATATATTAAATACTTTAAGTGAATTTCTGATTTTATATTGCTTTAAGAACTAGAACCTTAAGAAAATTTCCTACATTCAATGCCTGTAAGCAACATAGTCCTTTTAAGATGATCTAGAGAAGTTCTTTTGCCATGTACCATAACCCTGAGGCTTTTACCTGCCTTTTACAAAACCAGATAATTTAACATAAAATGCATTGAGCTTAATCTGCATTGTAATTAATCTCTACAGAGCAAATATTTGTTGATCATGAAACAGCGGCTCAGAATCAAGAGTGTTATTTTCTGGTGGTAACTACTTGCTACAATAATTGACATTTTTCATTTAAGCAAAAGTTCTTCTGACCAACATGTCAATACACAGTTGACAAACACTGGAGATAAGCAGTTGCAAAAGAGTAAAAGCTTGTGCCTGTTACTGTGAGCACATGTGAAAGCACATGTATATGCATTTTCAGTTAAGAGTTTCATTCTTTCAGCTATTGTTATTCCAAAAATAATGGACTGGATATAAAACAGCAGGCATATTTGTGTGCTTTTCTTGTTTGGATACATGCCAGAAAGCAATTTTCAAGCTTTACTGAAAGACTTGTTTAAATTGTTTTCACAGTTTTCCACACTTAAATATTATCTCTTGTACCATTCTTTAAATATGCATTGAGCTTATCCAAGACGTTAAAAAAAAAAAAAAGAAAAAAAAAGAAAAGGTTCTGAAATTCAAGTGAAAACAAAGACAATCCCAGTTGCTCTCTGACAAGGAAATTTAATTCCATCCCCACTGACTTCATAGGGCAGTCTGCTCTGCTTTCTTAACACAGGTGCTTGGGCCATGTACAATTCTTTAACCATGTAAGAGACGCTGTAGGCTGAGCTGGAGCTGAGCACAGATCTTGGGAAATCTACAGAACAACTTCACGTCCATTTTGCAAAGAAAATTATGCTGCTCTGAAGCAAGATTTTGTGCCTGTGCTGAGCCTTGTTGGCACAATCTGCCAGACTCCAGCAGACAATTTGCACTCAAACTTCAGGTTATGAAGCTGTTATCCAAGGAAATAATAAAGTTCTTCACACTGCAAATGGAGAACAGGAAATGCCTGCAGAAGAAAAGCACAGCTGTCTAAAACAAATACACAGATACCAGCAAAATGGCTCTGCCTTTGTATACTTCTGAGGTGGCCAACTCTTTCCTCTTTTATTTCTACAAAAATAGTTCGGCAGATTAAATTATTTTAAGGGAATCAGCAGCCTAAAACTGGAGCCCACGTTAGGCAGAAGTCCTCTCTATTAAGCCTTGTTTGATGACAACGCCTACTTGGAACAAATTCTGACCCCTCAATCCCATATATTGCTATTAATTAAATATTTATTGAGTTCTGTGATGTTAATGCATTCAGTTATGGATGCACAGTTGAGCAGAAAATTTAGACAGGTATTCTGGTATTCATGAGAAACCTGGTGACGAGAGTCTCACGCTAACGGATCAGTAAACTTGAGTGAAAATCAGCACAAGAAAAGAGGAAGACAAGAAAAAATTCATGACTTAGAGTGTATGTTTTTATGGGTTTTTTCTTATTCCGCAGAGGTTAAGAGGAATAGGAGCTTTTGTAAGTGTTAAACTGAAGAACTACAAAAAAATGAAGACATTTTAGTAAATGAAGAGAGAGATTAAATTAATGATTTCAGTAACAACTGTGATACTGAGATCCCTTTCCAAATGCACCTTTAGGAAGATAGAGAAAAACTGGCTGAATAAATAGAAAGCAGTGATGACACCGTAATAAAAACTACCGAGAAAATGGAGACGCAAGAACGAATGCTACTTTGGATGAAGCCTATCATACTGTGCAGCTGTCTTGGAAAAGCCACAGGCAAGTAAGTGCTGGAAAACTGTAAGAACATGCAACTAGCTTAGGGAAAAGAAGGACAACATTTTTCAAATGCATTATTCATTGTCACTACTCGTGGTCTTTTATTAGACCAAGTATGAAGGGCAAAACAGGTACAGCAGCACCAGTAAAAGGTACATGTTGGTATAAAAATACCAGTAATGTCCCAATAACATTTTATTAACATTCTAAAAATGCTAAAGCACATGACATTTTGCAACTGAATGCTTCCACTACATGTATTTCCTAAATAATACAAAGGATGTTATTAGGTATTTAAGCTTTGTTATTTGTTCTTTCTTTGGTTTTTTAGGGGTTTTTTTCCTACTTACATAAATTTTGATTTTTTTTTTCTACACCCTGTTCATGAAAAAAATATCTGAAGCTCTTTAAATGAGAAAACTCTACTGAAACTATATGTTCACTATGACTTAAGCCCCTATTTCTTCTCCAGGAGAAGTTAAAAAAACACCATGGGCAAGTCAAAATACCAGTACAATCCCCATCGTAGCTCTATAAAGTTATACCGAAAGGAGCAAAAAATGGTTTTAATTTTGATAGCAACTGTAAGAAGAAAAAATGAATGCTCAGGAGAGATAGGCAACATTCCTTGTAAATAAAAGTAAAAATTTACAATAGACCTAGCTGTTCACAGCCATATAAGCTTTGAATACTACTGAGTGTCTTTAAATGTCAGAGCATATAAGCATTTAATTAATATGTTCATATTTATAGCTTTCCCTGTATATTTCCACAGGCACACTTAGAATAATGTTCTCGTGCTTCTGCAGCAGGGACAAAACTCCCACTAGTGAGGTAAGAACTGAACCACACACTCTAGACTGCAGAACCACTTGCAGCCTTGCTCTGATACAACTGATGTTCCTATAATGTAGTCACTAGGTGTGTAAGGAGAATCATTCTGGCATATCAATAAGGGGCTACTGTGTGCAGTGGAGATGGACAGATTAAAGTCAGAACTTTAGAGAAGGATGACGCAAAGATGAGTTTTTGTTTTGAAATTTTCAGAAGACACTAACGTCTGCATCCAGCCTGAATTTGGTCCTTTTTATGTTAAGCCAGTATTGCAAACCAGTAATATAGCTGGGGAAAAACAGAACATCAAAATGAAAACTGGTTTCAGCTTCAGGCTGCGGTTCATTAATTGTAACTGTAGCTAAATATAGCTTTTCCTTTTTTATAAAACCAGAAACCTGTGCAACTCTATCAAAGTAGTTGGACAGGGTTTTTTATTTGATGGCAAATGATGCTGGTGCCCAGGTAAAAGAAGTAAATGCTTCACTGCTGAACTAAGAAGATACTTTTTAATGGAGCTTGGAAGGAGTGGAACAGTGTAATGGTGGTGGAAAAGCAGATTGAAAAGTTGCAAGAGTGTAAAAGGTAGCTGCCGAAAGCCACAGAAAGTTCTAAAAGGAAAGACAAATTAGGATATTTTGCAATCATGAGAGAAGGAATAATTTTTTGTCATCAGTTGGAATGCATTAATTTTTTTTATTTATTTACATTATTAAAATTCAATTGGATTCAGGTTTGGGCTCCAGGTAAGTTAACAAAAAAAAATCACCTGAAACTTAAGGTTCTTAAGCTATTTTTTTTTAACTTGCACACCACTGTCATCAACAATACCTTGTAAAACTATTCTATACATTGACAGATTCAGTTTGTTAAAAGCATGACATTTTATACTGCAGCAAATGATGCAGGAAATACAAGATTGTAAGCTGTGGAGATTGCCATTAATAACAGGTAGGGCAACAAGAATACTATTTTTAGAACACATAACCATGAAATTTTTCACTATTTTGGTTTTATTTGTTTTTGCCAGTATTTTAGTATGTAGAAAAATGATTTTTGTTTGTTTGTTTTTACTGTCTAAAATTAAGTGAGTATGATTGGATGCAATGTATATGCTTTGATATGTATATGACTTCAAAAGTGGTCAGTCTTTGGAAGCTCCCACTGGGTCAGACTCTGGATTCACTGTCTGAGACACACAGCAGAACTTTGAGCACTATGGAGTGTCTAACTTTAACCAGCAATCTAGAGAGTCTCCTAAAAGTCTTCTTCTATATTAGCCAGCACTACATTTAATGGCACTGCACACCTATATTGTTCCTGCCTGAAATAATTGACTTTCAAAATCAAATGCCTACAGATATTTCTGAACCATATTAATAGCACATACTGCACACCTTGGAAAATGTTACATATTTAGATGTGTGAAAATGAGATTTTGACATAACTGAGTAAAGATAAGTTCCCAGCATTTTTGTTGACAAAGGCCCCAACTCTCTAGATCCCCCACAAAAAGATGTTTTTGCAGAACTTGAATATGATAAAGTTTATCTTTGTGTTTCTCCCTTTCAGTGTGAGTGTGTCCAAGATAATATGCAGCCAAATTTCAGGAATATCTATCATATAACACTATAATGGATTTTTAAATTATTATTAGTGTTTTTTAATAACCTGTAATAAAGAGGCTGACACATTTTTGAAAAGTTTTTTTCCTTAAAAACAGTCAAATGCTTAAATATTGACATGGTAAAATTTATATTTTTACTACAATCCATTGTCATCGGTGTGTTCAACTAGCTTGTGTCAGCTAGTTTGCAAGCAAATAATTGAAAGCAAAGGGTAATGCTAAGAAGGTGGGAAGAAATTAAATTAAACTACTCACAGAAACTTTAACACCATCTGCTAAGGTACATAAAGTCTCAAAAAACAGTATAAGCTAGCCAAAAATTAATCACGATACATAAAATTCAGAACTGTGTTGTATTTTTTGTTAAATGCAGTAACAGGCAAGTCTAAGAGCTCAGTATTAACCAGGTGAAAAAATGACATGGGCTTACATGTTAAATATTATTTAAATAATATTTTCGGAGGTCTAAGCAGCTTCTTTGGAAGGAGTTGTTCAGAAATCCTCAATTCAGCATCCAGCACTCAGCAGTTGCACAAAGAGGTGCTGGAGAATAAGCCAACATCTATTTTCAGTTCAATTTCACTGAAGGAGAACTTCACTCAAAGGAAGAAAAGGAAGTCCAGATAGGATGAAACTACACATGAGGAGGCAACAAGTCATGTTTTGGGCTTCACCAGTCTTTGCAGGAAGAATTGGAACGGGTGGGCAAAATTTTTGATCACCAAGTAAGATCCCCTTACTCAGCACCTAGACCATACTTGGGCAGGGTAAAAGGTTAGAAGAGGAGCCTGTCCAAGCCACATTGGTTAAAGTCAGCATTGAAACTTAAGTGAGCATTTTGGTTGCCCTGTGTACTCCCTGGTGCTGAGCAACCACGTACTCAATGGGCAACTTTGCTTAGGATCTCTTGCAGAGGCCTGGAAGGAGCTGTGGCACAAGCAGATTTCCTAATGGCCAGGGCCACAGAAGAGACCTAGAGCATGAGAATAAAGTCACTACAGAAAATACTGCTTATCTGGAAAGTAGCATGTTTACAACCAGCGTGTTTGCCCCTCTGTAGCCTGTGGATCTTCCTACTAAGTACTACTTGAATACGAAGAGGGTGGGGCAACCAGAGAAAAGCACTGTATGCTAATGTACAATCTCCCACAAGAATAACCAAAACTAATTTTTCTAAGTTCAGACCTGTTCCCCAAAGTCAAACAAAAGTAGTTCTCCTGCTGAACTGGACCGAAGCATAACCAGGATGCAGAAAATGTATGATGAGTTGCATACAAATCCAGTGGAAGGAGAGTGTTCTGAAAGGACAAATATTATTCCCCACATCCAGCACTTTTCCACTTCTCTGCTCTTCAGAATAAAGGACAAATGTTCCCAGTACTGTGATTACCCAAGTACTATCATTTTCATATAACTGTATTGTTATTATGCATAATTGTAGTAAGAAAACTTGGACAGCACGCCTGCATGAAGTGCTTGAATCAGCTTATAAATGTTACTGTGTTACACAAAAATTGCTTGGCCTCTGTCAAACCAAACACATTGAAATCTACATTAAGCCTTAAATGTCTGCCTAACAGCTATCTAATAATCACTAAGCACTCCAATTGCACAAAATGTAAAGTCTATTACAGATGCTTACTAAGTTTAGACACCTTCCATCACCAAATTTAAATAGAGTTCCCTTCAAAGGTGTCCCAACTATATGTCCAGTTTGATATTACTTTGCTACCAAGCTCAAAGGAAGGTTTATAAGCAAAGTTTTCTTGCAAAGTACTCTATTGAAAGAAAGCAAAGGAAATGCTAATATATTTATTAGATTTCCTTATGAGTTATGCAGTAGAATGTACTGGTCTGTGTGATCCTGACTTTTCAAGGTTAAAGAGAGGGTTTGAGCATGACAGTATTTGGAAGGAAATGTGGTGATCAGTATCTGCTCCATGGTGTAAAAAGGCAGAAACTGCTGTGTGGCATTGCCAGGCATCCAACAACTCACTGCAATCACAGATTGCAGCATCAAACAGGAGGGCAACTGGCATCCCTTCTGGGTGAACACCTGCAGTATAACAGAAGAGTTGTGCTAATGGAAACACCTAAAAACTGACTGTTGCATCTATTCAGTCATGAGTATAAAAATCCATATTAGCCAGGAAGTAATTTCAATTTCTTATAATCTTGCTATTTGCAAAGACAAGAGACTTTAGCAAGAAAACAGGAATACAGGTAGAGATGAAGGGAAGGGTGTTTCCTATCAAATTACAGATACTCTTAAGAAACTCTCATTTCTTTCTTAAATGATCTTCTGTTCCTATTCCAGGGCGCTTACCAAAGAACTTTCCATACCTCCAAAGTTTTGAGAAAAAGAGGGATAGTTAAACAGACATTCCTAACTGACCAAATCTGGGCAGTGGATCCAAATGTGCCTCCTAAAGTTGAGCATTGAGCTCTGCTCCAAAAGAGAACAGTTGTCTGCAGATCTCAGCTATCAGAAATGGTCCAAATCTAACTACAAATTTCGTCTGGTACAAAAATAGTAGCCGTTTTAGAGCATTCGTGTACGCAAGGCCTCACTTGTAACAACTAATCTGTGGTAGCATAGCTATAATGATTTCACCAGAGTAAGCAGAATAAATTCTTAAACCAAACTATCAGCACAAATTCATCAGTTTTTTTGGACCAATCTTGCTGTGAAGCCACAAAAGCCTCACAGGGTCTAAAATATTCAGCATTGCCTCATCTAGTGGAGACAGAGGCTTTTAGGAAGAAAAAGCCTTACATCCAAGCCTTCACTGAGATGTAAATCTTCCAGGGTTAAAACTGAAGATGAAGGCCAGAGTTAGTTGATGCCACGGCAGTGACAAAAGCTGTTGTGCCAGATTCGGTGATAGTGTCTCATAGGTTTGGAGAAAGTCTTATCATCAGCCTTATGAGCCCTATAGGAATTTAGGAATTTATGAGTCCTCTGCTCTTACCATGGCACACTGCGGTGGGGATGTACTCCTTTCCTCCATATGAGTGGGAACAACTGTCACATTCAGAAACATGGAAAAGATAGTACTGAAGATACAAAGTGATACTGCTATTTCAGGTCAGACTGAATAGAGTTCTGACTCAAATTATGGATGGCTGGAAATAACATAAAGACGCTTGTTTCTATTTGTGATCACCTCAAGAAGGGGCTGACTGCTTCAGCACCTGGATTTCAGCACTTCTTGCGCTCTGGTGGCAGAGCAGAGCTCAGAGCAGCTCAAGATATATTGCCCAAGATGCTGGATAATGTGATTTGGTATCTAAAAGCCAGATGCCTTTCTAAGGCATCAGCAGATACGTGTGACTAGGAGAGATTAGGTATGCTTCACACAATTTCCCTTACTACCACAGCTGCCTGTCTTGTGCTGATGCAAAGAAAATCCTCCCAGCCTTGACCCAGCTGGTTACCCTTAGTCTTCTTTCGCAATGAGCGGATCAAGCAAGGTGATGAGTAGGCCTATGGCCTGGTTTGGCAGGAAGCACATCAAAAGCTTATGGTGCCTGTGCTTGCCCTGGAGAAAGCACAGCCCAGTATTTCATTTGGGGCTTGCCACAAGGAGACCTAATTCCAGTCCCTTGGAAGGGCTGGAGAGATGAGCATGTGCTGCCCACTGCCCCTCCTAGGACCACCAGGAGGTTGGTGTTGTTTTGCAGGGGAGCTTTGTTCTTGGACAGATGGAAAGCCACAGGTTAACCACGGAGGTCCCACAGCCTCCTGCTTTGGGGCAGTTGTATAAGTGACCTAATGTTTAATACTCACACGTCCTGAACACCCTGATGGGGAACAAATATGTGAGGGTGGGCCCCACCACCCAGGGGCTCCACAGAGCCACCTCTTTGCTGCAGAAACAAAAGAGTGAAGAAGCTCTTACATAAAGGGCTGAAGATGGGCGGTGGAGGAGGGACAGAGGTGTCTTCCCATAATATCCTGTCTCGAGGAGTCTGCCAGGAGACAAAGAAAGCTCTCTGGAAGCAATTCAGCTTCCTACGGTGTTGAATAGGTCTGAACCTACTGTGTTCCTACTGTCTCTCTTTAGACTTGAGAATCACTGGGTATGGAACAATGAAATTTTGCCCAAATGAGCTCTGCTGTGCAGATTTGCAGGAGGAAGTGCACTTTTATCTATTTGTCATAAGAAAACAGATCTAATAATCTCACTAAATGAATTAGTCTTTGGCACACCTTCAAGAGATGCACAGTATCTGAAAGACACTACTTTTACGGGGTTTATCCTTTCCTCCCCCTCCACAACAAGGCTCAGATCCTCAGAGATAGGTGAGCGGCCAGCTTTCATTTAAGCCAATGCTGGGCCTTCACTCACAGCCGTTTTGGGGTGCAGCCTTGGCAACAGACGAACAACCAGCTGATCACTGATTATTTTCAAGCTATTCTGAATTTTGACAAAATCTCTTCTTTTGCACTGATTTTGATTTGACAATTTCCTTTCAGGAAATGGATGGGGTCAGTTGATGAAGAAGAAAGCACTCTGCAGATTCTCCAGTCACTGAGTAGCTACTGAGCATAAATAAGCCCTGGAAGAACCACTCTGTACAATTGTTTACAGGGAAAAAACCTAACAACCAGAATAAACTTGAACATATCAACCTGAACAGCTAAGTTTCATTGCTTCAGAACAGTTGGACCTCTCAAAAATTTTTGAAAGGATGTCAGAATTACATAGTGGCTCTTATTACCTTTAGGCTTAGTAACCACTGTGTAAAGAGCTACTTCTCAAAATTGAACGGGCACTTATAGCAGAAATGTTTTTCCCTTTTGCAGAGCAGTAATCTATTGGCAGGGCAACAACTGTCAAAACACACTGAATTTGTTCTAAATAAATGTAGGAAAATAGGGATGGAAAAAAAAAGTAGTTTACTCTTAGAATTTTTTTCTAATTTTTTCTAATTGCATGTCCATCTTATTGTCCTTTCACTGAAAAAAGTTGGAGCACGAATCTGAGCTTCAAAAAATCTCACCAATTTTTCTCTTACATTCTTCTAGCCTGGGTCTTATTACATGGCACAAACATTTAATGACACAAATATTGCCTGTCATGAAGAATTATTTCCAGACAAAAAGC
Source organism: Cyanoderma ruficeps (assembly GCA_008694505.1). NCBI lineage: Eukaryota > Metazoa > Chordata > Aves > Passeriformes > Timaliidae > Cyanoderma > Cyanoderma ruficeps. The sequence continues at coordinate 14,008,841 of VZDJ01007754.1, forward strand.
TATTACGAGAATACATTTAATGATATGAGTAACGTGACACACAGTGACACCATTCCTTTGAGGTTTTTTTCTGTATTTCTGGCTTTCTCAACTGGCTTTTAAGAGCATGATGAACCACTTACTGATTATGAGCAATCTCATCAGCACTAACAACATCCTCGAGACTCAGTGCTATGTCTCCTTTGAAATACTTCTATCAATAGCCAAGGATCACATTGTAATCATCAAAGGCATCAGAGATAATTCAAACTATTTTGTAGCCTATTACAAGTACTTTGGATATACTGCATCCTTTCCTGGTTGCAGATGACCCAGATGTGCTCTAAATGCTTCAAATTTATCACCTATACAACACTTGTTCATAACACAAAGTGAAATATCTCTTTTTTTACGGGTGTCCTGGCTTCAGCTGGGATAGAGTTAATTTCTTCTCAGTGCTGTGTTTTGGATACAGAACAAGAATGACACTGACAACACTCTGATGTCTTGAGTTTCTATAAGTCAAGTTCAGAGTAAATCAAGCAATTTGGGGTTTTTTTGGCCCTCCTGCTCTGCCATCGAGGAGGTCACCAAAAAAAACCCCAAACACCTCAATGAGAAGGAGCATAGCTAGGACAAGTAACCTGAGCTGGCCAAAGGGATATTCCACACCTTAGAACACCATATCCAGTATATAAACTGGCAGAGTTTCATTGAAGGGGCGCCAGTCTGGGTTCAGAAACAGGGTCTGCATCAGCCAGCAGTTCATGAGCAATTGTATTGAGCACCACGTGTTTAGATTTCTTCCCTTTCCCTTTTTATTCCCACTATTAAGATTATTTACTACTATTATTATTATTATTATTATTTTCCAATTATTAAACTACTCTTACCTAAACCCTCATGTCTTACTTTTTGATTCTCCTCCCCTGTCCACCAGGGCGAGGGGTGGAGAGAGGGAGCTTGAGTGAGTGGCTGATGCTGCTTGGTTGTCAGTTGGTGCTGGGCTTAAACCACCATTACAGCATATATATTCCTAAAAGAACCTATTCCATCACCCACAACTGCTGAAGTTAAGGACTAGATAGTGTTTGCTTCTCTTTAAATTTCTATAATGAATTTCTTTGCAAGTCACATTATTTGGATACTGGGTTGATGTACTGAGAGTTATCTCAGTTTTTCTGAGGAATAACTCTGACCCTGAGAAAAAGATTCCCCACATTCCCCACAACTGCATGGCCATAAACAGATGCCTTTCACAGTAGTCCACCAACATGTTGTAGTCATGACTACTGTTAGAACTCCAGTTCTTTCTCTAAATCATATTTTGAACATTAATTGTTAATTAATGAAAAACTAAGTAGACATCTTTCCAGTGAAAGCTGCAAATCAACACAGTTTCAATAAGATACTGGATAAATTACTTAGAGTTTTGCACAGCATTAAACACTCTAAATAGGGCAATATCTACAAGNTGTAATGAATTTCTTTGCAAGCCACATTATTTGGATACTGGGTTGATGTACTGAGAGTTATCTCAGTTTTTCTGAGGAATAACTCTGACCCTAAGAAAAAGATTCCCCACATTCCCCACAACTGCATGGCCATAAACAGATGCCTTTCACAGTAGTCCACCAACATGTTGTAGTCATGACTACTGTTAGAACTCCAGTTCTTTCTCTAAATCATATTTTGAACATTAATTGTTAATTAATGAAAAACTAAGTAGACATCTTTCCAGTGAAAGCTGCAAATCAACACAGTTTCAATAAGATACTGGATAAATTACTTAGAGTTTTGCACAGCATTAAACACTCTAAATAGGGCAATATCTACAAGGAGAAGCTTTGAAACATCATTACCATTCCTAACAAACTACCAAGCCTCTCAGAAGACTTAAAACGTATACTCTGGATTTTATTTGAAAAAGAGCATCTTTAAAATTAAGATTTGTTGCTATTTCACAGGCCAGAAATTAGTTGAACTCAACAGACTGCTTATGAGAAGATAAGCTGTCATGGGGCCACCTTTCTCTCTCACCTTCTTTACATGCATCCAAAAAATGTTTTTCTAAGCCAAACAATCACCTCTTAGCAACAACATACCTCTAACAAACCTCAGGAGCTAATTTTCAAGAAGAAGAAGAAAGGGATCTTAAGCTCTTATCAAGCTCCAACCCCGAGTTTTACATATCACTCCCTGCTCCTCATCTCCTCCCTTCCCTGCCACAGTCCTGGCAGCTCACTGCTCCCCAGCTGCTTTGCAGCCAGCAGGGAGAGGCAGCAGAGCCACACCACAGCCAGGGCAGGGATTACATGTGCAGGGGCACGTGGAGGCACCTCCCCTGGCCCAGGAGCCTTGGCATGTCAGACCACTCCAGCACAGGGCCTACGGTACGAACAAAAATCTTGATGAGGCCCAGCTAACTCCGTCATGTGACAATTAAGTCTCACCCTACTCACAGATATGAAAAGAAAAAACGAAATCTCTCCCAAAGCAGGCCCTGAACACATGCTGCTGGCTGTCTGCATCTTCATTGAGGATACGCCTCATTTGTCGCCCAGTTCAGTTTGGGGAAGCTGAACCATATGCTCTGTGACCATTAGTAAACCCACAGCACTTGTCCACAGGTAACAATTCTGCGTGAATACCGATGAAATCTAACACTTTTCTCCCAAGCAACCTCATTTATACTCCTGCACTGTGTATGGGGAAAAGCATTTGATAAACAAAATACCTTTCTAGGATCTCAGACCCATTGAAAACTGACTAATCCAGCACTAGGTGAGAAGAGGATGCACAGGAAGAATGCTGCAGAAATGCACCACAGCAACAAATCATTGTGAATAATTGAATAGCTGCCAGAACACCACATTCCTTTTCTCACACACACAGATACATCAATTTCAGTGTCTTCAGATCGATACCTTCATGTTTACAGACTGAGGAACTCTGCACTCTCAACAGGCACTGCTTTAAGCAGCTGAGACTTTTAAAGCAGGGACAAACACTGCAGAACAGCTACGCTGTACCATTCTGTTACTATTATTTGTTTTCTCAGTATGCTTCCCAAGGGATAGAAGTGCACTCCACAGTGTACAAACAACATCAAACCATTATCTTCAAAGCATGACAAAGACACCAAAGTGAAACACAATTCTGAGGATGACCTTTATGTGCTATTATCTGCAGTGCAGTAATTAATTTTATCTGCTACGCACAAATTAAATGAATAGAGTCTTTTCAAAACACGTGAATGAATGGAAGAACAAATGAATAAATAAATAAATGGAAAACATGAGAAGCCTCTTCCAGTAAGTCTTCCTTTGTGAAGCTGTACTCAGGGGCAAAAAATGAAAGACAACCCTATATCAGTGTTTGGAAGTGCACACTTATTCACTCTGAAGTGTTACAAAGAATATTTTACCTTCAGATGCCAAGAAAACCTTTTAGCAAGTGGGACTTGATTCGATCTGTCATTTAATATCAGGGGAAAAAACAGCCCTGATGTCATTCATGCTTTCAGACACCTGCAAAGACTTGGTGGTCCAGGTACTTCCTGGGTAAAGCTGGGCTTGGTGGACTGTGCCACTTGTCACCTGTGGGTGACAGGTCTAGCTTATAGTGGAGTAAACTGGGAAGTCAGGGAAGAAGGTTCTGCACAACTGTTGTAAGGCCATAAGGTAAACAGCTCAAACAACTGCTTAAACTGTAAAGTTTCTAACAAGATAAGCCACACTTTTACACAGCCTAGCTATTCTTAAAACAAACCATCAGAGGCAGATGTCACAGACAAAAACCAAAATGGCATTCTTGCATGCATTTTAAAGTGTGTTTTCATATCCCTCCTCCCCAAATTTTAGCAACAGAAATGATTCTGACCTTAATCCAGTGGTATCAGGCCTTGTATTTCTCAAAGTAAGTCCTAGAAAGGAGTTAAGCAGAGCCAAGAGATCCACTTGGTTTGGCTTTGTAAATACCCTTGGCTCTGCCCCCGATAAATACTAGTCATCAACACCTCTGAACAGTTTCAAGGTAATAGTCCACCAAATAATTACAGATGCTCAGAGTTGTTTTTTTTCCCATCAGAAGTATAAACACTTTTTCATTTGTTACAAATGTGCAAATTTAATGTTACCTACCCTCACCCCTTTCCAGTAAAACGAGTATCATTAAAAGGCTGAACTTTCCCGAAGAAAGGGATGGTTCACTTCAAAACGTCATTTTAACTTTTGCCATGGTATAACAATGACTGAGGTCACTTTTCATCTTCCTTCTGCTGATCCATTCATTGATAGGAGTGAGACACCGTGAAGTGTTCTGGGCACATTTAAGTCCTCTCCACCTTTGTTAACTGCAGGAGAAATATTTCTAACCCCAGGGCTCAGCCACACAGTGCTATGCGGTGCTAACTCCACACTGAAGTCATTAAAATTTTTGAGGATCTAGTTCGGGGATTGTCTGCACATTAGGTCAATGGCCCCTGTTGGTATCTAATTTGTACTGATCACTCAATCATGTAAAGCTGTATGTTAATTAGGCCAATAACTGAAAGATATTGTGAGAAGATTTAAGCTTTGCAAAGCTGACAAAGATTACTGAAGCATCAAACAAAAGAACGCAAGATCCCATTTCAGTGGGATGATTAATTGTATGAACGATTCATTCTTAAACCACTGAATTTTTTTTTAATCCTTAATTGAAAAAATAATCTAAATGCAAGAATAGAGAAAGCTCTTTACTCCTCTACTGCCACAAACAGTGGCAGTTCCTGAAGCTAGAAATGCTGTAGCAAACCAGTAATAAAAAAGCACAATTGCTCCTTATTTTATAAAAATTCTTTCAGTACTTTGGAGCTTTTTTCCTTTAAATTTTGAAATAATAATAGTACATTACAATGAGACCTTTTTATTAAAAAATTATAATAAATGTATAGTCTTCATGTTCATGATGAAAAGCTTGAAAATACCACATGAAAATGGGGTAAAAAGAAGCTATAAAAAATCATTTTCACTGCAAGATATTACATATACTTGAGAGGTATATAAAAGAGGGTTTGGGTGTCTTTTCATTGCTTATAAATTTTCAAGCCTTTAAACTCTTCATAGTTATGATTCCACTTACTTTGCAGGTGGAGAGAGGTGTAAAATAATTAGAGACCCAAGGCTTGGAAATGTTCAGTAGCTTTGTTTTCTTTGGTTACATTGTGTAACCAAAATGAGCCACTCTGGACTGCATTTTGAGGTTTTGAAGATAATTGCTTTCACTGATGTTTTTTCAGGTTTCTCAATAAAGGGGGAGGGGAAAAAGTTACCAGGATGTTTTTTCTTTTTAAAAGAGGTCCAAAACTTGGGAAATTATATGTTGTTCCAGAAATCCCTAAATTGTTGGTATGCTGCAGACATGTCTAAGCTCTTCTCTTCTGAACAAATTTGCTGATTTTATGTGTTACACCTTCCAAAGTACATTATGTTGGGAGTTCTCACATTCTTGGGAGAATAGGCATCACTTTATCCTGCAAGTGATCTCAGGGATTATAGTGAGAATTTTAAAGGATAAGAGACATTACTTGACTTGAGTAAAGGAAGAAAAATCTGGTCAAACTTAAACATGAGATTTTCAGGGATTTTACAAGTCCCAGAAGGATTACCGAGTTAAATAATGCTTTATTTGAAAAACTTCTGTTATATTCTATGCAAAAAAAATGGGTTATATCCCAGCAATGGAGTTGTGCTAACACAAAAATCTCACCATTAACAATCTTCAGGTGTATTTTAAACCCGTTTGGGGTTTTTAGTTCAAGTTGATATTTTGCAGTTTTAAATCAACACATTGTGTAAGGCTGTCACTTCTTTTTTTTCCACCAGCAGGTAGACACGAAGTTGATTGCCTAATTAAACAGTAATGCTACAAGAAACAAATTAGCACCAAACCTCTTTAGAAGAAAATTGCATAAAGGCATAAATAATCAGTTAATAAAATAATAGAAGTTAAATGAATCAGCTTACAAAAAAGTGATGCATTTCAGCATGATGTCATCCCAAAGATACACCCTTTCAAAGAAGGCTTTTATTTGTACAGCCAACACTTACATTTTGCTTTTAAATTGCTATGAAACAAATGAGAATTTATCATTAAAAAGAACTGATTTATTTCCTTTTGCCCTATGTATGCTGTATATCTGATGATTTCTTTTAGTTCATGGTCTAATTTTATTTTTACTGAAGAAAAAAACCCGAAACCTTAATGTGTTTTGCTTTTAAACATCAGTTTCTATCATTTCCAGGAGATATTTATTGTAGCAGTCAAGCTTGAGGAAGATTTTCCTATTGATTATTGGATTTTACCTGGTATAATAATTTACCACTAATTCTTATTTTGATAAGGTCAAACTGAAGGCAAAATACTCCTTGGATGGAAAAAAGACAATGAAATAAAACATGATCTGTAGAAGAAATGCCACATAACATGTTTTTTTCCTGAAATGTACACTTCTAAAACTTCCAAACAGAGAGTTCAATAATTAAAAAGAAACAAATTTATTACTTAAAGTAGCACTTATCAATTTTAATTTATTTGAATACATCTTTCTTCATTCATAGAACTCTCTGTATGAAAAATTGAACTTTAATTGGGAGTTCAGACTTAACAGAATCAATATTCAGCAGGTTGTGCAATCTGTCCAGATCTCTTTAGATAACTTCCCACTGCTGTGTTTGAGGCAAAACTGAACATCATAATTTCAGAATTACTAAAATCAAGATAAAAGCAAATGGCTAAATCAAGTTAAGGTAAATTTTCTTGTTGAAATTACAGTTTGGAGGCAGACATTTACATGCTAATATACTGCAGAATTAAAGTCTCTGTGCCTTGCTGCTTCATATGTATATACTGAAAAACTAATAACCAGAATTTTTTTTCAGGAAGGAGTTAGTACCATTAACTCTTTGGGTGACTATATTATGCCAGAAACTTTGTCATGTATAAAATAGGGGGTTTTTATCTAGTTTTCAAATTCCTTCATAAAAACTTTAAATATACTGTGGCAGAAATAGAAATTAGTATTATCTCATTGGCAGAATCTCTTCATCTCTGTCCCTCATTAAGAACGTTAAAATTGGTGTCTTCATACAAAATAGAAAGCAACTTAAACCACTTGGAAAATATTTTTATATACTTTTGATTGTGGGGTGAAGAGTGTGACAAAGGCCAGAGGAAATTTCATATAAACAGGTCTGACACTTTTGGAGCTGATAACAAGAAGGAAATAAAAATTTTTACTACACAGTTTTCAATTGATGATGTTTGGCTTTGCTGAATGCTGGTGCAAAAATGCTGGTAAATAAATGCTTATCCTACATTTCACTTATCTCTAGACAAGATGGTGTCTACAAGTAGAAGTATTCTTAGCTGCAGATAAAGATATCCTGTCAAAACTGGAAGCAGTTTATACAGTGTGCATTTGTATATTTTAAGATATTACTAATTCTTTTAAAATATAACCAAGGAAACAACAAATTTTTTTTCACTGAGATTATGTAATGCCAAATAATATGGAAGAATTTTGGGTTTTCCTTGGTCTGAGGCATCAGTGGTCATCAGAGAAAAAACATATCCTTTTAAACAAGTAATTAATTTTAAGAAGTGTTACATGATTGACTATTCATAATAAAGTTTCTATCCTACTGTGTGGCAAACAGCAGTACTTTATTTTTACCATAGTTAATTCATCAGTATGAATAATTATGCATAATATGTAGTAAACCAACACACTTACTCCAGAATCTTCTTTATTACGTATCGTATTTTCTTATTTTATAATGTTATTGCTGCAGAAGTTTCAAGAATTCTGTTCTTGAGCTGTGCTGGGGTTGGGTTTGTGGTCTGCTTGTCCTGCATGCTGCCCTACATCTGACAGTCATCCGTAAGCAATTGAGAAATTTATTCTACACAAACTCCAGTAAGCCTTACTGCTACCTCTGCAGATGCATGAAAACTGCTCTCCTACTCACTTCTGAAAAAGTAAAGCTTCTCTTTTTGTACTTTGACTCACCAGTGTGATGTTTCCACCATGGTAACACTGAATATAAATATGAACAGATTGACTAAGAAAATTTTTGTAATATCAAAATGTAGACTTTAATAATTCTTAGATGTTCTTTCTTTCATCCCTCACATTCAACAGACTTGAGATTCTGCACCCTGAAAATATTGCATTCACCTCTGTAAACTGCCTACCATTAATATTAGATATGTTTAGTTTTTATTTATCTTTTCATATTTAAGAAAACTGTTAATAAATTTGAAGAAGAAATTCAGGCTGTTTTAGGGTATTCTTAAATTCCTGTATGTATCTAATTATACAATATCTAATATCATATTTATTTCAAATTAAATATACGCTGCTCAACTTTGGATGTCAGGGTATTTTTGGGAAAAAAAAGAATAGCCAACCAAAAAAAAAAATATAAACCAGAATTCAAATTTAGAGGACAAATATCTGTGATTTCTTCATAATTTACTATCTCGTTCTTGTTAGGTCATTCAGCATTCAAACTGTAGTCCCAGTTTTGGAAGTGAGGGAAATGTTTAGTAGCAGTGTTTCACCTCAGTTTCCTACGAGACTTACATTCAGCTCATACCCATTGGGGTGCCCATTTTGCTCACTGATTTGGCACCTTCATTCCAGCATCTTCTTAGTGACTAAGAATAAATCAGTGCCAGAGTACAAATTACCTTCTCATACTCCTGCACATGGCCTGCTGAGACTGGATAAAAATTTCTTGAGTGATAATGAAGAAAGAAAAATTCAGATTTTACTAGATCAGTTGTTCGGTCCCTTTGTTTCACAGTACTGTCACACTTCAGAGCAAAATGAGAGAAGAGAGCCTCTCTGCATTAAAGATTTGTAGATGATTTTTATCTAAAATATTCTTCTCAGGCTGTATTTTACCTTGAAGAGGAGATTTATTAAATGCTTGAACTGCTTCATATTGTTCCACAAAGGTTTGATAAATTGAGCTTTCCAAATGGTCATAGGACACATGAATAAGAAAATCTGTCCACTATAATTAGAGAATATAATTATTTCTCTTAGAAATAAATTGAAGAATGGATATAATGACATACTGGAGGTATATTCTCCCTAAGTCCCCAAATCTTTAGCCATGTTTAGCTTGACACTGGACAAAAGCAAAGATGAACTGTGTCTCAGAGACCTGAAGCCTTACTTGCACCAAAGTACTGCTAGGAAGTTTGGCCAAGACCAGACAATGGAGGAGTCACCTAGTTTTTATACCACACATCTCAATGTCTTAAATAATAGCAAAGGGGATTTTTTTCTTAACCATCGCATCAGTCTGTCTGCCATGATCTAATTATCATTAGGTCTTTCCTGTGTACCACAAAAAGAGATAACCACAAAAAAGGGCCAGCAGATGCAGAACATTTAAACCTTGAAAACCTCAAAGGGATCAAAGAAGATATTTAGCAATGCAAAAGTCTTCCTAAAATTAATTCCTTTAAGTGACACAGAAAAAAAATTCCTATTTCTTCAGAGGATGGTAAAATTCCTTAAGAGAGCTTGAGAAGGAAAAAAACAATGTAATACTGCTATTGAGAAATGCAGAGGTTCAGAATCATGTGAATTCAAAATTACAATTAATTGGGAAGAGATTCTGGTGGCATTTTTAAAGCTTTCTTTCTAAACATCTAGCATTGCCTTTCTGAACGGCAGTGTGATGTAAGCTGCACACAGCTCACACTTTTGGGGGTTGTAACTGCATCAGCTAGGTCCTTCCTCTGCAACATACAAGCATGATGCCTTCAAAGGTGGCATTCCAAGCAAGGAGCCATTAGAATAGTCAGCAGCTCTTTCCAAGCCTTTGCATTCAAGGCTGCTAACATTTAGAAGTTTTCTGAATATCAAGACAGATTCTATTTCTTTCACACAGCCTTTTTTCAGCACAAACCCATCTGTATTTTTGTGGTAGCTACTTCTGAGATGAAGTACTGGTGAAGACTAGACTCTGGTAGTTTTAAAAATATTTTATGACTTCCAGGCTCCACCCTAATCTATCCTTTGATCTGTGTTCTGTCTGGAAGGTATAATACCTCCTTATGTTCACTAGAGTTCGGCAGTATCTTAGCTAAAGAAAGCATGCAGCTTTCATCCTGTGGTGAACGTACCCAAGCACAGTTGAGAAAAAAGGGTCTTTTTTTACAGAGCAGTGACTGTCCTTAAATTCAGTATCCTTTACACTCAGTGTTAAAAGTACTAGAAATATAAGTTTAAATGAAAACTTTGAGAATAGGAAGCTATCAAAAATAGAGATTAGATGTTTGAGCGGAATTTCAATAATTTTTTCTTCATTACCACTGCATGCCATGTCCTTTGAGAAATGCAGATTTTTGCTCCCTGGGCAAGGCACTCAAAGCTTCCTTTTACAATGAAAGCAACATGACAGTAACCAGTCTCTAATTCCAATTTTGAGACATTTATTGAGGGAGAGGAAAAAAAAAGTAAAGAAAGAAAGGAGGTGGCAAATATACTAGGAGGCAGAGGAGAGAAACTGTGCATGTATGTGTGTGGGAGAGCAGAATGAGTTCAGAAGGAAAAAGTCAGCTTTAAATCTCCTTTCTGCCTTAGCCCAGATGTCTTTGCATCATCAGATTTTGGTGCAGCATCCAACATCAAGAATCATTTTCTGCTGGAAAGCTAATTTACAGGAATCATTTAAGAATGAACTTCCTTTAGTAGAAACTACATAACAATGAACTGAATCAGAATTTGCTGCTTCTGCAGGTAGTAGTTAGATTCAGGAAACTGAAAGGAGATTAAGACTTGAAATAATTAATAGATTTTTTTTTTAAAGAGAGAGAAATTGAAATAAAAGAAGAGACAAAGAGGCTGACAAAGCGATTGAAAATATGTAACAGCATTTATAAAATATCATACAGAGATATATTCAATATACCAGAAAGATCCTACCTGACCCATTTCTCTTTCTCCTGCCATTCATTTGACATCAGAAAATACTGAGGGACTGATGCATTGCCAAAAAAATCCCTAAGATTTTATAACTGAAAGGCATTTGAATCTTATGATTGGTAAATTATATTTTTTGAGATTATAAATTACTGCATCACTGTTACCCCTCCTAAGAGCTGCAGAATAACCACAGTGTGCATAAACAGCCTAGCAACAACACCCATGAGATTTATGGTCATAAAACACTTTTACTTTGTTGCAGTATATTTACATTTAAAAGATGCAGTTTAATTAACGATCATGGCAGGAACTGAGGAAAATAAGAAAGGTGACTGCTGACTCTGTTTTGGGTGCATTAATTCTGAAATAAGCCTGATACCAAAAAAAAAAAAAAAAAANNAAAAAAAAAAAAAAAAAAGCTTTATTCTGCCTGGACAAATAAATTATAAATTAAATAATTCATCATTTTTAGTCCTTATATGAAAAAGATGACTTCATTCCAAAAAAATAAGGGTAGAATTGGCAGATAAAAAAATTATCTTTCAGGAGAAGCAGCCATCTAAATTAGATTGCCTCTTTATGAGTAAGCAGAAAAGATTACTATGAGACTAAGCAGATCTACAGGAAAAGGTCTGGAAAAGCACACCTTTACTGCAGGAAAAATCTCAGAGACAGAAGCTTAAGATTTCTACTCTTCTAAGAGCTTCACATTCCAGAAGTCAAGAGTTTGGTTGTGGAGTCCTATTATACTGAAACAAATGCAAGTGAGAAAACATCAAACCTGGTAGCAAAACAAAAATGAGTTATATGGACGTTTCCAAAGATTTTAGAGAAAGCAAAGTATAAAATATTAGTAGTGCAAGAACTACCAGCTCTGTTGATTTTGATAATACTTGACAATGAATGGATCTGACCCTAAAACTGTTTTTAAAGAATATCAAACTGAGAAAAGCACAGAAGCATCTTACTGTCTGTTCCCTACTCACACAGGACTAAAACAGGATTTAGACCCATGAATTTCAAGGGTTATCCCAAAGTTTGGTCAAAACTCTTTAACCATCCAGACAAAAATCAACCCCAGCAAATGGTGGGCTTGCTGGTAGCAATGTTGTACTGGAACTCATTTGTTAAGCTACAATTTTATTTTTAAGAAAAGAAGACATGGGGTAGAGACACAGAAAAGAAAGGCAAAACACTGGATGCTTTCCATTTCTCTAAGTTAAGATCCAAATGTAACATCAAGATGATGCTAATATTATACAAGCTTGCTGCACTGCACCAAACTCACAGAACATACTGCACTACTTAAAACACTGCCACACTCTCTCTACAAGCAGGCTGACATAAAAAAGCCTCCTAAGTTATTTCTAGCATTAAGCTGTTCATCAGTCAGGGAAGGCATTCATTTAATCATCTTAAAAGGGTGTAATATTTTGCTGTGTTATCCATTCATTGTTATAGATCCAACATTACTTGATCTGCAGAAGAAAAATGAAAAAAAAAAAAAAAAAGTGGTTTTCCACTGCACAGAAGCTCCCTTTTGTGAGCAAAAAGACAGTTCCTTCATCTGCATCATTGCCATTAGGCCCATAAGGACTTCCTATTATAGAAGATCACACAGTTTTACAATACATAGGATCAGCTGGGCAATAAATAGTAGAAATGTCATGTTACACTGCAGGAATAAAAGAAAAAAGTGTTGAAATATTTATAATACATATATCAACCTTGGTGCAGTTAAAACACAGAAATCTAATTCTACGAGAGCTTTAGTAACAGAATTCACAGAAAAGCCTCTTCATAGAACTAACATATAATATTTGCCTCCCCCACCAGCCAGGTAATTTTATCAACCATGGTAATCTCAGCATCTAGTATTTGGACAATATTGCACCTGTGGGTTATTCCAGCTTTTATCTGCCCACTTATCCTTATGCTCAGATTGTCCTGGCATTCTCCATATCCCTAATATGGGACAAACAGATCTTGTCAGAGACATTTTTCATTAGCTGGCTAATCACCTCTAGAAAAGATCCCAAGACTTTGGTTAGATAAACATACACAGGTTGGGCACAAATATACAGACCTGAGCACTGGCAAACTTTCTTTCAGAGTATTAAAATGTTGATGCTGTTTCTTACAAGATTTTAGCTAAGTGTGTGTAGCCTTGCTTTCAAAATGAAGAGCATCACCCAAAGGATGCAAGGCAAGCTGTACAAGTTGGATTCACGGCCAGAGGCCATCTCCTGGCTCACTTTATTTACCAGTAAAGACATAAGAAATTCAACCTACAAAGAGGCTGAGAAGTCACCTGTTATATGTAGAGAACAGGAGATTTTGACATGTAGACAAATATCCAATACTTGTGCGATGGAAAGTAGCCAGTCAGTTAAAAGTACCAAGATGATTTCAGCTGCTGACCTCTGGTCTGTGCTGCAGAAGAGTGAAAAAATCCCCAAGGTCTGTGCCTCTCAAAGCTGGGATACCCAGCTTGTGCACTCTTAGTCTTTATAGGGATAAATCTTCTCATAATGTTCTGCTTAGAGTAACCCTGTAAGAATTTTTTTCCCTTTCAAATAAATGCCCTCCAGTTTCCTGTTTTCCTTACTAACAACCAAGACTCTGTCGAGAATCACAGACACCCTCAGGAAAGGTAATGCAGACCACAGCAGATCTGCTCGAGGCACTGATTTTTCCACAGACTATCATAAATCTCCATTTTAAGATTTAAAACTGATGACAGATGCCAGGCCAGATCGCCCTCCCTCAGGTGCACTGGGGTAAGTGCCAGGGTCAGACAATTTTGTGCTAGAAGCTGGACAAGGAGCATGACCTAATTCTAGCACATGTACACTTCTCATGCCAGAAGTACCTCCAGTGGTGTTACTAGCAGTGTCCCATATGGCCTATTTCTGTTCTCATTTTGATACCAAAACACTGCTCATTACTTATATGGCACCATCAATCCAGTGGTTTTACAAGTTCTGTGACTTCTACCTGATGTATCTCTGTCAGGAAATCTAATCAAATAAAATGGAATAACCTGCAGAGCACCAATGGTATTATTATATACAAGCCAAATTTGTTGCTAGTGATTTTCCATTACTAAAGAAAATAAATGCCTTTCCTCCTTTGACAGTACACTGAATTTTTCTGTTTATAAATCCTTGACAAAGAATATGCATGGATATTGGAAGTATTTCACAGACTCTTCTGTGACAATGAACTCGCATTCATAAAAGCCTTCTAGCACTTAAGCAAAGAGGATACCTGAAGATATGGCAGAGCAGTGAAAAAGAATAGGGAGGATTACAAACCAGAGAAATGTAAGATACAAAAGTAAAGGTGAAGGAAAGAAAGGTGAAGGAAATGAGAATGCCATGATGTAGTTGTACTGAGGTATCTGCAAGCCTTAAATACTTGTCACTCAGATAGGAGAGGAGAGGAGAAATAAGTCAAAAATATATTATGTATCTACAGGAAGTATATTTTTATATTTAAAACCATCTGTCTTACAAAAGTTCAGGTCGCATCATTGAGTTAGATAATTATAAGCCCTTCCAAAGACCCAGTTTTAGTAGAAAATGCTAACTTCATATGAGTTCTTGGCCTGAAATAGCTGTAGGCTTTGCTAATGAATGACAGAGGCAAAATGGATGTGGTCAAAAATCCTTCCAGCTTCAGAAACTCCTGCTCCCTAAGGAAAGGTAGAGTTGCAATTTTAAGACTGCTCCAAGTCACCAGGACCCCAACAGCCACAGGATCCAGGATTCAGAGTGCAATGACAGAGTGAACAGCATTCCCCTGAGGTCTATGTGCTGAGGTTTACTCAACAACCACTGAGACAAGAGTTTTACTCTACTTGATTATGAGGCACTCACACTTCCACTGCTCCCATTGCGCCCACTGCCATGGCTACTAGACCTTACCATCTGTTTCCAGCAGGAATATTGCTGCTGGTTCAGGACAGTCAGCCAGAAAGTCACATTAGTTCCTACCATGTCACTCCATGTTGGTTGCTACAAGACAAAGTCCCTGGGTGTCCCCTGGCATCCATCTCGAGTTGGGTCTCTGTGAGATCTTTGGTCTTCAGGATCACTTCCATTATCTTTCTTCCAACCAAGTCCTTCACCTTCATCCTTCCAGACTCTATTCTTTTTTTCAGAGACTTTTTTCTTTTCAGAAACCCTTATGGACATCAGCTCTTCTTTCCAGCACTCCAACCCCTCAGTTTTCCTGATCTAAATGCAGAACTTTATGATCAGACTCCAAATTGTTGTTCCTGGCTCATGTTTCTCTTAGAACTGAGGACAAGACACTTTTTTAGTCCAGGTTTTATCAAAGATTACAAGCAATTTACACTGGTTGTAGCCAGCAAGTAGCAGGTTTCTGCTCAAGAGTCCAGCAGCTCAACTTGGGATACTCATCCACACACAAGTGTATCCACTTATCTGCCCCTCATGGCATTCACAGTTCAATCCATTTTTTCACTTACAACAGTTATCCCACCTCATACCAGGCAGTGCCACCTAAAAACTAGAAACACTGTATTTTGTAGCTGCAATACACACCTGAGAGAGTGAAAATGCCAGTTCCTACTCCCAAGATTAATTTTAATGACATTAGATGAACATTTCTCAGCTCAGTCTGGGACCACAGTAGTTCCTTCTCATACGGTAGAGAGCCTGCTTTACATGGAAACAGGAAGTCAGAGAGAAGAAAAGCTTCCCTTCTCCTTACTGAGCCATTCCTACCAAGTAGTACCAGGCAATTTCCTGGGAGTTGGAAGGTTTGGCTCACTAGGAAACCGAAACCTCATTTGCCCCTTGCTGCCTGAAGAGCTCAGCATGTTCAGATCAGATTAGCAGTGCTCCAGAGGGTAAAGGAGAAGCTTTGGATCCAAATGGTGCTTAAGTGTAAGTCATTTGATCATATCAATTATCATAGAGCCTCTACAGAGACTGCAGGGGCCCAAGAAATTCTGTAGTCCAAGACAGTGGGACTCATACTGCCCTTCCTAGTGTAGGGAGGAGATGAACAACAGTTTCCACATCACAACTTTGTGCAGTGGGTTCTGAATTCTGCGTGAGACACATTTGGATTCTCAGAAAACCCTTTTGGGCCCAGCCTTTTCTGCTTCAGTCAGATTCCTGGAATGTGCTTGGTACTATCATTAAGAAGTCTCAGCCACAAAGCCAATGATTGATGTGATCAAACAAGGCATCCATATGACTTGCCAGATATAATACTGTTATACATTCCTCACTCTTGCACAGATGCCAGCACAAGGCTGGCTTTCTCCTTTGCAGTAACATGGGAGAGACACAGCAGAAGTCACTTTACAGAGGCAAAGGCAGCAACAGGAGTTGCCACCTATTGTGATACAGTGCAATAGAGTGAGATAAAGAAAGTATACAGGATTGAAAAGGACCTTGAAATATAGGGGTTTCTGTTTGGAAATAAAGGTCAACAAGAAATTCTTACGGATTCTCATTTTCTTTTTTCAAAAGATTCTAGAATGTTACAATAATGTTGCAGTATCCATTGCCAACCTTCCCACAAGCATTAGGCTCAGAGAGAAAATAATTCATGCTCAATCCTTTCTCAAAGCAAGGCAACCTGACAGGCTACAAGGAACTTGTCAGGTCTGCTCATAGAGGCCAGTCATTTAAACATTCTCCTACTTGTAAAATGGGTGGTGAGGTCAGTGAGGACTATCAGTCTTCTCAGAGAAAAATTAGCATTAATGGGATGCTTACACTTGATTGTGAAGCTCAAAGTCTGCCCAAATGTGTCCTGTCTCAAAATGCTCTGACAAGGAGTCAAAAATACACCAGACATTTTTGAATGTGAACCGGTGTCATGAAATATTCCACTGAGGTTAATGACATAATCTTTTAAGGAGCCAACGCGAACCAAATAAGAGTTAAACTTCCCTTTGTTTTCAGATTTTTTTTTTTTTTGCTTGAAATGACAGAGAGGAGCACAGCCCTCAGATTGCACTGCAATACATTTTGAAAGCAGACGTAGAGGACTAAAAGCCAATGCCACACAGATATTACAAAGCATCAGTCATACCTTCTATACATGGTTCAGACCCTGGTGCTGCTTTATCTCAAATGCTTAAGGCATCACACTAATTTTGACTAAAATATCAATGTTTTGGGAGTGCAGCTGAAATAACAAGCTTTTTACAACACTAAGGTTTTGTGCAAGTTTTCTATGTTTTAAAGGAAAGGGAGGAAATCGGGAAATTAAAGATTTTCTGAATGGCAAATTGTCCTAAATATGGAACCGAAAATGCAATGCAAATAGTTATTATTACCCCCTCTACGCATGTATGTGTCATATTCTTTTTATAGCCTTTTAGAATGACAGCCTCTGTGTTCTACCTCAGCAAATTCTGTTCAAAGGGACTGGAGAGTAGATCCACTCTGAAGCTGCAGACAGCTGTGAGGATTTCCCATAGTTCTGTATTATACCTCATATTTCCAGCATCTGCTGAAGAGTGACACCAAGAGTAAGGCCAGAAGAAATGTAAACCATAAACTAGCTAAACATAATGTAGGTCCTTGTAGTATGACAAGCCAAAGGGCCAGGTGGTTTTCCACGACAGATAATGCTACATGTTGTCATGGGAAAATATTTAATATTGATGGTCTGCTGAGTATTACTATTTTTATTACCACAACAGCATCAAAGTCAACATCAAGAGCCCATGTCCCTGTCTTACAACATTCAGTTCAAATATTTCTATTATAAAGTTAAAGTTCTCGACATCTCAAGGCACCACAACAGAACAAATGATGGAGATTATAATCAGAACATATCCTCTACACAGTAGCCATCTGACTTTACTCAGTCAGGTACAGACACTTATAAGATACAGAACAATGCATCTGCATTAGATCTTACAATGCTGCATCTGCATACTATACAGACAGATCAGAAAGGACAGACTAATACTGAGAAACAACTTCCTTCAGAGGAATAATCTTCTTTCCTCTGTGCCAAAATGTCACAAGAGATGGCAGCCTTAGCTCCTACCTTTAATGCAAGCTGCCTCACAGTAGGAGAAACAGAATTGTTCAGCCTATAAAAGTGACACAACCAGTAACAATTGTACAATATCTGTGTAAACACCATGCTTTAACTGCACAACACAAGGCAAAGAAAACTATTTTCCTTTCTGTATAAGTGATTGCAAAGGACAGCTGCTCTGCCTAAAGGTGAGGTGGAATGATGATACAAAACACTTTTCCATTTGTGAGAGTAGTTGTGAAGAGGGAGTATGGGGAGAAAAGAGAAGTCATAATTATTTTATGACTTCTGAGCTTAAAGCAGGGAGTTTACAAAGGAGATGTGAAAGGATGGAGAGAAGTAAAGAGAAGAAAATTAACTTTAAAATATCTGTACTGTTGCAGTCCCATCATCTTCTTCTCACGCCTCTTACATACATGTTGAAGTTTCTTCTGAAGAGACTTGGAAATCAATGCACTGCTTTTGTCGAGAATAGCCCAAAAATTCCCACACAGGAGGGAGAGGGATTACTGAGCCTGAATAGAGAGATCTGCATGCTCGCATATGGCTAATGAGAACCAACTGCACAAACTGTGGTAATTTGGTCAGCCAACAATGGCTGTTTCCAGGGACAGTTTAAGTGTTTGTATACTGCACTTTCCCTGGCCAAATCTGTACGACACAGGCAGAAGCGGAGCTCAGGTGCTGATAACGTTCAAGAACAGTAATAAGACTGTTGTTGGCAACAAGGTTGTAGCAGTGTATCTGCACTTCTGCATCTCCTTGTCAGACTTAGGTGAACACTAGTTTAGGAATATCTGAGCCTGCTTTGATCATATCTTTCTCCTTCAATAAAAAAATAACTAAAGCTATATGCATGTCATGAAAAGCAAGCAGGAGGCAGGAATTTGGCCTCTCTAACTTGCATGTATATTTTAAAGCATTGATAAAGTTTCACAACTGAAGTGCCAAAGAGGCTGATACAATTAATGGAGTAAGTGCCTTTAAAAATCTCCGAGAGGTTTACCAGGTTAACCTCTTATTACACAGGCAAATTGAATACTTTCTCATGGCCAAATACTGCCTTCTAAACTTGCATTTTAAATGTTGTTCGGCAAACAAACAAAACACAGTGCAAACATAAATTGAAATCAAGTTATTCATAATTAACAGCACAAAGGCACAAGGTTTCATTCTTCTTCCATGTTATTTGTGAATAATTGAACAACCTCCACAACATCAACATCCCTTGATCCTGAATCAGATGCTCACAGTGCAAGGGTTACACTGTGAGGAAAAATATTTATTCCTGTACACTGATAATTGCACAGCACTCCTGCCCTGTCTGGTACTTTTTTTCAGAAGTCTATAAAATAATTTGTAACAAAAAGGAAAAAAAAGGTTTCAATTATGTCTGTAGCATCTATAGGAAAGAGAAGAAGAAGCCTGCAGCAGACAAAATGCATTTATATCTTCTTTCATATTCTCAATGTTCTTTTTTTTTTTTTTTNTTTTTTTTTTTTTTGTACTTTTCTTTGAGGGTAAATGGTGGAATAATTAACACGTTGTCCAAACTGACTTGGTTTTGCTAGTTTACACTTTATAATATACAAGAATCTATAGATTCTTTCATAATAGGCTTAAGACAGGTGATTCAGGCATCACTCTGTCACTCTTCCTGGATTTCTACTCAGTACAGGTAAATATAATCTGCTGGGGCTTTTGGCTTCAACAACATATCTTCCAGTGTCAACAAGAAAATGCATCCTTTGAACTAGTGGAATTGATTTCAACTGGAACCAAAGTCAGTCCCACCAAAGCATGCAGTTGTTTTGCCTGTCCATCCGAACGGTTACTCTGGTGCCAGCAACTGAGGGCTCAGACTGGCAAACAACCATAAAAAATAACAGTCCAACATCTATGGGTTCTCACAGCTGGAAAAGGTCACTGGAAGTAAAGGGCAATACTTTCAGTGACAGTAGGTAATTTTGGAGCCTACATTTCATCCTCATACAGCATTTAAAAAGACAAGGCCAGACTGCACATGAAAGTGCCTGAGGCACAGGGAGCCTCTCTATGAATTTCGGCAGCATCCAGGGACAGAAATCATATTAATTTCGGCTTGTTCAGACCTGTCAATGGACTGGTCATCCTCTGCAGTGAGGAGTTTCTGTACAATGGCTGAACCCCAGGAAATTCCCTGTTTTACCACAGTTATTGGTAAAATCGTTTTTACTAGACTTTATGAATACCATAGTTGCTCTCTTTCTGTAACTGCCTGAATCCCTCTGCTGATAATTTATTAGGCTTCTCTGTTTGAAAAGCTGCAGGTAGTAATAGAATATCCAGAAATTTAAGACACATTCACAGTTTGATGTGGTGGAGTTCATAAAATATAATTACTGTGGGGTCATATGAACACTGTATTACAAAGGTGTGGAAATCAGTCTGATTTTATGAACTCTCTGTGTATACCTTTGTTAAATGACAGCTTGTATTTTAATTTTTATAATAACCTGACATATCTATTATTTTTTTTACTTCCATTTCTATATGAAATCTAAGGCAGTGCTGGCATCACTAAGTAATGGATATTCTTGAATATTGAAAAATCTGTTTAATGAGAACACCATCCAAGAAGATGGTTAGGTCAGGAAAGTGAAGCTAAGGAGTTTGAAAATAAAAAGTAAATCATTATGAGACAAGGAACATCATTCCAGCTATCAAGATGTCCTACTGAGCTAAACTAGAAAAGAAAGTTGAATTTTTTAAAGATAGACTCTCCTCCAGCTCTAAGTGAGAGGACAGAGGCGATTTCAGCATACACAGAAGTAAACCAGATCCCGAATCTATAGCTTCTTGTACTAAATGAAAGTTTGGACGTCCTGAAAAGGGGGTTCTGGGTGTCTCCAGCATCTCAGGAAGCCATAGGAAAACCCAAGCCCCAGCATGGTACCACTTTGGGCCCACAGTGCATTCACAGGGCCCCAGCTCACCCTGTTCATTACATAGCCAAAACTACACGGTCATGTTGAAGTCATCAAGA
Organism: Cyanoderma ruficeps; assembly: GCA_008694505.1. NCBI lineage: Eukaryota > Metazoa > Chordata > Aves > Passeriformes > Timaliidae > Cyanoderma > Cyanoderma ruficeps. Next base: position 14,029,876 of record VZDJ01007754.1, read on the forward strand.
CATCACGAGCCTTTTTTTTTTTTGTCAAAGAGAAAACAAGAAAGAATGTCAGAACTGGAGTGTTCCTAAATTAAAGGAAGTTTAAGGAAAGTGTGGTTTTGTTTGCAGAGCACCATATGGCAGGAAAACATCTCTTTGCAGCACCATTTACGATCACTAAATTAACTAGGGATGCATTGTGAAGGGGTGCAATTTGATATTTACTCTCTTTTGTTATTGATGGCTGTTGGTTTGGAATACAATGTCCCGCAATCAGCCGCAGAATATGTCCTGTTAATTTATTCATTTTTTTTCTAGCTCTTCATTGAGAGATTGCAGCAAACCACACACAGGAAATAAGATGCATGAGCAATTGTCACTTCTGTATTCTTTTGACATGAAATACATTTTATTATTCAGCGTATCTGTCATCCTCATCTCCTCTCTTAGCTCTAGCAATTCCAGCTGTATTGTAAATCATGTGTATAAACTCTGATATTCCCAGCATATCAAAGTATATATCTTCCATATGTCTTAGAGCATCCTGCATCATTTGAGGTTTGAAACATGCAGGAGAGAACCAATTTGTCTTTTCAGTGAATCAAGCCCCTAAAGAAAAAGAAAGAAAAGAAATGGGGATCCACTGTGAAAGGGACACAAAATCCCAGTAGAAAGCATAGACTAAGCAATGAATAATTTCATCTCAATAAATTACATCTGTAAGGAACAAGTCAAACTCACTATTTCGTCAAAGGCAATCGTAAATTCTAGTATTTCACTTACGTAATTTTTTCCTCCCAATTCTCCTATGCATTAAGGGCAGACACTTGATACAGTGTCAGCATAATACTGGGAGAAAAGAAAACATACAAATGTACATGTCTTCAAGATAAGTCAGTTAGCTCCAGTATCTCATCTATTTATCTTTTTGTCCTGTTCTATTTGTAAACGTGCACCCCTAGTCCTGTTATTGATTGAATGCACAGTTCTCATTTGGGCAAGCAGCTGGCAAGGACAATGCTACTTATGATGTCTGGTAAATGAAATACTAAATCTATATAAATTGAGAATTGACATCTATACTCCAGACTTCTCCACTCCCTGACCCTGCCTTGGTTGTCAAGTGGATGGAATAATTCAGGTCATAGTAAAAATGCCATATTAGATGGTCTAATAGCCATTTAGTGCCTGTTCTGTAACCCATTAGGAACACAAAACCCCCTGGGTATGCTACCAAGTGAATTCATTGCTAGGAACCATAGTTTCCTCATTGTCTAACAGGATCTGGCTGAAGAATTGAAGTGTGTATTTAAAGTGGTGGTTTAACTCAGTGATTGCAGAGATACTTTGCAGGCGACCATGAGGAGCACCTTTTGATACCAGCTGAACCATTCACTCTGGCATTCCTGGAAAATATGTGACTCCTGAAATCCAAACCTCTGATCAAAACTATCCGACTAGGGGTCATATATGCAACCTGGAAGAGGTGAAAGAGTCATGGTAGGGAGGAAAGGCATCTGTAAGGACTCAGTAGTGACTACTGAGCTTTTGGAAGAAGTGGGAATGGGGGGAGCTATTTAGCTGCAGCAGGACTGGCTAAACAGATTTCCTAGAATTATAGAATATAAGGCACTGGACCAGGTTGCTCAAGGTCTCATCCAGCCTGGCCCTAAACTTTTCCAGGGATAGGGCATTCAGAACTGCTCTGGGCAACCTGTTTCATTCCCTCACCACCCTCACAGTAAAGAACTTCTTCCTAATATCTAATCTAAACCTATTCTCTTTCACTTTGAAGCCATATTCTCCTTGTCCTGTCACTACATGCCCTTGTAAAAAGCTCCTCTCCGTCCTTCTTGTAGGCTCCCTTCAGGTGCTGGGAGGCAGCCATTAGGTTGTTCCACATTCTTTTTTTCTCCAGGCTGAATAATTCCAATTCTCTCAGCCATTCCTCATAGGAGAGGTGCTTCATGCCTCTATTCATCTTGGTGTGCTACACCAAGTCCTCCTCTGGACTTGCTCCAACAATATCCTTCCTGTGCTGGGGACCCCAGAGCTAGATTGCAGCCCTACAGGTGGAGAAGAGGGGCAAAATCACCTACCTTGACCTGCTGGTCTCCCTGGTTTGGTATCATCCAGGATATGATTGGTTTTCTGGGCTGCAAATGCACATGGCCAGGTCATGGCCAGGCTCTCACCAACCAGCACCCCCAAGCCCTTGCAGGGCTGCTCTCAGTCTGTTCACCCCCAGCCTGTGTTGACACTGGGGGTTGCCCCAGCCCATGTGCAGAACCTTGCACTTGGTTTTGTTAAACCTCTTGAGATTCCCTTGGGCCCACTTCTCAATGTCCAGATCAAGGTAGCTAATGAGATCCCATTGCTGCTTTTCAGAAGATCAGGGAAAAAAGACAGAGATTGGCAAAATTGCATGAGAAGAACTGCCTTTGGAGAAAAAGTGCCTTAGAAAATCCTGTCTTCCCAGATCAGACTATAGTGAAAGGTTGTTTAGGTGCTAACTGTCTGGCAGATTTGAGGTTATCAGAGGATAAGGAATTCTTGGGGGGAAGAAAAAGGGTGGTTTGTGGGCTTACAAGAATGTTAAAAGCAAACAAACAGGCAGACACACACATAAACCCCCCATTCCCCAGTAGCTCCAGACTGATTATGAAGCTCCTGTTATACTGGAGAATGATATATTATTACATTAATTTGAAAATATTCTCTATATTCCTATTCTTAATCAAGCTGGACAAGCATCTTCAAGCTTTACTATTGCTCCACAGTTTGTCTAAAGATGAAGACTGCAAAATCCTGATTAAGTGCAGAGAAGAATGAATTACAGTTCAGGATGAGAGCAATTAGTAGACACTCCTTACACTGATCTGGCCCCAACAGCCCTTTTTTTTGTTCATCTTATGATGACAAATGAGCAGGAAAGCTAAAACTTCTTGAAGCTTTATATTTTATACTACAAAGTTTGTCCATCAAATAATTAATCTTTATTCCTCTACTGAACCATTTCTTTCAGACAAAATAAGTTACTAAACTATAATTGTCAAAACTGTTGCTCATATTACAGCATTTGACTCATCTTAGGAAGCAAAGGAATACTGGGCAGAGTGGTCATAAGCCAGCTGGAACCTCTTTAAGATGCCTTTCAGATGCCTTGATGACAGGGACCAAGACAACCTGTTCTCAGTGTATCCTGATTCCTTTGAAAGGGTTACAGCCTTAGTATATTTTAATCTACATACAAAATGAAGGTCTACCTTTCACCAATTATCAATTCTAGTAGCTGTGAATGGGAAATTAGAAAAAGACATCAAGAACCTTGAGAAATCACCTTCTACCCTTGGAGGAAAAGAAAAGGGATGCATGTTAAGAGCAGGATACCTCTTAACGTACACACCCAGAATTTTCCACACATAAATCAGCTGACCTGATTGCCACAAGTACTTAAATCAGAGATTCATACTGATCATTTCTGAACAGGACTGTAACTGTTATCAACACTGTTAAATAATATACATGAAGACGTTGCCCTCTGCATTCCCTCTGGGCACTGTAAAAGAAGAGAGATCTGCTTGCAGATTTTGCCACACAAAGTTCCCAGTGATAGCCCACACTAAACCCCAGCAGGAAAATGAAACAATAGTGAAGAAACGAATAACAGAACCTTGACTTTTTTCTCAGTCGTAAGATAAAATGCCAAATACTTGCTGAGGGGTAGCAACAAAAACAACTTTATTTTTCCAATTTACCTTCACTATATTATGGCAGAAAACAAAATAAAGTCTGTCCCAGCAGAAAAATTGTAATGACTGTTTTACGAGTCTCTCTTAAAGGTCAGTGGGAGTCAGAGACTGTAGTGTAACAAGACTCAAAGCTCACTGTAAGAATTTTACACATCAGAAATCACTATACATGGCTGGAAAGCCCTTGGGTGAAACAGTTATCATCATTACATATCATCTACTTATTCTTACCAAGGTAAAGTTTGCAAAGGACTCAAAATCCAGAGAGATAAGTGAAAGACAAAATTATAAACTTTTTCAAACTGCTTGGGCTTCCTTATTTGATCATCATAGCAAAATGTGAAAGGCTGCAGTAATGAGAAAAGCCTGGGACTGAGGGTAAACAGTAGAAAGCATATACTGCACATCATCCCCAGTGCAGATGCAGCATATTCAAAGAGACAGGCTACTCAAAAGACTTAGATGAAAGCCCCAGAGTGGGAAAGCAGTCAAGGGATGATCCAGTCATAAGTGCTACGGGTCATGACTTGTAGGAAGATGCGCTGGTGCTTAGGGCAGCCAGGTTAATGTGAACTTCCCCCAGATATTTTCTTGCAACAAAATTAAAAAATCTCCAGAGCCCACATTGCCACCTCAACCACACAGCTCGAAGTAAGCCTTGGAACATTGTATCACAACTTGCCAGATTCTTATGGTACACCTACACAGCTAAATCAAAGAAGTCTTCCCATCGCATATTTGATATTTCATAATGCAACTGAATCCTCTCCAAAAAAGCCCTAGATACTCTTCTGTGGACACTTTATAACTGCAAACTGTGCCAAACAGCAGCAGAAACAAAGACCATGTGATGTGCTCCAACTATGTCCCATGTTCTGCAGGGTTAGACACATGCTCCTTAGCCAGGGATTGCAGTAGCCTGAATATCACACATCAAAATGCTGCTCTGAAAGGCAGCCACACATTCCCCACGCAGGGCCCAGAGAAGAACTAATAACAGGTACCATGCTGTTGCCAGCCAACCAGCCAGCTCTGGAGAAGCTAATCCTAAAAAAAGTGGTTATCAAGATCCTTGGTGTTCTTTTATTTAGCAGCAGATGTAGCCTTAGTGTCTGAAAAACATAAAAAAAAGTCCTGGAGCCAGCACTTTGAGGATGTAGACCTTTGCTGCAGAAGAAAGTACAGAAAAGGAGAGGGTTTTGCCCTATAATAAAGGGGGAACCTTGCCAATAAGATTAAGATCAGATCTGCACCCACAAAAAATGAATGGAAAGTCCTTTAATTCTGCTGCCAAATTATGTAGGAGGATTGAGAAACTTACAGGCTAGAAGATGTTATTTCCGGGAATAGGTTCGCTTAGTTCTCATTTTGCTTATTTGGTGGACTTTATAACCAAGTTGGGCAGGCCTGGCAAGAAGTTATTTAGGGGTCCTGCTGAGTCAGGTGGCTTGGAGGCCTAAATATGCTACAGTAGTTTTAATGAGCCTGAGTTAGGGTGTCTGTCAAACCCTTACAAGGGTGGAGTATTCCCAACAGGACCCTCAGAAGTTAGCGACTACTACCCTGTAGGCTACGCATGGACATTCTTTGTGACATCTCCTTTTCCTCACTCCTCATCTTTCACATCAAGGGACTTGCCTTTGCAGCCTTTAGGCTATTAAACTAATTAAAATACACAGTGTTCAGGATGGAAAGGCTGCTGATCTGGCTTCTGTAAAGATGTCAAAAAAAAATTACCTTTCCTCTGAGTCTGAATAAAATCAAATTATACACAGAGTAGATTAGATTAGAGAAGATCTGTTTCTTAAAGCACCTTATCTGTTCTTTCCTCATACTATTCAGTCAAAGCAGGCAGATTCACTGAATGCTATTTATATCTCTGAGCCTCATGCTTGCATAGGGATCAAATTCTGATCCTGTAAATGTTTTACTCATTCCAACAATGGTATGTATAATCTTCATCTGACTCCAAAGCAGAGGATTTTAGTAAAAAGAGCAAGTAAACTGGGATGGATGCATAAGTGCATTAATGGCTCCTGATAAGTCTCAGTGATCCTCTTACAGGTACACAGGCTATAATGGATCACAAGTAGACAAGGTAATGCAAAGTGCTTCCTGCACAGCTCACCCTCATGGCAGGACAGAAACAGGGCTCACTGACAAGATCAGGGAACTGAGCCTTTTTCAAAAATGCCTTAGTTGTTCAGAAGTTGCCATGGTTCTAGTGGGCATGAGGGGAAGTTCATGTTTAGAAGAGCTCAGCGCTTGAGGACTCCCTCAGAAGGAAACGTGAGAAAGCACCTCGCTCTGCTCCCAGCCCAAAGGCAGTAGCAGCTACACTTCCACGTCATGTGAGAACCACTGTGGTTCTGAGAAGAGGCAGTGAGTGCATCTTAGCTCTCACCTGAGAGTCAGAAGTCAGAAGAGTCAGAACTTGCCGGTGAGCTTTCAGTCTCACACATCAGGGTCAAGGGTGCACACAGGTTCACTGCTTTTTTCTGAATACATGGGTTCAGATTACTGCAAACTGAGCATCCCTTGTGTCATTAAGCAGTCACTGCTATTAAACAGTAGTTCTATGCATGTCATCCTCCCTTTTACTATTCTTTTCTATTACATACATGGGGTATGTATGTAATAGAAAAGAATAGTAAAAGGGAGGATGACATTTCCAGGATGTCTTGTCGTCTGGTGGAAACACAGCACAGGAAGTTATGAAACTACTATATATACTCATATATAAACGATATATTCTCACGCCACTGGAAAGAGAACACCCAAGAATATGAAATAAAAATTAGTTCCTCCTGGCCCTTTCGATAGAGAACATCTCTCAAGAAGTGAAAGTCTAGACAAGTGTTATTGTGTTATCTCCTGCTAAAGAGGCAGCTTACAAGCCATCTCAAGCAGCCTGTAAATTGAAAATATTACAAGTAAATCACAGTTGCATCACTTTCCATGTAGCAATTTACCACTTTTTTATCTTTCTACACACACACACACACACATACACACACACACACACACATACACATGGGGTTCCTGCATTGCCCTGAGTTTACTTAGTTCTTTTAAATTTTCTGGTTAACTAGACAGGCATTTGAATATAAAATAGAGACAATAAATATTAGACAATAGGGACTCAATTACTTCCTTTAGAAATTGTTATCTTCCCCTAGCTTTGTAAGATGTGTTTTTATCATTCTACTACACTGGGTATGTTGGCTTGGAGACAGCTATTGTTATTGAGCTTTCTTTCATTAATTTCTGAAAACTAAATGCATTTAATATTTTAAGTAAGCATTCCTAAAATTATAAACTGTGTTTAGGATGTGTTTTTTTAAAGACAATCTTTAAAATGCCTAACATTGAGAGATAGGCCTATATATTTATACACAAAAAAACTCACTTATAAAAATGTCACAGCTTTTAAGTGTACTATCTTTCTGATAGCAGGCTTCTAATTAAGTAATATTTGCTATGCATATGGCTAAGACCTTTCAGAACTACAAACAAAACCTTTACTGCTGTGGGACCAAACATTTTACTCTCACTCATGAAATTTGCACATCATTCAAAAATGCAGTGGGTGGCTGCCTATTTTGTACTGAAGAGGACAGAGTACCAAAAATTGCCAGAAGCAAGCAAATTATTTGTAGCAGTGTGTATTTATTCAAGGTCAGCCACCTGAAGCAGATGGGAGGTTAAGAAAACTGATGTCCCTGTTCATATTAGTGAACATTCAACAGTGTTTAAGTATAATTCATTTTCTTCCCCTGAATCCTGCCTTATCAGCTCCACAGCTGTTGGATGCTCACAAAACACTCACTTAGCTTCTATGTAAACAGTGCTGCTACTTGTGTTTGTGTTTAAGTTTTGGAACTTTTCCCCTCTATAATAGGGAAAAAGGAACTTTAATAATAGGAACTTTTCCCCTCTATGATGGGGAAAAGACAGTAAAAATGTAGGAAAAGAGAAGAAAGTCAATGCATGAAGGACAGAAAGATGGAAAAAAGGGATAAATGTCAGAAATGCCGTTTTATTTTATTCTGAGGACTCATGAGCATCTGATGTTAGCTCAGAGATAAATAACCACCTCAAGGCTACCTCCTTTGTCAGCAATATTTTTCACCTTGCACAAGCCTTAAGAACAGTGAAATCAGTTAATTGCAAGATAAATTTGAGTGGTGAGGATGAATAAATGTTTAATTTCCCCAGTTAGCACCTTATTTCTTTGAATTTATCTAGCCTATATAAGTATATATCAGAACAGTAAAGTGATGAGGCCTCTTCTTCCTCTTAGTCTCTCCTAGTGTAAAATTCATTTGAATGCCAGAGGAACATTTGTTTGGATTTCTGAAAATGTGAGAAGGGAAAGAAAGCCATACAGTCATGTCATTATAACAGTAAGCATCCAAAACACTACAAAAACTTACATGATTCATCAACCAGAATCCAAAAAAAGGCAAACTTAACTTTTAAGAAGTTGCATTACAGTAACTTGTAGAGACCTCTGCAATGGTATGGAATTGTATCAGGCTCCAGTGAAGGCTGAAGAAATGCAATACATGATAGCATTCCAACCCACCTCAAAGCTCAAAATCATCTCATAAAATAGCATTAGCATTTCTGCAGACAAACCTGGCAGGCAACTTAGATAAACATTTTCACTGGCGCAAAAACATTTTCAGCAAATTGCTACACGTTCCCCAAAACATTTTTTTTCATTAGAAAGCAGAAAATTTGAAGTATTTTTCCCTTGAAGATAACATTGCATAAGACTCTATTTGCGATGCTCTCTGAATCCTGCCTGCAGGGTGAGAGCCCACAGTGCTAAGGAGTCACATCAGATGTCCAGTGTCACGCAACGTATGTTTAAATAAACTAAGCCTTGGGACAACTTAAAACTACAGAGCAGCGGAATCAATGAGAAGAAAGATGATTCATTCTGACTGTAAAGCAGGATAAGTTGACCTATCCTAGAGAGTGACTGATCCTTCCAGGTTTCCTTTGGAGCACCTTCTTTCATTTGATGTTCAGATGCCAACCATGATCACCTCTACCAGTATAAAAAAATAACTCTCTTCAGAAAGCCTAATACACACACTAGAAAATTTCTCACTCTGTAACTTATTTTTTAATAATGTTCTTTTTAGAAAATGTATCTTGAAAGCAACAGACAAGGCACACTGTCCTTGTGTAAAATCTCTGGTAAGGAAATCCCTTAAAAGCAGTGTTCTATTGCAGACTCCAAGTAAATATATTAGTAAGAAAAATCAAGTAGCACAATGTAACAATCCAGCAATTTCATTTGTACTGTGATTTGGCCAGATCATTCATTTGTACTGTGATTATGTATTAGACCTCCTAAACTACAGAGACGCTTCCCAGCTGCTTCTGTTTGCTGTCTTATCTGATTCAAAAGGTGCCCCAAGCCATGTCCCTGGGCTCTGGCAGGCAGACCTGGGGGCAGACCACTTCAGCCCCTGCACGAGACTCAGTTCTGTGCTGGCCCAAAGGGGCAGAGAATGGGCAGCAATATTGGTGGATGTGCAACCAAACACAGTCTTCCCTTCACAGCTGTACGGGGAAGGCACTGCTTCTGCCTTCTCCTCTTGCTGTATGGAGGGTGCCTATGTGTTTTCTTTTCTCCTCCCCACTCCTGCTCTGGCACTATTTTAAATTCTGAATAGTTTGATCCAAGCTCAGGTCAATCCAAGCCATCACAGTCCTTCGCACTGCCCTCCTCAGTCCTGCCCAACACAGACACGGAAGAGCCAGTGGCAGTGGAGGAGCTCTGGGAACACAGACACACTGGTGATGAAAAAAGACCCACAGATTAAATGCTGATTTATATTCCAGTAGCAATAGAGGGCTAATTTAGACAAGCTCTCATTTTTCTTCATTATGTCACAATCTCATTTGTAACCATACATTTCTTCCTCTCTGGCTCTGCAAAGCAAGTCAGACCTGCATGGCAAAGAGCCACTGTATGGACCTGAACTTTTCAGGGACTGTGCAATCTGGAAAGTGAGAGTTTTCTCTATCTGCACCTAAGGCTATTTATAAGCTCTGCTTTTTCTCTCATATTAATAAGATTATAAAGACTCCATGGTGTGAGTAAAAAACATTTTAATATTTTCTTAACATCAGTTTTACAAGAAAATAGAAGATAATCAAATGCACAAGCACTCTTAGGGAAGTAATTTTAAAAGGATACTACAAAAGAAGTATCCACATGCCAGGCACTACTACCTTATGAAAATCAAATTGTATATCAGACTAAGCAAAGATCTGCCTTTGTCAAACACTAGCTTTGGCTTAGGTTAAACTTTGCCAGGCAGGTATTTCATAAGGAACATTTCTCGGCAATTATGTATTTGCAATAAGATTCTTAATTTGAATTTTTATTAAAACTGGTTTTTTTGATTTTTAGCTAAGAACTACCAGATACAACTTTCCACAGTAAGATGACACTCTTTAACAAACTACAGTGCATCCTTACCTTGTAAATACCTGCCTGGTTTACTGCCTCAGCAACAAACTTCACAAAGGTAAACAAACTTTACCACACAAAGGGTCAGTTTTGAACTTTACCCACTGAAGGTTAAATATTACTTGAACTCCTCACATGGGTTCTACTGAACTAGAAGAATAGTTTCCTAGGTTGGACTACATCCGACTTAGCTTAGGTGTTTAAAATTAGGCATTCATATTTTTGCATCAGATATTAATTATTCATTTGGTAAAACACAGGTGGTTATTTTGGTATGGCAAGTATCACCTTCTAGAGTTGCCTTTTCCTCTTTAGTGATTGTAAAAATGGCTTAGCAGAAATAGCTCACATTCAGCCTTATAGATTTCAAAAATCAAGCAAAATGGATCCCACTCATAGGCCTTATGTTTTCTTGCAGCTGTAGAACAAACCCAGGTAGCAAAACATTTCCTCTTTGCTTCACCAAGATTTCAGCTTATCTACATTAGAGTTTAGGGTACTAAAATGCACAAGTGACTCCCTTACGATTGTTATACTAACAGAAAAAATATTTTCAGGCATTTATACCTATTTTGAATGATATCCTTCTATGGATAGGCTTCTTTAGAAAACCAATAAACACTCGATTTTCTCAGCATTTTGGGAAAATAAGAGGAAAAGCACAAGTCCCATGGAGTTCAGTTTTTATGCAACACCTGACGTTTCATTTTTACAACCCACATAGGATTGTTTGAAGCAATTTCTTGAAAACATTTTGATATTCTTGCTAAGTTTTCATTTTACACAAAGCAAATCATGAAATATTTTATACATCCCACAAGAACAAAAAAGTTATGTGTATATTTACTTAAATGTACTTATTTAGTGTTCTCTTGTACATGTGAATTTAAAGCACCCAGCTCATCTGGGAACCAAGGGCATGAAAAATTTAGGAACTGGCCCCATCATAACTATTTGCTATTGAACACAGACATCAACAGGCTTTGAATAACTAACTAGAGCTGAGATTTTTCTTTCTTAGAGCTATACCAGCATAATGGTTATTTTTTATTTTAGAAAACAAACAAGACTTAGAAAAAATCAAGTTCTTGTCTGAAAAAGTAGTACTGCCGACTACAGCAAGAACAGATTTATCAGTACAGGTGATACATTATAGGCAGAAATGCGAAAATCTCCCCAGAAGTACTGATAATCTATCTCAGCAATGCCTTAGATAAAATATTTCTGAGAGATTCACTCACTCACCACATCAGTGTTATCCTTGGCCTCAGCATTTGAGAGCAAAAGCAGAGTTTTATACATCTACAACCAAAGTTTGCCAATTAGGGTCCAAGTTTAAAAATTCAGGAATGACTAAGTAAGGGAAATAAAATAGAACAACTCTGCTGCAACTGAGTTCTTGAAAACATCAGATTTTCCGTGTGAATTAATTAATTCTAAAGTTGTGGTGTCATCAAAACAGAGTTGTAGCTGAGTCTAAAGATCCCCTATTTATTTGCAGGAAGCTGTTTACATTCTAACCTGCCATATGAATGACACCTTCAGTGCTCTTGCTCCCTGTCCAGATCCTAAGCAAAACTGGCAATTTTCTGTCTGGCTCACCTCATCAAGCATAAGACAAATATCACAGAGTTCATGTGCTCTGCATACACCTCTTTTTCCACCTAAATAATATAGTAACATCCAAAGGAGTCCAAGAGAGCAGCCTGGGTGTTTCCCAGGCTGGTCAGTACAGCAGCATGAGCCCTGGCCACATGGCCACATGGTCAGAAAACCATAGGCAAATGTCTATTACATAAATATAGATCAGACCCACAGTGCACAAGCACAGTCTTCCCTTCCTGGGATGCCTGCCTATGCACAGAACAGGCTGTTTGCTTTGGGATGTGGTAATCTTGACGCATTTTTTGAGTATCAGACATTCCACTCATGCCCAGATCAAGTAAATTGCACATACGTAGTTACTGTTATCCCAGATTAATCAGGCTCACTCTGCAAAGGACTAGCACACGCTCCTGAATTTGTGGCACCTCTATATTTTCAGTTCTCTTCAGTGCTAAAATGGACCTTGACATAATTTTATACTGTTTAAAGCTACAGGATAACTTCAGCTGTTTATGCCTACTGAGGATCTCATCCTTTCTATCCAGAAAGGGGAAGAATGGACCAAGGAGTTTTTTTCTTTAGGACTCCCTAACAGTACCCTTTGCAATCTTTTTCTGGTGATAAAATCTGCTGTGGAGCTCGTGAAGGTACTAGGCAAAAATCTCGCCTGAAAGATTCAGCTCCAAAATACATACATTGTAATTTTAACTACATTTTTCCAAACTAAGTATTAGATAGAGGAAAAAAAAATTGAAATATTGTGGATTTATATAAGACACATGCAGCACATGGGAGGACGTGAATAACAGAAAAAAACAATAAACTAATTTAAAACAGAAAGCTTATTTTAATTTTTTTTAAAAATTGGACTTTGCCATACCTTTGGTGTTATTGCACCTCATAAAAGAATGACACTCCATAAAAATAAATTTACAAATTACTTAGGAAATAGGAAAACATAGGAAAAAATCCATAATATTTGAATTTTTAGTAAGAATATTAAAAGAAAGGAGATGTAAGCAATCTTGCAAGCTTACTAAACAAATGGAAGGCATATGTAATTTTCAACTCTTGAATTTTGAAAGATATAAAAAAAAAAGGTCTCTACTTATACTGAGCTTGAAGTTAGTAAAGTAAAAGATGATTTCTTTCAGGATTTTCTCGATGACTGAATCACTTCCTCTCGTTTTAAAACACCTCCTTTATCAATTGGTGAGTGTGTTTCTTTAGTACTTGAGTGTAAGTACCTTGGAATCCTCAGATTCAATTAGTGGCAACATGTTACCTAAAGACCAAAGCTAAATCAGATAAAGAGGATAAGAGAGAAAGTGGTTTAGAGTGAAACCACCACAAAGTGCTTTAGAGTGGAAAAGAACTACATGCATTCACTATAAAATAGCTGCTTCTCCTGAGGAGTAAGTCAGTGTCTTACAAGGGTTTGAAGATTACTAAAGCCATTTTTGTGAATAGGGTTGATTTAAGACACAATAAAAAAAATTTAAATTAAATGTTAGGATTAAATCAGGAAGAAGCACATGTATGTATCTTTCCATAAAAAAAACACCCTGCATCCAGTTATAAAGTAGTCTGGCAAGAGGAAAGTTAAAAACCTGTTTTTCTAGGGGTTTGAAAACAAAAGTCAGTATTATTTCATTAATAAATTCATAATAAAGTAATTCCTCATGGAAATACAGGAAATGTTCTGTGTTTCCAGGAGACAAGCGTGATAGAGCCTTCTATCCTTGCAGTCACAGTAGAATGCTATTCTGTGTGATGGGAACATCCTCTCCTACCAACACTGTTTGACAAAGGCAGAAATACCAGAGATTGCTGCAAGTCTTACTGTTCTCACCTTTACATTTCTTTCCAGCAATTGTGATGCCCAAAATGACAGTGTTTACTGCTTCCTTCTATGCCAGACCCACTTGGGCTTACCTACAGACACGGCTTTTGTGAGGAACGACTTTGCTTTGGCTTCCCATCCACACAGCACAAGGAAGCACAGGGAACTCTGACCATGGTAGGCAATGTCCTATCTTAACACTCATATCAGGAGCTAAATGCCTCTTTGCAATCCTTTTATTAAACAATGCAATTATCATTGCACGGGTTGCCTAGATAGAGTCTCCCATAACTGTATGACATGAAATGAGGTCAGCTGAGTGATCAGGACAGTTATTTGTCTTTTAATCTCCTGTCAGTCAACACAACATTGCAATATATGAGCTAACAGATCCTTCAAACTTCATATGTATGCCTCAGCTATCTCAGAAGATGATAAATGATATGGTATCCATTCAATGATTCACTTGACAATAACACTAGGCTTTTAACAGTTTCAATAGAGATTAATGTGAAAAATTTTAGTAGTTCTTAAAAGCTGCTGTGTTCACAACTGTAATCTTAGTGTTATCTGCAGATGAGAAAAGCAGTAAAGGCCAGTAAAATGTTATCTGTTACTTCTTTTCCTGTAAATCCAAAGTGTTTTGGTATAAAGCTCATGCAGTTCAGTTTACCTTTCCCATAATTACAAAATGACTTTCTGTTAGGCAAACGGAGCAAACATCTTAAACCTCTACACTTATTTATTTATATAGAAGTCAACAGCTGAAAAGGATTGCTGTGGTTTTCTCATGGTGCTGTGGAGTGCATGAACAAATATCTGAGCTGCTCCCTCTGCTCCCTCACAAAACAGAAGTGAGAACTGGGCTGGAGGACTCATTGCCCACGGTCAGGCAGAGCAGATGTGACAAGCATGGAAGTCATCAACACTGCAGGACTGTCCCTGTGCCTGGGAGGCAGAACCAAGAAGAAACTAAGCTTGCAAGTGCATTGAAAAAGGACTGCTGGAAGCTTCTGCTTCAACACATTGCTTTCTAAACTGTGCTAAACTTTCAGCATGCACTGTGGTTTCTAGTAACATTTTCATAAGTTATCTCTCCAGGAGTATTTGAGGCCCTCCACTGTCACAGAATTACTGTGTTGATTGCTGTCAGCTGCTATCAGCCTTGTTGCATCGCCAGATTTTGAATCCTTCAAAATATCTTCTGAGATGATGAAAATCATGTGGAAGAACAAGATCAGAAACACTACCTGAATGTACAGGTAGGTGTTTTCCCAGAATCAATTTATTTCCAAAATTCCTGGAACTGCTTCCAGGAATACATGTCCATTTTTTCCTGAGATCAGTGGATGCTTCCAGTATGACATATAAGGAAAACAAATAAGCACAAAAGGATTTGGAAATGGACAGGACCACTTTCACATTACCACTGGGTTTTTCTACTCTTTCAAATGCCTTCTCTCAAAGTGTAACAAAATTATTACTAAAAATCCTTTGTCTTTCTCCTTTCTCCCTGCCATTTACACATCACCATCTCACATACATAAACCTGTACAGCTCAGCCAGTCTGCACCAATTATTTTCCAAGCCTGATCTGTCCAAGTCTAATCTTTGATTAACACCAAAGAGATTTTTTTTGTATATCTGGGAAGCCATGCAGGTATTATGGAAAATACAAAAGGGCCTCAAGAAGCAAAAACATCCTGTGAAGAAATAAAGGTAAAATGTTAAGAAAACCTAGAGAAAAACAGAATGCCTTGTAGATAATAACCAAACGGAAGGGTTCAACAATACAGTTCTGACACTGTCTACTTGACCAGATAATGTGCTTTACCAGATGATGGGAATAATTCTTTCATCCTACACCTGAGGTAGCCAAGATATCAAATGATGATGATTATTGTATGTTTTATCATTATTATCATGATAAAGCAAGGAGTGAAGAAAAATGTGGGCAGTAGGAGATATACATACTGTCTGTGGTGTTATGTGCCTGGTCACAGGATGAAGCTCAGGGTCTGAGGAATGCCAGGGAGTGTTTTTGCTGTGGTGGGATTCTTCCACCTACCTCTTTTAACATTATTCCCCATCATAATCAACCAGGTATTTTGTTTTCTTTGTTGGTTTATTTTCTGGATTTGGGCAAACTTGTGACAGACTATGTTCCCATGCAAGAGAATAAAAGTAGAAATTTCCCATTATCACCTTAATGCCAGTATCTGTTCCTTGCATTTACCTTCTCTTGGGTCTAGAGAGGAAAACCAGTGATGCAAACACAACTTCATCCTCCCTGGAGATGATAAGAAACCTCTGGGCTTATGTGATAAAAGGTTTTTCTTTACTCTGAGATTGTGTTTGCCTTTAAAAAATAATAAAATAAAATAAAAAGAAAAAAGAAACACCCCAAACTTGACCAACCCCAAGCCTACATTTTCTGAAATATCACCTTTTTTTTTTTGTTGTTTGGGTTTTAGGGTAGTTGTTGGAGATTATCTTTATGGAATCACCCATCTTCTTTCTGGGCTTTTTCTGCTGCTCCATTTAAAGAGAATCTAAGTAGGTGTGAATGTGATGCATACAAGACACCATCACAGAGGATAAGCACACACTTAGAATTTTGCTGAGCCAGTAGTCAGTCCCAGGCTAAGAAACAACTCAAATGCCCTGTGGACTGTGTGTTTATGTAGGCTATCACTGTTTCAGTCAAAGCTCAATTTTAGGAAAAACTAACCCCTAGTGTATGGAGAAAAAAGATCTGTCCTGCTACTTACTTCAGTTGTTAATAATTATCATAATTCCAAGCAAGCTCCCAATTAGTGTGAGCCAAATATGCAACCCTTCCCTTCATGGTTTCCTAAATGAGAATCTCTTAGTCTAAATAAACATAATATTTAGTTTCATTTAAATACAGACATGATTCAGAGCTTACTTTTAAGATCATTCCTGGATACACTGTTCAAATACTTCATGCCAGATCCTTATCTGGCTGTTACACTCATCTAAAAGAGGTAAGTGTTTTAAAAACAAAAAGGTGTCTCTTTCAGGGGTCCTTGTTTAATTTTTTTTTTTTAATTGTTACGGGCAGAGTGTGGAGAGCTTTTAAACTGATTACATAACCCACAGAAAGATCCATTCACTCCTTAGTCATCACTAACACTATTCCGCGAGCAGCTGCAATCCACACACCCATTTTTGCTTTTATCATGAAAACAGAATGAAATTTATCAGTTATCAAACACAATGCCTTCTCCATGTGAATAAATTATCCTGCGGTTATAACTTACAAAATGTTCCCATCTCTATTCATACCAAATGCATCAAATCCTTGGGATGACAGAACGCTACAAAAATTATCTGAACTGTCAGGAAGCTCCGATGACTTATTGTATAAAAAATTATTCCAATTTTTACCAGCTCAAAACAGAAGCAAAAAGGGAAAAAAAGAGAAGACTTTCAAGAATATTGGTCATATATACTTCAGAGTGAATCATCACTGACTAAATCATGTTTGTTCTTTCCAAGGAATCAATGATTTACATCTTAATGACACCTGACAGGGAAGTCATGATCCCTTCCTTCAAACAAATCTCCCCCCAAAAAGCACTGTATGAAATTTTGAAAGTATCAATAACTTTAGCAAATTAATTTACAGTAACAAATATCTTCTTGCATTTCACACTCAGATAATGTCATCCACCATGAAATGATGGAAAGCCTGAGTGATTAAAGTCACATGTGATTATTTTTGCTTGTCATTTTTGCTTGTCTCTGACAAGCTACACTCCAGCTGAAAGGAGCTACATGGATGAGGGAGAGGGATACTGAGCATACTGATAGATCTGGAACCTAGAAGAGGTCCTTAATGTGTTTTTATGATTCTGCAACTGAAATCTGGTCACATGTGTTTGATAAATATTTACATAACTGAAAAGATGTCTAAATCTATAAAAGAAAAACACCTTTTTTTTGTCCATTGTAGTGATTATAAAGCCAATTCAAGGTTTATGTTCACACAGAATAGCGTAAGTCTTTTCAAAAAGCTTCCTCACAAAATAAAATTGCAGTTTCTTAAATCTGTAAAAGAAGGTTAAATATAATTTTTTCTTTCTTTCCTGGAGACAGCAACTTCTTCCTTGTCAACTGCAAAAACTTCAAGCAGTTTTCACTAGAGCTGAGTCAACACAGATTGAGCTGAAGCATCTGGTCCTATGAAAGCTGCTTTGAGAGTTTGCAGAATTTTAAATTCTATTTCAGGAGCATCGTGGTGACACTGTAATTATCACACTGCACTACTAAATAGGCTTGAGCTCCATTTTAAACACACAGAGCTTGTGCTCCACACAGCCCAGAAACAGTAAGATAGGCCTGTCTGGTGGTGTGACTATTCCAGGAATGTCTCCTACAGCAGCACTCTCAAAGCTCTTCAGTTAATGACAAAAGAAATCATGAAATAGGTGATCATTAAATTACTCTTTTGGGGAAAAAATAAAATCTTTCTAATCCCTAAGTAATAATTAAAGTTTGGCTTCTGCCTCAAAGTGTTGATGTGGAATTTTCCAGTCACAGAGGTGGATCCCCAGCATGTAGGCTGCTGTCACAGTGCTGAAGGACAGGGCTGAGGGACCTGCCCAGTTACTGGTGTTACCTTCTAATCTCTGCTGTGTATCTGATTGCTTTATACTTTGTATAAACCTTTTAAACCTTAATTAATTTCATTACTGACATCCATTTGAATTGTTGATCTACATGAGTTTCTTACAGTACAAATATTTAATTTGCTTTGCTTTTAGTTGTCCAGTAGTTTGCTTGTCCCTGCATCTCTGAGTAATCAGAGCTTTCAGTTTACCTTTTTCAGCATTTTGCATTCTTTACTCTCCATAGCCTTTCTGAACTGAGTGGTCACAATATTTTAAATCATTTTTTCTCTTCATGACTTCTCCCTTTCTGCTATTTCAATATTTTTTAAAACCTTCTCATCATTGATCTTCAGTCATATTCTTAACAGTGGAGAAAACCCCCTCATTGTCAGTAGAATAATATTAATTGTCACACATCACAGAATCCTCCACATTGTTCCCAGGGAGAGAAAAAAAAGGCTTTACTGATTTGCCCCACATGCAACAAGGTCCCACGTACCTCCTCTTTCAGGCTCCACATAAGAAAGCTGGCACTGAAATGGAAATGCACAGAGAACGTATGGGACCTTTGTAGACCTTTGTGCGGCACCATCTGACTGAAAAGTTTCAACCTTGTTGCATGCACTCTGCTCAAACCACAGTGTTTGCATTTACTATAAATATTAAAATACCAGAAAATGTGTTAAAATTGGAAGGAATTTGTTCCAATGCCTTTGACCTTGTGATCCATGACACTCATCACCTATAATCAAATTATAAGATGTACTGATTCTGCCTATAATTTCCTAAGTAACATCTTGAAGCAGACATCATCATCTTTTTGGTATGAACTTACAACATGACCTTCATTCCCTTAATGTAGGCCTTAGGAATTTTCTAGGGACAGCACCAGACAGAACACACCGCTGACAGAAAAAGGAACAATATTTGACCTTTCTATTGTTATTAATAAACAAACAGCATGCCATTTTGCCATTTCCTCAGCATAGCACACTGAAAGAAAAGATCTTTCTGCCCTTTCCAAAGCCAGGGTCTTCCTTCCTTTTCCTTCCTTCTCTTTCCTTCCTTCTCTTTCCTTCCTTC
>VZDJ01007754.1:14049338-14114256 GCA_008694505.1 Cyanoderma ruficeps
TCCTTCCTTCCTTCCTTCCTTCCTGTGACTTCTATCTTGTATGTCTTGCACTTGTATGTATAATTCCATCTTGTACCTATATATTTCCACTTTGTATCTGTATAATTCCCTGTAAGTTTATTCCAGGGCATGTATAAATTCTCTGTGGCTGTTCTGCTGTTGCACCAATTATTTTAAAATGCTTTAATTTGCCAAGCACTCCTCATTTTTCCTTATAATCTAACATTTTTCTGAAGTGATATTCTCCTGAGTAATCATGGAATTACCTTAAGGAGTGTTTCTCCTGCATCAACCTTAACCCTGTTTCCTTTGATCAGACATTATCCAAACTAAAAATAAGACACCTAAAAATCCTTCCAGATGATCACAGACAACATACAAAATTGGGCCTTATAAAATGACAGACAAAACTTTAATGGGTCTGGTCTACCTGTGTATAGATAACTCAACTGACAGGAAGGAGGTAAAGTGAGGCATCAGCTGGACCTCTGCTACTCCAGTGTATGGTTTATCCATGAAAAAAAACAGGAACACATTGCCCTGATAGTGGAAAAGAAAGGTGGGAAATTCCCTTGATTCACTGAGGCTGAAGAGGTAGTACCTCAGAAAAAGATGCTCTGTAATGCCAATCTGTGCAAAAGATGAGCCTTTCCATTAAATATCTTCATTTGTCTGCTAATATACAAAAGGAATTCAAATGTTGAACCAGGTGGCCAAGAGAGGTTATTGGCATCCTTGGAAATATTCAACATTGACCCTCAGCAACCTTATCTGCTCAGGCCACTTTGAGCAAGAATTGAACCAGATGAATTCCAGAGGCCTCATCCAACCTAAATTACCCCATGATTCTGTAATACGTATCTTAAAGCTTCCTTTTGGATGTACTGAAAGGCAAGCCTGCTTCAGACTTTCTCCCTAAAAGGAAACATCAGTGTACATACAGAGCCTAGAGAAGGTATGGCCTCAAATCAAATCAGAGTCTATAAACCCTCCAAGGCCACTGTGGTTAGGAAATACTCAAATGCAAGGGGTATTTGTTCCTTGAACCTATCCCTTGTTCACAGGAAACAGGAGATCTGTAAATTTATTATAACATTATAACGACTCTGGAAAAAACACTCCTGGTTTTCAGATTTGGACAATCACAATCTTTCTTAAATTTCAAAACAATATCTTCTTATTACCTATATGAATTTGTTTCGTATTTCCCATTGGAAGTATTTAAATATCTGACCATCTTTCATGTTATATCAACTCAGCAGAGCTTGAACTCACAAAAGTCTTTGTTAAACTGGGACATGTTTTGACTATGGAGACAGAAAAGATGAGAATACCTAATGGCTAAAAGATTACTTGAAAGAAGAATAGATCTGGCATTCATTTGAAAAGGAGAAAGGAGAACAGAGTTTTTAAAACATAAGACTAATTCAGAATTCTGAACTTTATATTCAAAAAGAAATCTAAAATACAGGGCCAAGATTCAAATTTAAAGAAATGAAGACATCACATAAATTATCTAGACTTTAATGCGACCAGGTCTGCTAAACATTCATTGGTTACAGGTAGAAATTATTTGCAAAAGCCGTTGCAACATGAGCCTCCACATAAAATGCAAAACGCAAATAGTAGGAGTTGTCATTAATCACTTTTCATGCAACTGGCAAGGCCACCTAGACACAGGAGACACCTATGGCAAACACTATTACTATGAAGCTTTAAAAAATTGAAGTGAGGAGGCTTTTAGTCAAGCAGATACCATCCCCTAAATCTATAACAAGGACTGATTTTCTCCTCTATGTTTCTCATCAGAGCATACATCAGTGGGAAGAAATTACAGTACTGTGCAGATGGTTCCTCCCTGCCAAAATGAAGGCATTTAGGGGAGAAGAAAATAGAAGTTGCCTACTAAGGAATTTGTTTCCTTCTAGTAGTTTTGGGTAAAAAAAAAAGTAGGAAAAATACTTATATAACAAATAATCCACCAAGAAAAGTACTAAGTACAGGTAGAGCCTCCCTCTGATACTCCAATGCATTAAAACCTCTAAAAGTAAAACTAGTATGTGAACACATCTTTGTTAACACAAATTCAATGTTGTGTTTTTAATTAGAGGTGATAACACAGTCAAAACCTATCTTAATGATTGAGACAAAAAGCTTCTTGGATATGAGTGCTGTAGTCTAAGTGATGACACCACTAAAATGATGGGTTCATCTACTCAGTTGATAAACATGAAAGGGCTTATTTTCCCTAGAAATGCCTGAAAGAAGTCATTTTCTGACAAGTCCTTTATCAACTTTCTAATATAGGAAATCACAAAGACGCCTTATTAAATAAGGGTA
The DNA here is from genome assembly GCA_008694505.1 of Cyanoderma ruficeps. Classification (NCBI taxonomy): domain Eukaryota; kingdom Metazoa; phylum Chordata; class Aves; order Passeriformes; family Timaliidae; genus Cyanoderma; species Cyanoderma ruficeps. The sequence continues at coordinate 14,051,679 of VZDJ01007754.1, forward strand.
TGTTCTAGAAGCGAGGTCAGAAGAAATGTGAGCGTCTGTCAAAGACCTTATAGGGAAATGTCACTTTCAAACTCTGTAGCATGTAAGAGACATTAAACAAGATGAAAGGCAACAAATGTGTTTAATTTTAATGTGCCTAATCTTTCTGGCCAAAAAGCCTATTTCAGCTTCTGGGGTGGATTTTCTGTTATGCGTGTGGGCAGACATATCAGCCATATCAGTGCTGGATAAAAAAAGACAAAAACATAAAGAAAAGTCAAATCTCTTAGAATTTTCTTAAAAATTCTCTCATAGCTTCTAATTCAAAACTCTAACTGAAGCAAAGGCTTGGATTTAAATAAACTAATTTTGTGTCTCCTGAGAAATCTGCATTTCCAAAGCAGAATATAGGGTAAACTCTCAGGTTAGTGATGTCCAAAAGGAAAAGGGGAATTACAGAAAGGGAGGCAGGCTATACAAGACAAAAATTCCTCTGTTACTAGTATCAATCCCTTCCTTTCAATGATGAAAGCTATGGCAATGCATCCATCGTTATGGTACGGTACTGGCCTAGCAAAAAAAAAAGAAAAGAAAGAAAAAACAAAACAAAAAACCTAGGAGAGGTTATTCACAGCATTAGCTATAAAGACAGCATACAGACCCTTGCCTAGTGTAGACGGAGATAAAACAATCCTTTCTCTGTGCTTTACGCTGTGTTTGGTGACTCAAGGAGAATTCCAATTTAGAAAAGCTACCAAATTAAATAATTTTGTTTTAAGATATGAATGTTTTCCATAAAAGTACTGTGTCTAGATTTGAAGACATAAGGAAGCAGAAAATACAGTTCTTAATAATTTGTTCTATCTACCAGGCATTTTGATGATTAACAAAATGATGCCTATTTTGGACTTTGTCCAGTTTCAGCTATCAGATATTAGTTTCTCCTATGCCTTCGAATCATAGAATAGAATCATAAACTAGTTTATGTGTGTACAGGGACACCTGCTAGACCTGTTTGCTCAACCTGGCCTTAAACACTTCAAGGGATAGGGCATCCAAAATTTCTCTGGGCAGCCTGTTTCAGTGCCTTGTTAATCTCACAGGAATTTTTTTTTTCCAATATCTGATTTCAGTTTAAAGCCATTCCTATTGCCTATCACCACATACCCTTGCAAAAAGTTCCTCTCCATCTTTCTTGCAGGCTCCCTTCAGGTACTGGAATCTCGCAATTAGGTCACTCCAAAATCTTCTCCAGGCTGAACAATCCCAATCCTCTCAGCCCTTCCTGATAGGAAACGTGCTCCATCCCTCTAATCATCTTGGTAGCCTCCTCTGGACTTTCTCCAGCAGCTCCATGGCCTTCCTGTGCTGGGAGCCCCAGAGCTGGATGCAGTGGTACAGGTGGGGTCTCACCAGAGCAGAGCAGAGGGGGAGAATGCCCTCCCTTGCTCTGCTGGCCATGCTGCTTTTGGAAACCCACCTTTCTGCAGAGTCTTCCTTTCTGTAAACATGGTCTCCATCCTATGTCCCAGTGTATATTTGCTCTAGCAGACAGACCTTCCCAAACAATCCAAGTCATGCCTTGTGATCACACTTCCCAAAAGTTGCAGCTCTCCCGACATGATTTCTTTTTGTTTGTATTAAATCAACAGTAATTTTTAAACTTGATCTTGAAAGTTTAAGGAAACAAAACAAGCATCTTTTCAGGTTCCAAAACCCAAAAAACTAGAATGATATGTAGAAAAAAACAATAGCTTTAAGAGACTTGATTTTACTTATACAGCTTTTTTTAGTCTTTTAATCTAATTTTGTAATCGCTTCAAAATGAAATAAAGGCTGCTCGATGAGATTTGTTTTTCATAAAACTGTGTTGGTATTAATTAACTTCCAACCCTCTAAGACATTAATAATTACATCCAGCACCAACTTTTTCATTATTTTGCCCAGTGCTGATGTCCATTTATGGTTACCCGTTCAGACAGACTACTTTTCTCTGATGTTGAAGCAATGTTTCCCTGTGATAATTCTCTCAAATTGCAGTATTTTTCTGATATGCATTAAAAGTTCAATATAGGGTGGCAGATAACCTTCCAATCAACTTAAAAGTTCTGGTGATTTAAAACTCCTTTTCCCTAACAGACATTGTTTACCATGCTAATTGCTTATGAACCAGAATTTGAAAGTCTAAATTATTTCCATGTAATAAGAATACATCACCCTAATTTTTTCCAAATGCAAGAAAAAATATTCTTTGGACAATCTATTTGTCCTGAATCATGCTCACAATTTTATATTTTTCATTCCACATTGGACTGACACTTTTGCCAACATTTCTTTATTTCTTAATCTGCTAAATGGAAAATAAATGTCCCACACACGACCCTTTGAGGCCAGATGACATCCACTTCAGCATACTAAGAGAACTGCTGGAAGAGCTCACTGAGCTTTTTTCCATCATTTACCACCAGTCTTGGTTCACCTGTAGTACTCACATTTCAAGAGCCAGTGACCAAGAGAAGGAAGTCAATTTTATAAAGTTAAGGGATATAAAAGAAAAAGCACCATAAAATATTTCAGCTCCACATGCAAAATATGTGACATATGCCTAATCTCTCAAATTATTAGAGATTATATAATTCTCCTCAGAACAGCTTCTTTCACAGTGTGCAGGAATTGGAGCCATTCTCAGGTTTCTCCTCTTAAAGATGCTGTAATCAGTTAAAGAAATAATTTCAAGCCACTAAGTAACGGTGACAAAAAACAATTAAGTTAAATTTCCTCCATGGAGTAATCATATCACAAAACAACATTGTTGCACCAGTCTTCTGAGAGGAGTATTTTTTAAAAACAAAAGTGAAGAAATTAATCAAAAAGACACAGAAGAGTGTGAATGCACTAAACATTTTAACTACAGTATGAAGAAAACTTGTGATTTTTAAATAGTTCAGGTGTTAAAATACCAATATTTATATCTTTAAATAGTACCAAAGGAGAAAGAAAAGAGAAATGGCAAAGGAGTGAGTATTTGTAGGTTTCAGAGAATAGGTACCTAATTTTAGGCAATAGAAATAAGTAGTCAGTAGGAAGAAATTATCACAGATAAAATGTTCATGAGAGAAGAATATGGACATCCTGCAAAAGAGTTCAGTGAAGACACCTGCTCACCCTCCAAATCAATAAAACAAGCAATGCTGGGATACAATCTGAACAAAAGGTACTTTTAGATTTGATTATAAAGCTTGTGCGTGAACCAGTACAGCCTTAACTGGACACCACATTATTTTCTCTGAAAGGGAAGAAGAGCAACAGAGTGCAGGTAACTCCCTCCACCCCAAGGCTGTAGAGCCATAGTAAAACCAGAAGATATGGTGAATAAAGACATTAGGTATAAGTGGGAGACATTTCAATGAGGTAGGCAAAAATAACAAACAAAAAACCCAAACAAAATTTTAAAAGGGCGAGAATGCGTAAGAAAAGAAATTTTACATCCACTTTCCTGCTCATAGTGATAAAGGGTGATCAACAGGACTAAATAGTCATAAAATTTAAAAAAAATTAATTAAATGTTGCATAAATCCATAGTTTGCCATTGTGTTGTAGAGGCTAGAATTTATAGTTCACAAAAAAAAGCACTTTTTTATATAACACTTTAATTGTACACAAAAAGGTTCATAAAGAGTTTTGAAAAAGTTTAGGTAGTGGCTTTTCCTAGATTAAAGGGCAAAGTCAAAAATGCTTTTTTGATAATTAAAAAATGAAAGATATAGTTAAGCATTCTGGGCCAACTGGGTCTTAGCAGTAAATGACAGATAGTGCAGGGCCTTGAGAGGGAACATAAAGGATGCCACAGAGAGATGAAGAGTCCAGGGATACAGTCCAAGTGCTTAGAAAAATAACTTTGTGTCAGGTAAATGTGTGCACGTACTCTGCAAGGCCTATCTCTTCTCTTTCCCCACATTTCCCAGAAGGAGTTACAAATACAGGTGAATGAGAAGGAGAAAGTCCCAGGAGACAAAACAGCAAAGATTATCAAGGTAATATTGCGCCCAAATATTTGCAATATACAATCAGGACGCATAACCTTGTGTTGTGGGGCAACGTATCCTCTCCATAATACATTCCATTAACAATTCATTGAACATGTGTTAATCTCAGGAGAAAAAAACCCCTAACATTTCAAGTAAACACAGGAATTTGATAGCTACATTATATATACACGGCAAAATTCTTCTGCTGCATCCACAGGGCTAGAATTTAAGTTTTGGTGCAGGGGTAACATTGAACACTACACAATATTCCTTAGAGGCACTCTGCACTAGATATCTTAGTTTCCCATGGAAACCTGTTTCCCAGAGGCTAAGACCCCAATAAATTTAATTACTTTTCAGAGGAAACAGCCCATAGTGCCACAAAGTGTGCTCATAGAGCTGTGTTTAGGAAACAGGTAAGTGGGAGAATGTGGCACTGTAAAACCCTGCTCAGCCTCCAGTAATCCTGTGTGGCAGCCTGTCACAGTGCTGCATGTGAAACAAAACTGTAAGTAAGTTCGTACTATTCTCTCTCAATTCATTAATAAGGATCTGTTGAGAAATAATCACTTTAGAAAATCAGGTCTTACATTTTCTGATGGACTGAATGGAAACCTTATATTTCCTTTTTATTGATCTCCTCTCTCTTGGCCTTTGTCCTTCAAAGCTGCTTTTTATTTTCTTTCTTTTTTGGTTTGATTTTTATTTTTGCATGGAAACAGTCTACCTTTGAGAATGAGGCAGGGAAATATTGACTAGTCCTTGCGTTGAGTCACAAAGTAACCACAGATGGGCTGGAATGAAATTATCATGATAAAACATATTTCTTGATCAAGTCATTGATCAGCTTTCCCCTACAATCCAGGTGAACTTCACATGGTCTAACATTGCAATATAATGTTAGACATCCAGGTCAGAGCAAAACAGCCTGATCACTCCTTATCCAATGGCAATAAACCAGCATTTTTCAAAGAGGAATCCAGCTCAGCCCAAACAGTGCGTCAAAAGAAACACTGTCTGAAATTGCCCATTTCCACCCATCAGCTATAAAACCAAATTAGGACTACCAGATCAAATTTAGAGGTTTAATTCTATCATGTCTAGACCAAGAAAAGAGGCAAAACCTCCTTCTTGTTTTTATATGTCTACTCAGAATATTCTAACATACGCTTGCTTAAGCTTCTTCTTTCCCTTCAGCTTTTTAAAGCTTGTTATTCTGGGTGCATGCTAATTGTCATAAAACTGGTCCAAACTCAACAAGGGAGTGGGAAAAGGAACACACTGAACATCCATCTGCTTACCCCTTGCAGATCTTTGTAGGATGTCCTGACACTGAATAAAATTTTTGGCTCCAAAGCCTTTGAAATTTCCAAAACCAAATACCAAGATTGGATCCCACTTTCTTTTGCCCACACCCTGATGCATATTTTTCCAAAGAAAATGCATGCTGCATTTTGATTTATTGTTTTCTTGTCATCTGACAATTTACAAAAAGGTCTCATTTCAATCACTTTCAGGTCAGCTTCTACAAAATATTTTTTTAAACAAAAGACACTTCATTTGTGTCACCTCGCTTAGGATTCAAGTAGTTTATGTCCTCAGACGAGTCAGCTTATGGACCCTAGAACCTCTTGAATCAAGACCTGAGCTCCAATACTTTTTCATAGGAGGAGAGCAAGACACACCAGCTCTGAACTGAGGACCTGCCTCAGAACAACCTGTGTCTCTGATGCGCCAGCCCATCTCCCATGGAAGCCCAATACCACAGTTCAAATGGCAAAATTAGACTGGAAATTAAAAAGCATTTCTTTGTCAACAGGGTAGTTGAAAACCAGAACAGTTTCATGTAGGGCTGGCTGTCAGTATCTGTCAGTGTGTAAGAGGCATTTGGACAATGCCCTTAGCAATGAACTTCAACTTTTGGTCATCTCTGAATTGGTCAGGCACTTGGGGTAGATGATTGTTGTAGGTGCCCTCCAACTGAAATATTCTATTGTATTGTATTCTATTCTACTCTATTCTATTCAAAATATCTCTTTGCTTTGTTGATATAAATTGTATTTACACTTCTAAGATGTATGCACTTATTATTCTTAGGACATTCTGTACAATCTTTTTACTACCAGAAATGAAGTCAGAAGAGATACAACCTAACTTATTCTTCCCTTCTCTTGTCTCCATAAAAAAAAATAGGAAGAGAAAAAACCCTTTAGCATGGTGAGAGATTATAAAAACCTGCATTGAAAGCAGAACAAGCTGAAGGGCCACAAAACCAATCTGTAGTGTTGGGCTGGCAGCTCAGCCTCAGTCCTTTTGTGGAAAGGACAGTTTCCACACATTGGTGCATCACTGTTTTACACCCTGTATTAGGAAATACAGGGAAAACCTGTACTATTACAGGGAAAAACCATCCCATCTCTCTCCTCCATGTTTCTCAGGTATCTCCTGAAGCAATGCAAAAAATAGGAGTGAAGAAAATCTGGATAAACCTCATTAGTAATTCACAGCCCTTCAGATGGCCACTGGGAGCCAGAAAATTTTCTGGCAGACACTGGACAGACAGCTATGCAAATTCTTCTGCTTTCCATCACCAGCATCACACAGCTCAGTGCAGCCAAGACAGAGAAAAGGCAGATTTTCTCGATTTCTCTCTACTGGCCTGGACATCAGCCATCAGCCAGGCAGTCAGTTGAAAGCTGCTGGTGAGATGATGGGAGGTGAAAAACTGAGCTTGCAAAAGAACCCTGTTCAATCACATCAATGTGTCAAACTCCTATTCTGGCTTCCCAAATATTCTAGTGGCCCTTGCCTTTCACTAGTTAACAGCTGTTTTCCCCTCACACTCCTGTTCAAAAGCAAAACTTACAAAATGGTATTAAAAATCCTTTTCTTATTTTGATTTCAGCACACCTCCAACATCTTTGCCAAAAGAACAACTCCTGGCTGCTTCTTTTGTTCACAGGCGGGCACTAGAAAAATCAGCTATTCAACTATTTAACACTAGATTAATTTTTAAACTGATTTCACTTTTGAGCATTAACAGACTTTCCTGCTGAAGTCCAAACTAATTTACAAATACATCGCATAATTATAAATACATATTTATAAATTATATAATTTATAAATACATTTCATTCCACCTGGAGCAAGAGCATGGGAGTTAATTCCCAGAGAGAAAGAATTATAGGCATCAGACAGCCTTTACAAAATGCCTGAAATATCCATGCTGGACTCTAATGTCCTGTTTCATTTATTTATCTTTTAAGGAACTGAAATTTTGGTATGGAATTTCTAGATGAAATTCTCTAATTGCTTGGGAACAACCTTTCCTCACATAACTTATATTTTATCTGAAAAAAAGATACCTTTTGCTTAAAAGATATTTTACCCTTTTCAGGCAAGTGCTTTGGAAAGTCATAAGAACGTCACAAATTTTTTTTATTTTATTATAAATTAATATAGACATTATTGCAAACCAGTTCGAGGGCAAATTTGTTTATTTCTTAAGGAATTAACTTTTGTTTTCAGTAAACCTTATGAAGTTTTTTCTAGGACTGAAACTTAATTACGTGTAACATCATATAAATTTCTAGACATTATTACAAATACTAGAAAATGTCCATAACTAGAATTTTAATTTATTTTATTGCTTACACCTCTGAAAAAAAAAATGTTGAAGCATGATGATAATCACTGTACCTATCATTCACCCATGATTAAAAACTTGATAGCTGAGTCCCATTTCTATTGCCATTGAAACTAACAGAAGTAAAACCACTGATGAATAATTAATGAGAAATCAGAGATTACACAGTCAAATAATATAAGATTAATTTATACTGGATCTTGATATAAACCTCAGTTTCCCTGACAGAATAAGAGAGAACCTGAGAGGGGGAAAAAACCCAACTATATATAGATGGACTGAAAAAAATATTGGAAATTTACTTCAAAAATGCAGAGGTTATAAAACACATTTGGATAAAACAAACAGACACCAGAACACATTGAGTCCATTTATTTCTTGACTGTGACATTTACATGGCCAGATTGATCACATTTTGGTGGGAAAAACCTCCAAACCCAAACTCTATCTCTACTACACCAAGTAATTTTAAATACTTCATGAAATTTTGTACTAACAGACAATGCACTAATTCTGGGCCAACAAAGATGATTTTTTTCCTGCAAAATCTTCTTCTATTATCAGCTACCTTTTCTATCACCCATTCAGCTCCCATCCTCATCCCATTTGCAAAGACACACGGATACTGCATTTTAACATGATGCATCCCCTCTGAAACCAAAAAGCACACAAAGCACAGTGAAATAAATATACTAAAACACTTTTTTGAGAGCCTCTTCTGGTATTAACCATTTCTAGTCGACTTACTCATGTCTGACAATATAAAAGACTATGTAGCAGTGATGCAAGGACAGAACTGTAGGTAACAAAGAAGAACAGGAGATCTCTTCACCTCTTAAACTACATTTATGTGAGTTTAAATAGATGTGTGTGTGTGTGTGTGCACTATACAGTCACTTCTGTCACCAGAATCTATATTCAAATGTGGCTCTGAATTTGAGAATAACAAACAGTTGGAAAGTTTAAGCTCTGGCAAGAGTACTAATGAAACCCCATACATAAAGTACTGCTTTATGTCTCTCTGACACCATAATTTGATCTTAAAAATATTTACCTGGCCTGAATATTGATAGATACAAGAAACAGAAAGAAAAATTTCTCAAATTATAAAGGATATTTAAACTTTATTAATCATTACAAAAAGATTAATTAAATTCTCAATGCTAATCAGAAAAACATTATATTAAATATTACATATAGTGCTTTTTCTCTCTCCCTTTGTCAAGCAGCAAGGCATTCTGCTGTTAATGCTTCAAACAGAACAGATTTTAGCTTTTCAGAGAAGGCAAGCATTATTTATAGCTAACCTAGATTAACAACAATAAACACTATGGCCAGAGTTGGGACTCACCCCCATTGTCAGATATTTTGGTGAGTTTTTAACCCCAACAGCCACTGACATGCATGGGGATTTCACTCTGACGGTGATTTCAGCAGAGTAAGGACTCTGCAGAGCATCCCATGTGTGATCATGATCCCTCAATTGACCAGCTCCATCTTGGGAAGAATTTCAGTCTCAGGTTCTGCAGGGTAACTGAGGGACCTCTTTGAAGTGCCAGGAAGGTCCTGCTGTTCTGCAACCCACAGCCAATATTTGATCATGCACACTTTGAGCACACAGTGGAGAGAAGAGCTAATAGTCAAAATTTCAAAGTAGTACTACTGTCAGTTTGGGTTTTTTCCATACTTTCCTCGTTCACTGTTACAAACTAAAATATCACCTCTTCACTATTTCATATCTTGGGGATTTAAGTTCTGCTAATCAGTAAAATTCTATAAACATGAGTAGCTTGATATCAAATGCTCAGAAATTGTTTCACAATTTCTCTCTTTCTAAACTGTTTCTCAAGTGACTTACATTTGTGACACACTGTAAATCTCATGAAATCATGCTATCTCACAGCATTCAAACCCATTGTTGTCCCTTCCAAAAGCCAATGAATCTTGGCAATTTTCCCAATCAAGTTTCAGTATCTAGATATCACAGCAAGAAACACTTTTAAAAAACACTTTAACAACAGCTAAGATAGATATTTCTTTTATATTAACCCAGTCAGAAGGCAATTTTCAAGGCAGATTTTTGAGAAATTGTGAGGATTTCGAATGAGACATGATTTTCCATCAAAGAAATTGATAAGAAGAAAATGGAAAGAAGGAAAAACCACAGAGGGGAATACATTTTACAGTTTTCTGTATCAACACATGCTTCAGGTAACCAAAGTAAAATATGAAGGCGATATATTACTTTTTCCTAGTGATCTCTTGCCATCAACCTGCACAAAAATCTGCTATGAGCCTGCATCTGACCTGAGAATATACAGCAGGAGACATTGTCTAAGAGCTGAATGTCATTGCATTTCTTCTCCGTTCCTTTTTAGGCTGGAATACAGATATTGTGTTCCTACTGTTAACGAGTCTACCACAAATACAATTTAATTTGGTCTTAATTTATGAGATGTTTTATTATTTCTCTTTGAAGGAAAAAAATACTAAAAAGACAAAAAAAAAAAGGTTTGGTTTTATACATGAAGAAGCTGTTTTAGAAACCAGATAACCCTGTTAAGTATACAAATATTCAACAACCACCAGAGAAAAACCACCAGCAATAACAGAAAAGGTCATCTCAGCTCTTTTACTTCCCTCATGCAGGGAGCTATTCTAAAAAACCTATGTATATGTCATTGCAATAGTATCTGGGAAGATGATTAATATTATTTTGACCTATTTTGACATTAGTAGTTTCAGAACATAAAGTCCTATTTTAAAGAAGACAATGAATGGAAAAGTCTCAAGGACAGGTATTGAAGTGCAAGTCCAAACAGAAGAAAAAGAGATTATCATAGATGAAAACAGTTCTTATTAAACAAATGCTTTACAGTATTATGAAAAAAAAACCAAACCTAGAAATGTTTTGCCAAAGATTTTTTCTTTCCCTGGGTAGTGGCATTAAGTCCTGCTACTTCTTATCACTCCAGAGTCTCTTTAAAAACACTGGTTTCCAAGGTGGAATGCTCTGAAGCTCTCTAGAAAGCCTCAAAGCAGGATGTGTGGGAAAAGAAGTGTCCCCTGCAAACAGCCCCCTGGCAGGCATCCCAAGCCCCAAGCAGGCAGTACTGGGATCCCTGTGGGGGGTTCCTGTCACAGCCTGTCCTTCCAGCTGCCATTCCTTGCCACCAGACCATGCTCCTCAGGCAGCTGCAGTTCAGATGTGCAGACCAGAAAGGCTGGTCCCACCTGCCAAAGGGAGGTCCCCCCACATAGCTGCTTTGTGCAGCATAGTAGAGGGGGGGGCAGGTGTACAGTCCCTGCATTACTGCACGAGGGACATCTGTGTGTGCTTGTGTGTGTTGTTTCTCCAAGTCAGGATGTAGTTTCACAAACACTTGTTCTCAGAGGCCAAGTCAATTTAAGAAATGCCAAAGCCTACTTCGGCTTTAGGTCCCTCTACATCTGCAGAGCTCTTAGAGGCATCAGTTGTGCATTTTTTCTGAAAAATTATCTTCAACACACAATACTTCCCAGTCTTTGTGTGCAGAATGGATCCACAGACTGCCTGTACCTGAACAATCACAAGCTGAGGTGGGAAGGTGGGAACTGGAAGCCATGTCCAGAGATTTCCTCAGCCACCTTCACATGTGCAGATAGTTTGAGAAAGTACACAGGTGTGTCCTCTTCAAACTTCTCTAAGTGATTTTTACTCAGACTACAAGAATAGAATTAAAAAGAAATAAGGTCAAAGCTACCAGTGACGCACTGCTCATTGTTTCAGCTTCTCACCTTCCTGTAACACCATTAGATCAACAGATACTGTGTAAAAATGAGTGTAGCCATGCCTATAGAATAAAATAAAATAAAAAAAGTCAGAACAAGGAGAGAACAGAAGAGTGAAGGGAAGGTGATGAAAGGAAAGAAACAGAAAGATGCAACCTTTGGGAAAAGAAAATAAATCAAAGCCAAGCCTAGGCTCCCACAAATTAAGAAAGATGTGAAGGCCACAGAATGCTTCCAGAGGAAGGGCAATAAAGCTGGAGAAACAGGGCTGGAAGGCTAAAGCCCTCATAGGCTGGTCTGCTTTGGAGAAAAAGAGGCTGAAGGAAGACTTCATTGCTCACTACAGTTTCCTGTGGAGGGGAAATGGAGAGGGAGGTGCTGGTCTCTTCTCCCTGGTACTCAGCAATAGGACATGTGGGAATGGTTCACAGCCGTGCATGTGGCAGTTTAGACTGGACTCTGGGAAACACTTTGTAACAGACAGGGTGCTCAGACTCTGGAAGAGAATTCCTAGAGAGGTGGTTGATGCTCCAAGACTGTCAGCATTTAAGAGACATTTCAACAATGCACGTAACAACATGTTTTACCTTTTAGTCAGCCCCGAACTGGTCAGCCAACAGGACTACATAGATGGTGTCTGCAGGTCCCTTCCAACTGAAATAGTCTGTTCCACTGAATCCTTTTGACCCTCTCTATTATATTCTAGTCTATAAATTACAGAGGAAAAATCATGTGATGTATAGTTTGCTTTTCCTACATTCATATGCCATATGGAGACTCCTGTAAAGCATAGCTGTGTGATTAAGCAATCCCAGCTGCTAAAATGATAAATCAAGTAAAACACCCAAGGATTTCTCTTTTTTTCCTTCATGAAAAGGGCAGGAAGACCAACAAAATTTGACATATCTATTCCATTTAATTGACACTTCATTTTAGTAATTTATATGATAAACAAAAGGCTGGCAGGCCTTAAAGAGAAGTTGAACCAGCAATCTCCATGGCATCTTACATGGCAGGTCAAGCCCTTATACATATAACTCCTTACGTATGGGCCAGGACCCCCTTTAAAAAAAAAATTGAATAAAGATAAGCAAAAAAAATACTACAACTCCACACTCCTCTTGTTTCCTTTACTTCTTCAAAATGCTTCTACAGGATGACTTTCTAATTTCTAGTTTCTTAGAGTAGAAATAATGAAAGACTTCGAAGCTGCAGACTGTTTCTGACAGAAATTAATCATATCCTGTCCTTCTCTTAAGCACATTGAGTCAACCACTATGTGCTTATTAGGCTGATTTCCCCAGCCACAGCAAACCAAGGCCATCAGTCAGCAATCACATCAAGCAGACGGACTTTTCATGTTGAGTTACCTTGCCTTTATTTCTGGCATACGCTGTCAGCTTTCACTACTCTGTCTGACTCAATATTTCTAAAGCAATGTTCCCACACCTTCCTACATACACTTGGCACAGCCCTTTGACCTGCTTCAGCACTACAAACCTACATAGCTAGCACTTGCAGAGAAGGAGCCTAAGAAGGCTATGAAAAAATATTTTTTAAAGTCTAACTAGGAGTTCCTAACTAGTCTGGGCCAAAGTATTGCTGTCAAACCTTGACATTTCTCCTGAACAACTAAGCAGATTGCCTACCACCAGAGGAGGGACACACTGAGTTATAGGCAGAAGAGAAGTGATGACTCTTAAATGAGAAGGAAAGTAAAACTATTCACCAAATGACTTCTGGAATGAAATGAAGCCATCCACAGAAGACCATTACCTAAAACATTAACTGCAGAACAGGGCAAATAAACCAAAGTCAAGTAATACAAGTACTGCAGGAAAGAAAGATATGAGATGCTTAAATTTATTGACTTATCAAAAGGATAACTTTTTATACAAGCTGAAAGATGTCAATAAACTTTAGCAAGCAGTCAGCCAGACCTTTTGTGCTAAATCTTCCTTAGCTTCTCTAAAGATGCCACTTCTGGGATGAAGAGGGTGTCCTTGTGCCTGCACCTGGGAACTCAGGATGAGTCATTGCCAGAAGAACACTGCTGCAGGACAAAGGCCATCTTTTATTACCTAATCATGAAAATTAAGCTGTTTTACTATAACTATGATATGTTGTTGTAATTAGGATGCCACCATGTTTCCAGGTAGATTTGGTCTAAGTTTAAACCTCATTTTCATTGCCCATGGTTCCCTGAATTATGATCTTTTTTGCTAGCCTGTGAGACTTGTGAAGGCAAAAAGTATTCTACCACTTTGTACCTGTGACTATTTAATTTGACTTTTCTTCCCTTGATATCTCTTTCTGTTTCATTCTAGATGAAACACAAAAAACAGCAACTTTCACAGCATGCTATGAAAAGTCTCCAAAGTCACTGCTAGACCCTCTTAAGCATCTTAAGATCTTACTCTTTGTCTTTCTTACCTCTATGTCTTACTCCATGATTTTTCATTTCAGCCAGCAGCATGACAGAGTTTGAGGCTCTGGGAAACCACTTAAAACCCAAAGTGTCTGCTGCGCTATATTAGAGCCAGCCGAGATGTCAGCAAAGACAAATCTGTTTGCTTCCACAGGGCAGCTTTGTGGCACCTACTGTACCCTCAAAGACTTCCTGAGATCTGCTGACAACAATTCAGAGACCCATCGATCCAAGCAAACTAGCATGTATCAGCTATCACCTAAAAAATTAGTAAACTTCCTCATTTTTATCTTGAGTCCAGATCAGAACTATGAATTACTGAAATCCCTCAACCTCTCTCTTTAACTTCTTTGTCCCCAGATAGCATTACTTGCACTGCCAATCTGCATTCAGCTGCTGAGACTTCCCACCTTAAAACTGTGTCAAGACACTGATGACGTTTCGACAGTGCAGGTTGTAATGTAGAACATTTGACACAGCTTAGAAGGAGGTAGAAAAAAAATCTATTTCAAGTGCAGGAGCAACCAGTTTGCAAATGTTTAAATAAAATTTAAAAAAGCCACTGCGATAAAAGGCCTGGTCATTGCAATAAAAAACAGTCATAGACAAAGACATGCTTGCTGGTAGAGTAGATTATTTTAAGATGGTGTCTTCTTGACACAGGAGCCCTGAACTACATATTATTATGCACTAAACTTCAAATTTTTAAAATATGATTGTTCAGAGTCACCTTCCTAAATCAAATGTAAGTGCCATAATTCCAAAAGTGGTGAATACCAAGTCCTGGTGCAATGGTTTCTACTTTTATAGTGTGCTGAATAGTATGATGAATATTTTGATAAAACCAATCTGTTTATTTAGATGTCTAATTAAGGGCTGAGCTAGTACACCAAATTTCAGACAGATGAAAATTATTTTACATCCAAATATGAAGTGTCTCTGAAGTGAAAATTCTGACACATTCTTAAGAGTAATAGCAAGTAAAAATCCTAGAACAGATTACTCGTTCTCAGAGTAAAAGAGTTAATTTCATTAAAGCTGCTATGTCTGCCATTTGAATCCCACATTACAGGAGGATGTGCCTTGGCAAGCAGGAGGGCTTTTTAAATGCATGTGTATAGTTCCTGGTCAAATGAGTAGATAACAAGACATTTTTTCTAGAAGCAACTCATGGCCAGAGGGAGCCCTTAGAGCAGTAAAATCATAAAGCTTTGCGCATCCAAGAGAGAAGTCTGGGTTTCTGACCTTTCCTCAAGCCATCCCCACCTCCAACATACGACTACCAGCAAAGATTTGGGGAGCAGAGGGACAGGGAAGCAGAAGTGAGCATTGTGAGAGGCAGAGACATGTATCAATAGATTCACAATCAGCCAAGGCCTATCAAATGTCTTGTTCTTTTTTTTTTATTTTAAGAAATAAACACAAGATGCAAAACCTGTATTTTACGAAACAAATCATGTCATAGAATAGGGACATATTTTGAAGCATAAGCAATGTGCACGTTTTTGACTGGCTCCTTATGTTTAACTCATTGCCTTCCATGCTTAGCCCTTGATTTTTCTCCTGCTGTTGATGGTGGCTCTTTGGACACTCTGCAGTAGGTTGCACTTTGTTTTTATTCCAGTATGAATCACTGGATTGCAGTAAGTAAAATGTTAGAAATGGATTCTTAGCCAGGTGGTATTCAAACTAAGAAGGTACCATACCACCTGTGCATTTACAAAATGTTGTGTCACACAGTGATGAGGTAACCATCATGTTGCTGTGACTCAGTAGAGTTCTTTGTTGCAACATACTCCCTGAGCCAAAGGCACAGACATAAACAAGAAGAGGGAAAGAATATGATGATAATTTTTTTTCTTACTAGCCACAGTGGATTGAAAACAAAACAGTAAAGCAGTGGCAGCTACAAGTATTTGCTATGAAAAAGCAAACATTCCAAGACTGTAAGAGGAATCAGACAGATGATAAATTAATTCAGAATTCTTAATTCAGCCAACCTTGTCATGCTTACAATCATTTTGCATATGCCCTCAGTGCATATCAAACTCATCCACAGCATTGCTTAAATTCTTCACTCTGCATTCAAGACTTCCATGCTTCTTTGGCAATACACAGAAGGAATCAAGCAACACTTAACAGGGGAGTTGAACAGTAACCATGAATTTGGTGCAGATAGCTTTTGCACTAGTCTGTCTTGGAGCCTTCAGCAGCATGCCAGGGGCGTGCCAGAGTAAGAGATCTACAACAAGCACTGTATTACAGCCCAGGGCCTATTTGAGTGAGAGACATAAAAGTCCCTCCAGCTCCCTCACTAAACCAAAATTCATTCTCCTGTCAAGAATAATACAATAAATATAAGCCTCCTAATGGAGTATTATTTTCCTCTCTTTCACCTCATCCATATGAAAACCTAAAAAGAGGATCCTGCACTGCAGAGTTGTCCATGATTGCAATGTCCCCATTCCTACTGGAAACTCTCGCATTTGCCAGGCTGAGGCCACCAGCTTTCCTGAGAATGGAACATTGTCTCCAACACACACACATGAACAAAGCCTAGCATGGCTCACAGAAACCTGCAAGTAACTGTTTCCTGGTCAATACACTTTGCATTACTGGTTCAGTCCTGAAGAGCTGAATCTTAGGAACACTAAAATGATGCCGGCAGGGAGAAAAGCAGATGGAAGTGCACAAATTCTTCCATAATAGCACTCCCCACAATGAATGTCTGTCCTGAGATCATGAAGACCTTCAGTAACTAGGCTGTTCACTTGAATTTATCTCTGTTTCTGAATATCTAACTGGAACCACTACAATAAAAACACTTTCCACTTTTCTGGGTTTAAAGAAGGCTGGACTTGACCTCGCCTAATGGAAGCTGAGCTTGAATGCCCTCAAATGTAAAGCCTTCATATTATTTACATAGATATAATTTTCAGTAGCCTTTACAATCCAATTGTCTCCTTATGATGCTTCTAATCTTTAAAGGAACTAATTCAGACAGAACAGAGAAATTAATGGCATGTGATTAAGTGCATCACAACCTGCCTGCTCTATTAAATGATGAGTTAAATTCCATAGTATCAAACTCTTTTCTTTAGAAGCTGAGTGTCATGAAACCAACTTCACGTCATCCTCCTGAACTCCTGTATCCCACTACAGCAATAAGGCTGCCATTTTCAACAGTGAAATTCATAAAAGCATTCAAACTCTATATTGACATCACACTCAGGGTTGGAACTAACTCGAGAATTGAAAAAAAACATTATCAACCTTCACAGAAAATTGTAAAAGCTACTGTCCCCAAGGAAATAAAAAGAATTGTATAGGTCTGTTACTATTTTGGAAATAGAGACAGTAACTGTCACTGACATGCACTTTTTATGTTGTGTGATGTACCTGAGTAATACTGAAATGAAGCCATAAGCAGAGAAAGATCCACCTTTGCTCTTCTTTCTGAGCACTTTGACTCTACAGATCAAAGCATAACTATATTACTTGATCTGATTACGTACAAGTGAAGAAGGAAATGCATGAAGTGATGCCTATGAATGCTGAGATAGGCAGAAAGCAGGAAGACAGAAAATATCCCCCTGGCATTATTGATCTTCGCCAATGGACACAACCAAGCCAAAGCCAGTTATTAAACTCAAGCTACTTCTGTGATTTCTTTGTGTCTCTTTTCTCTTCTGTGCAAGGTACAAATCACATGTGTCATTATATTTCTTGTCAGAATCTGAAATAGGAAAATAGCTATGAGTTTTCTTTTCTTTTTTTTCAGAAATCACTGTAGAAATGAAGCTGTTACACAAAAAAGCAAAGTTTCCTAAAAGCCACCAAAAGGCCCCTTTAATATAGAATTGCTTTGATCCAAAGCAAACACTGCTATTGCAGTTGTAGACTCCGAAATGGTCTTTTTAATCTTTAACACAGATTTATGCCTCCATAGTTCTATAATTTTCTGTAAAGAAATCACAATCTTCAGTCTTATTACTATCCAGGTTTCTATGGAAAATTCTTTTCTTCTTTGGAAACCAATGACAGATTCAAGATTTTATATACACCCACATGGACATAAACACATTTTTTGGTTTACTGGATATATTCACCTCCTCTCTGAGAGAAATATACAAAAAGTCTGAATGTGGAAAAGTGTGAGAACAGAGAAGTGGCTTCCATAAACCAGGCATTATTCTACCTGCATGTTTCCAAACACTCCTTGGCACTCCTGTCACACTTTAGAGAAATACAATCAGCTTTCCACAGGCAGAGGTGTATACAGCAGCCTGAGTTATGCTAGCCTGGAGTTCACTGAAGATCCAGCTCTACGGTTCACCTGCGTGGCCCTACCAAAATCGATGCTCATGCACCTGGCTAATTGCTGGCCATTTCCTCAAAAGCAAGCAGGATTGACCTGGCAGCAGATACCTGTTTGATCTTTCTCCTCAGTCACTGGGCAAGGCAGAAACACACCCAGTTTTCAGCCTTTTGCAAAAGAACGGGGATGAATGATAGACACAGCAGTTTGCAAGTGGATAAAGAAAAGAGGCTGCAATTTTTCACGGATAATAAAAATAATGAATGAGTGAGGGATACTATTTAAGTATATGTGTGCAAAAGATTGCTAGTGACAAAGCCTGACTTTGACCAGATAATACAATAAAAATGATAATATCAAAAAAGGAACAACAGCAGGTACAGCAATAGGAAAGATTAAAATTAAATACATTGTTTTCCAGAAAGGAAATTGTGACTGAAACTAAATAAGCAGAGTAATACACATGCTTTGCTTAGTGGCCTACTGTGTAAGACAGTGCTTGAGCAGCATTGTATTGTTAACTTAAGGAGTTGCTTTGACATTGTTCAACCCTGTGTAAGGATACAATATTTAGCATTATTCCAAATGTTAACAAAGCAATGAACTAAAAATTAAGAGTTCAAATTGTATAAGTATTTAGAAAAATATGTGTCAATTAGAAACAAAAACTCCTAGTAATTGTAAAGTGTTGGTTAGCGAAAATATAGGCTAAACATCAATAATAGGAAATGCATTTAATGGTGGAAGCCTTCAAATAACTGAAAAAAAAAATAGTGTACTAAGCATTATGCCATTTTAAAAAACAGTCGGTATTATATGCCCTCCATGAGTTTTGAATGCATCATAAAATGCTATGAATTACACATTTAGAATCACAAGCATTTGGCTATTGTCACCGAAATAGAAAGATTACTGCTAAGAATTTAAAACATAAGCAGTATGTATGTAATCAAATTAATTCTGATTTTACAGCTTTGCGTGACCTTAAGGAAAGCAGGCAAAGTACCTGCAAAGTACCTGAAATCTGCTGTACCTGTCAATAAATTATAAGATTGCATGAGCTTTGAGAAGAAACATCCAGAGACATTCAGCGCCTGAAACAACTGGAAAAAGTACTGGAAAAAAAAAATATGTACCATTTTCAGACTTTCCTTCTTATCCTTGTAAAGACTGTTGGCAATGCTGAGTTATAAGCTTTTAATTAGAGAGAATGATGAACACAACACTAATAAATTAGAATACACGCAATGCTTTGCCTGTGAGTGAACCCTATATAAACGAAGTGTACACAAAGCAATTTCATTTCTTCAGAGATCGTGACATTTATAAATTACTCTCCTATAAAATGAGATTAAGGTTGCTAAATGACCCGCGTAGGCACATTTTACTCCAAAATGAGATCCATAACTCATAATGTGGTATTGGTATAGGGATATCCATACAATACTCTGATCCTTTACACTCCAGCAGGTTTCCAATAGCAGTGCTGACTTCCGTCATGTTTTCTTTGTACCTTTCTTTAGTCACAGAAATACAGCACAGCAGTAGTTCCAGAAAGAGATTTCACAAAACACACATGTGATGCCCAGAAACCCCTGAGGCATTGCTCCTCCTTGTCAAGCAATCAACGTGGCTCCAAGCCACAAGTTATTTCACAGCTGTGGCAAAAAAATTATTTTTTTTAAATATGCACACACTGGTGTGAAGGCAAGAAGGTGAAGTCCTCAAAAAACTGTGTCCAAACCCATGCACTTTAATAAATTATTAGCATTTGTCTGTATTAGAATGGCACTATCCTACCCAAGTCAAAAGCAAAAGACTGCAAAAGTCGTGATATAAATACAGCAAAATCTTGCATCACTTCCGAGCACATCATTCAGCACATATTAATCCTTTCAATACCACTCTGAGGTAGAAAGGCATCCTCCTCATGTTGTAGTGGGGGATGTAACAGAGCTACTTTGTTTATCCCAACCTTCCAGAAAATCTGCAGAAGAGGAACATATTTTGTGCCTGCTACCATCCTTCGTGTTACATCCAGCATGATTTCTGATATTTAAATTTAAAATTTTGGTACAAACCATGTGACAATCCATATTGACAGTAGTGGATTCGTGGTATTTGACGTTTTTGTCTGCTTTTTTTAAAGATTTTCTGAACAGCTGGGTTTACTATACTCTTCAGACACAGAAGATGCTGTGTTCCCCAAATCTCTGAATTTCTTTTTGCCTGTGCATGCAGGTTAGATCTCAGAGTTATCAGAAAATGGCTTTTGGGGGGCCCATTGGGGTTTGAATTTATTTTTTATTATTTATGTTTATTGTGTTTATGTTTATTATTGTTTACTTTGTTTATTATTTATTATTTTGATTCAAACATATAATCCAACACACTAACAAAACTTCACAAATTTCAAACACCAAAATACCCCACTCTGCAACGTTAAGAATTCTAGTGTTTGATCTGTGTTTGTCTCCCACAATTCAGATAAAGACATTTACAAAATTATGGTGTGATTAATGCAGAGTTCCAATTTTAAAAATAAAATGCAAATTCTATTAGTTAACATGTTAAATGAGTATTCTGCTATTACAACATGACAGAATACTTCTATTGGGAAATATCCACAAGCTTCAAGGAGCCAGTAAATAGGCATCCCAAAAGGATACAGTAAATATTGCCTATTGCTTGAGAATGTCATGTACTAGTTGTAGTACACAGTACATCACACTGCAGTTATACCTAATTAAAACCATGGACTTCTCCTACATATTGTATTCCCAACCTTGATTTTCTCTTCCTGATTAACTTCTATGACAACACCATACTAGTCCCTTAAAATCCAGTCCTTGAGTCTGTAAAGGAAACATATGCAGTCATGATCCTGAGTCTAACATTTTTCAGCCTGGTCATGAACACTGCTAGATAACTTAGTCAAGCAGCAGGTCTCTGACAAGCAGGCAAGTATTTGCCAGTGAGAATTGCCATTCTTTGGACAGCTTTATCATCAGAACAACTAACAGCTGTGCTTGAAACCAAGCTTTGGCTTCATTGCATTAAGCTTTGCTCACCACTCCTCTTTCCAACACAAGAACTGGTAACGGCACACACTGTTTAAATCCCCTTCAATTTATCCTGTCATACTTTATTCCAACAACATAAACTGTGATATTGCAAGAAACTGAGTGTTATAAAGTACTGAGTGACTTTTACTCCTATAAATGTCAGTAAGAGTTCAGTTTCTTACAAAACTGGGATGATATGCCTTATCTTCTGTGAACAAGTAATCCATGAAAACAAACAAAAAAAATCTAACATGCTATATTAAGTATATTTCCATGGCAAAGTATCAAAGTGTTCTTGCAGACACTGGCAATTTCTGTAAATATTTTGCCAACCATAAAGTAAAAGCTATTAGTAGATTACAGACCTGCAACTCAACAGGCAAATCCCCAGATCTAGTGTATTACTTATAGTCCACAAGCTTGAAGTGAAATCCACAGAAATTTTAAGGATCTGTTATAAATTCTAGCAGACTTTGTTTGAGGTGCTGCACAGAATGAAGATTCTTCAGATCACCTTTTTTTGATGTGAAAACACCACTAAGTTTGCAATATGCTTTATCCTTTAGGATCTCTCCCCTTATACTTCAGCTATATTGAAGTGGACATAGATGCAAAGGCACTGTTGTCTATGCTTCCCAATACTTTTAAACAATTTAATGTTATATTTTCAAATATATCTGATTTTCCAGTGAGCACACCATCAGTACATGGAGTGATTTAAACTGTTGTTATCTGCATCCGTATTTATCTAAATACTAGCCTGGAAGATTTCTGCTTAGAGATATGCATTGAACCTGTCTGTATGAGGCTGGATATCTTACTTATTCAGATAAGATAAACAACTGTGCTGAGAAATAAAAAGGAAGTTCATATTTATGAAAATTTAAACACAGAATATTATTATGTGCTAAAAAAGAAAGGCCTTCATACAACATTTTTGGCTTTCAAGTATATGTAAGTAACACATTCGTTTATTACCTACATCATCTTGTTATTAAAAAATAAGCTATGATGGAGATGTAGCTACTTCACAGAATCTGATATATAGATGGTGTTTTAAAGCAAATTAAGGCAAAATATTTCTTGCATAATTTAACTGAACTTAGGAACTCTCTCTGTAAAGTGAAAAAGAGAAATTTCAGTGGAATTCATAAAAAGAAGTTTATCACCTGAATGCCACTTGATCCCTAAAGATAAATTTTAAAAAAAGTCCCATGTTTAGAAGTGCCTTACTTAAATAAAGAATTTATTTTATTTTCTTTGTGCCTGATGGCCAAAACTGTCAGCATCTATTGATATATCTACCTGTTGAATTATTTATATTCTAAGTGTAATATTATAAAAAATAGGGCCTGAGGCAAAGAACACTTTGCAACAGAACCATATTTATATTCATCTGAGAGCCAAGTGGAAAAACCACTCTTGAATATTTATTTCAAACAAAATACAACTTAAATTAACTTGATGGGGAATAATATTTATATCTGATAATTAAAAGAAAAAAAAATGTTCTAAGTGCAACCAGTTAGATTTGACTAACCCTAATGCAGTGATAACCAATGTGTGAGAGTTTGCTAGATGAAATAGAGAATAAATTGTGTCCTACTGCTTCCAATTACTAAGAACGGGATTTAAAAAAAAAAAAAAAAAGGCAGAAAATAATATTCCAGCATTGTCTATTGGGAAAAATGACCTATCAGATCTATGACAGTCTGGCAGCATTTTGGAAAATGCTGAGATTTTTCCAAGTCACGCTAAGACCCAGTTCATCTCTCAGCAACATAGTGCCAACATCAACCATTTAGTGTAAGGAAGAGGCTATATTTAAGTTGAAATTCACACTGGACTGCTGGTGTGCTCCATGGCTGAAGCTGTGTGCCAGGATATCACTGGAGAACCCCTCTGGCAGTGTGAACACAGGGTCCTGCCCACAGGTATGAGATTGTGCTACTGCCACAGGACAGCAGTCGGCTGCTGGTCACCAAACAGAGAACAACCGGGACTGGAAGGCACCTCAGAAGGTTTCTGGTTCAACCTCCCCCACACAGCAGGGTCAGCTCCAACATCATGGCAGGTTTCTCAGGGCATTCTCCAATTATCTTCAGAATACCAAGGATGGAGCCTGCATAACCTCCAGGGGCAGCCTGTGAGTTCAGCACACAGCAGGTGCCCACAGCCAGCAACTGGCCTGAGCTTCATTGCCCACATACATACCACATGGATTTTGAGCTCTTAAAAAAAAGAAAAAGGATTGGCCTTGTCCTTGCCCCTGCACATTGCGCCAGTCAGTAATCACAGACTCACAGGATCACAGGATCACAGGATCACAGAACAAGCTGAGTTGGGAGGCACCCACAAGGATCATCGGGTCCAGCTCCCAGCCCTGCACAGCACCATCCCCAGGAGTCACACCATGAATCACGGCGTATGAATCTCACCTCCCCCTCAGATGTAGTAAATGCAGCTCTTCTGCAGCACCAGAACTGCCTCCTGACAGAAGTACCTTATTAACTGTAACTTCAGGAGAAAGGGAAATCTTGAACACACCTGAGTTATACATTCATATACTAAAAAAAACCCCAAATCAATATTAATCATGTATTTGAGCCTGTCTTCTAGTAAGCAATTTTTAAAGCAGCCTCCATGGATGATTTCATGTGTGCAGGTGTGACTCTTTTGGTTTCACTCTCTCAGGAACTGATTATTTTCACTTTCTCTTAGAGAATTAAATCAGCAAGAGACAACGGCAAAGAGAATCAGGCCCTTATTTACAAAATAATCCATAAAATTTTCTGTAAAAGTAAACAGGACTTGCTGTGAACTTAACTTGGCTACATAACAATCTTTTCTAATGAATAAAGCAAAAGAAATACACAATAGTATTTTCAAAACGCATCTAAAATATTAGTATGCTACAAGTTTTTATATTAGTCATGTAAGGGACATAAGGTTAAGGCATTAACAGAGAAATTATTTCATCTCTGGTTAAAGGTTCTAACCCACAGTCTGAAAGGTCTCTTTGCTTATGTCAGCTGCATGTTACTCTAACAGTCATGACTCCTCTCTGACTTAGACTACTTATTCCAGATTATATTAAATCAAACTCAAAGTCTTGGCACACCGCCCATCAAGATCCCTGCATTTAAGAAAAAATGCAGGCTTTTAAAACTTTTTGATGACTACTTATTTTAATCCTATTCATTTGTTTTCCAGAATTGTCTCAGCTATGGAGAGATGCTGCTCTGTTCTATGACTTTTCACCTAGCCGTATAAAGAAGATATCTTTTCCAACAATTAATTCAAAAACAAAGGCAGAAAAAAAAGGAGAGGTTTGCCATGTAGGCTGCATGCAACTGTAATTAAGCCTGGGAGTTAAAATAGGGATTTCAGTTTCTCCCTAAGGAAGCCATTCTTCAAGAAAGACTCACAGAAAGGTTAGCCTTCTTTTTCTAATTGCATGAACAAAAAATGTTATAGAAAGACCATTTTAATTATAACTACATTCATTTCTATCAAACCTGCAGTTGTACACACTTAGAAATGTAAATTCAATAAGGCTCACCCTCCTTTTTCAATTCTTATGAACAGCTAATCTGAAAGCTCACCTCTTAATTGCACCTCTTGACATGTCAAACCGTGTACAGGTATTGTATTCAAAGGCACCAGTGCATAATCAAGCTGTAGAGCACCATAAAAACTCCCTTCTGCCATAAAGCTCTACACATGCACAGGTCGTGGCACACAGAATATCATTAAATTCTTCACATTGCCTTCCAGACTGGCTGTGAAAAGAAGATGCACGAATAAATACCTATGTTTATGTGTGTATGAGCATGTGTGTACAGAGACCAGCAGCACAAAGGACTGGATATTGGCCTGTCTGGAGAAAGGATGACAGTAGATTTCATTTTTCTTACTACAAGGGAACAGATTAATTTACTTCTCAGCTGGTGAGGCCTGCACTCCCCTAGAATGTCTGCACTTTCATCACCACTCAGGTGCAGATCAGCAACTTAGTCTCTACAGAAGAGTGAATAGCAGGTGAGATACCTTAATTGAGCACATCTCCATACCCATCTTGATTATTAGATTTGGTTTTGGATTATACGCATTTTCTGCGCAATATCAGGTTCAAGGCCCTAATCCCTATTTTTAAAGATCTCAATGACTGCTCATCAAGATATCTCATTGTTCCAATACTGTAAGGACTTGGTAAATAATTTTATCTTTCTGGTAGAATGGAACCTTCTATAGTAAAGTTTTTCTCAGTGAATTGCATCAACACCAGAGATGAGGTTCACCTTCCACTTTCAAAGCAAGTCACATTTCTTTCAATCATCTCTTAACAACCCATAAGCCTCTTTCTGAGAAAACATAACAGTTAGTTTGGCAATATAAAATTTGTATTTTAGAAAAAAAGATGACACGATTAATATCATAACATATAATATATAATGTTATATCTATATATATATGTTATATTGCTGTAATTATATTATTGATATATTTTTATAAATATATACTAAACATTAATAATCTTTAATGCATTCCATGTTGAAAAAAGCAACAACAAAAGATGAGATTGTGGTCAGTCACCTTTCCTTAGTCCACAAATGCAGTGCTTTGCTTAGGTACGATAAGTGATAAACGTCATTTTCCTATGGGAGGAACATGGTAAATTAGCCACAGGTATCGTATAGAGCTACAGCCTTTCTGTGTCTTGTACATGCCCATCCACGCCTGCCCATATCCACGGAAAACAGAACTAGCAAAGCAGTGAGAGATGTACTCGCTATCTAAATACAGCTTAATTTTTTACCATGCTTGTCCAACTGGACTAATCTTAGTTAGACCTAATGATCACTGCCCAGCTAGAAGTGGATCAAATGAGGCGTCCTGGGTAAAAACTCAGAGCAAAAGTCACTCTCTCACTGCTGGTTGCACCTACTGACTGCATTGCTCTATCTAATCTCATGCCATTACAATAATATTAAAGTTTCTGTTTTTCAGAGAAGGTTTACCACGATATTTTGAATTCAACTCGTTTTTACACAGTGGATTAGAAAGCTTTTCTCAGAACAAAATGAAATAAATCATCCTTGCTATTTCACTTTCTTTTCATTTAATCCTCAATTCACAAAACTGGGTCATTTTCAATGGTTTTACCACATGAAACAGTAAGGAATAATAATAGCCAGCAATTAAGTCAAATTTAGCACTTATTACTCAACAAGAATTGCCTAGGAACAGAACATGTTTTCCATAAATGCATTCATTGTTCAAAATTCTTTTGAGCGTGTTTTATGCATTTGCATCCTCTCCTACAGATAAGCTGCTCATCGCAAGGATGTATCAGAAGTTGAATACTCACAATTCAAAATTAAAGTTAATTTGACAGTGCTTAAACTGAATGTGTCTTTTGCTGGCTACACAAGCATAGCTCATCTGATCTGCAGTATGTCCACTCATGAGTCTGTATTCCATATTCATTTTTCTTTAATGTTCCCTAATAATCTGTAAAAGCAATAAGTTTTTTTTTTAACTACTTCTATGAGTAACCATGTTCTGAAAAGATTCAAGATACCTACAGCAGGAGATAAGAGTAAAATAGCTTCACTGAGCTGTCTTCTGTCTTTGAGCACAAATCCAAGTGGATATATACAATTGAAATCTGACCGACTATGAAGTTCTAAAGATGAAAAATATGGCGTGTCTGACATGAAATTAAAATAATTCTGCTTCTTTTCTGTATGTGTAAATGAAAAATACAAGCTGCTGTCCTGATGTGACACACACTTAATGTCAAACATTAATGATTTCATAGCAAATACATAAGTGATCCATTTTGTATTCATCAGCTTTGATATGCTGTCTGGCCTCTTAAATAAAGACCCCTCTTAAATATATACAAAGGCTGCAGTACCAGACACGCTTTTCTGGACCATTATCTTTTTCAAGCCATACTATAACCACTCATCTAGTACAAAGCTGAGGTTTTACATCTCTCTCTTTTTAATTTCAATTATAACTTGCAAAAGAAGTCAACATTCCCTTACAATACAAATCACTCAGGTTGAATACTCATTATGTGATCAAAATAGAAAGCGAGGAGTTAGAATAGGCACACTGTATTTATAACATCCTTTGACTGTATCCATCTTTAGTTTCCTAGCACAGAGAATCAAGCCTTCAAGTTAAAAATAGTCTTCAAATCTTTGGTCTTTAAGTTAAAATTAGTTGCTTCAAAACATTCACACTTCGAGAATTATAGCTCGAGCAACAAATTTCACCATTTCAGTTACAACATGTGACAATGCTCCCCTGCAACACCCAAAAAGCTTCTCATAATGGGATGTTCCCTGTTAGGTAGAGACTCAGGAGGCGTAGCAGCTCCAGGTTGGGCGTAACGTGGGCTCTGAGCCTGGAGCTGGGGCACGGTGCCACAGATGCCGTACTACACATCCAGCCTCCATCCCAAGGACTTGGGGAACAGTGTCATGTTGCAGATGACAGTGCCACATGGCAATAAAGTAAATCTGCTTCAGGTCCTCGTGGCACATGTCCAGCCCATACATAGTTTCAATTGCCTGCCCTCATCCCACGACGTGTACAATTCACAACTGTGCAAAACAAGAGTGCAGTAGGCAGATCAGATTTGGTGTTTGTGCTCTGCACAACTGCAGGAGGCCTCACCCTGTGCCCATCAGCAAAGGAGTCAGCCTAACATCCATTACTCCAGCACCTAGCTCTCACTCTCACTTATTTGCAGACTGGTAAAAATGAACAAGTTGCCTTCATTTCAGCTGGCTGTCTAACATGGCTTGAATTTCCCAGCCTGACCATGGGGCCAAGAGGAACCCTGTAATGAGACAAGTAAGGCCATGAAGGTCTCTCTTCCAGCCACCCTTTGGCACAAACCAAATCACTGTATTGACCAAATCTCTGTGCAGACTCTGTTGGCTCACATAGCCATTCATCAGAACTTACTACAGGTAATAATGCTGGATAACTAGGATTTGTTCTTGTCTTGAAATAAATATGAGCATGTGTGAGAATATAACAGAAAAAATAACTACACCACATCTCTTTTCTAAATGCAATAAACTTGTGCATAGGATTTTTAATATCAATAGACTGTTATCTAGAAGTGGTAATTGGGCATTTTGTACAAAGTTCAATTAAATAAGAGACCGAATTAATAACAGTACAGCTACCTCTTCAGCACTTAAATATCACAGTAATGGAGAAATACTCTAAAATGCTTTATTGCCTCCCATTTTCTGTCAAGTTGCAAATTTTATCAAATTATACAAGGGCGTGTATATCTATACACACACATAGCACTGCCAACCTCACAAGATTATAATCCACAAGAAAAATTAGTATTATTAGGAATATTATTTCCAAACTGTTCTTACCCCTCACTTTTTTCCTTCTGGGATCTGATTACATGCAAATAGAGGGTAAAGTGGGGAAATAAAGAGATCCTGGGCAGCTGCTACACTTTCTGCTTTGCTTCTCTTTCCCTCACTCCATCCTATGTAACAGGAAGGGATGGGTGAGGAGATGCAGCAGGCTTCTTGGTTTGCCACACAGGTTGTCACTCCTGGGACAGCAGAAACTGGTGCAGGCTATGCAACACCTGCCTCCACTGGAAGCATCCTGCCTGCCAGTCCAGAGCCATCTTCTACTTTCCTGCACTGGCAGCCATCCCACCCTCTGCAGCCAGCACTGAAGCAGAACTGCTGAGCTGTCAGCAACTTCTCACAAGAGGCCAATTTTTACGCCGCATAATTGTAGGGAAAAAAAAAATCATGAGAGTTGGCAACCCGTGTTAAATTTGCATGCATATCTGATTAGCTGTGTCTTTAGAAAACACAGTCTTACAAAATATTGCAAAATTATTCATTTTATTTTTTTAAAGTCTGGATTGAATTCTGTCAAAATATAAAGCCTGTTTTCTTCTTCCTTCCCTCCCTCCAAGTGAGTATAATCCAATTTTCCTTTGAAACTGTAACATTTTATTTCACATTGCTTGGGAGTTATAAGCAAAAAGAGAAAAACAGTAATAGGAGTGAAAAAGGAATTTGACAGCTTCATCTTTATTTAAGCAGCCAGAGAATGAAATAGAACACTTCCCTACAGTTAGTCCTCTTCTTCCACCCACTTTCCCAGAAAATATCTAGAAGATAAGGCTCCAAACTGGTTAATCAAAGCTTATGGAAGTCATTCTCAGGGGCAGTTTTATATATCCCCTACATGCCCTTAGCCTGAGTTCAAACTACTGAGATCACAATACAGGAAAGGAGCCAGGATTTTACAGATCTAGGCACAGATGGGAGACCTGCTCTGGCTCACCTACACAGCTGGTGTCAGAAGGCCAAAAACGTAATTGCCATCCAAGCTAGGGTGTAAGAGCTATAGTGAACTCAAACAAGATTTCCATGTTTGCCAGACTGACTGGGACATATTTTCTTACACTGGAAACTGGGCACTGCAGGAAGACTGAGGTAGGAGACTTGAGGTCACATTTTCTGACCCTGCAGAAGAATTTGGTTCTGACATACTGTTGTTTCACCTTTACCTGTGAAAGCTTGAATGACAAATGCTCTATTTCAGACTGTGGCTGGGGCTGCCAAACATCCATTTCATGTGTCAGTCTCAGCTCACATCTCGGCCCCTTTCACCCAGCAGCCACATGGGTCCACCCCAATCCATCCCTTCTCCCCAGTGAAGTCAAAGTAAGGACGAACAAACACTTTCAACACAAGAGGAAGGACCCAGTCTGCATCTTTATCTGCCAAGCTACTGCATATGACAATGCCTTTCCCACCTATCTCCTTCTCAAACCTGCATCAGAGCTTTCTTCCCAGCCAAACATGAGCAAGCCCACTTGAGCCATCCTCCTAATCACTGAGCCCTCACAACAATCGGAAACTTCCAGCAAAAGTTTCAAAACTTCCAGAAAAAAACCACATGGTTTCCAAGATCAAACCACCTGCCTTCACCTCACCTTCATTCCACCTTCCTCAGTGCCTTTCTGGCACCCATGGCTCAATGATCAGACTCTCCAGCACATGTCCCTACTGCACAGCTCCAGTGCTCAGGCAAAGCTCAGTGCTCACACAGTGAAGACCAAGAATAAAAAACAATAGGGAAGCAACACAAAACAATATACATCCATGTGTATTTGAGGCATATTGAGGCAAAACTAAAAGCTCTCCTTTCCCTTCCTTCTCCTGTGGTTCCAGAGGCATGTATTCTTTACTCCATAAATGTGCATTGTGCAAACTGCCAAATACTGCCATGAGAAAAGCTGTATCAAATCGGTTACATTTTCTTTACAATAATTCAGGTAGAATTTTGAATACTGTATTTTGCTTGAAGTGAAATATCTGAGGACTGAAGCCATTTTTTAAAAGCACTAGTTAAAAAAAATCGGATTTCATTTCAGGACTTCCATACAAGGTCCTGGTTGTGTTTGTGTAACACTTCTGAAAAGAATGAGAGAGGAAAAACCAGACTTCATTTCAGAAAGTGCAGAGAGAGGAACATTGCTGTGGTCACACTGATTTTTTTTCCCAGTACTTTGATATATAGGTGCTTATGTACATTTGACAGACACCAAGCAGTTAGATATTAAGCTATTAGAGAGTGTCCAAAGCAGAGCCACAGAGATGGTGAGGGGTCTGGAGAGGAATCCTTACAAAGAGCAGCTGAGGTCTCTTCATGTGTTCAGCCTGGAGGAGACTGAGGGGAGAGCTCACTGCAGCCACAACTTCCTCAAGATGGGAAGCAGAGGGGTAGGTACAGATCTCTTTACTCTCATAGCCAGTGACAGGACTCAAGGAAATGGCATGAAGCTGAGTCAGGGAAAGTTTAGGTTGGATGTCAGAGAGTGCTTTTTCACCCAGAGAGTGGTGGGGCACTGGAACAGGCTCCTCAGGGAAGTGGTCACAACATCAGCACTCAAGAGGTGTTTGGACCATGCTCTCGGGCACGTGGTGTGTCCCTTGGGGATGGTGCTGTGCAGGGCCAGGAGTTAGAGTCAATCCTGACAGGTCTCTTCTAACTCAGCATATTCTATGATCCTATGATAAAAATAAGTCTTCCATAAAGACTTCCTATTAGGGGGTAGAAAACAAAAACCAATAAGCCATCCCCAGTGTCATAAATAAAATCCATTTGCTTCTGCAGTGAAACATCACCTTTCATTTTTTATTATCCTCTTACAGCTTTAAATAACATGGTCACCAGAGTTCATTTTCTTTGTGGTGAAACTTTATGCTTTAGTTCAAAAAAAAAGAGCATAAAGTTTTGCCACTAGGAAAATACTCTGCCTGGTAATGTTGACATATAAGTGATAAAGCAGGAAACAATAGAAAAATAAAAAAAATCTGGGAAGAAATGAATGATGAATCCTGCATACTTTTGTCACTTTAAAACAGCAGCAGTAAATTCAAACTGCAACTGCAACCATTTCTCTTGTCAAAGTCCTCAGAGCCTCTGTAGTTAAGCAGGCAGCAGTCCTCAACCCTGAAAAGGGTTTGGACACTGAACACCTGGTAAGGAACTGGCACCTATATTAATTACTTTCTGCATATGGAAAGTTACACAAGTGAAAAGACAGCATGAGGTACATGGCATCAGTTTGCATTCATCAAGGGTTTTTTAGCCCCAGATGAGCACCTGTTTCAGAAGGATGTAGACAGCTTTGGTGGTAGCCCCTTGGATGTTTATGTAACGCACTCTTCAGTACACCACGTAATAGGAAACATTATTCACTTGGCCACGGTGCACCACAAGTACACAGAGACAGCTTGATTTCTAATCACACCTGAGCTAATAAGTCCTCCTGAGACTTATTATTGTCAGCTTGAGCTGTCTGGAAACATCTTGCCCATATTTAAAAAAACTCTCAGTCAATCCTCTGAAAAGGTCTAGCGCATCCAGATGCCTGTAAAAGCACCACAGAAAACCTCAGACTGTGTTCTTCTAATAGACTTACTAGAATTTAGCTGCTAAAATCTCTGGCTGTGCTGTGCATGCTTCAGCCCAGGATTTTGATTGGTGAATAAGGAGGATTTTCTCTCTGGTTGCTCCTAACCCCTTTCCCAAGCTGCCTGTGAGGTATTCCCTACTGTGTGGCTCCAGTGCTCAGGCAAAGCTCAGTGCTCAGGCAGTGAAGACAAAGAAAACAACCAACAGGCAGTCAAATAATTAAAGCCCCACTCAAACAAAATTAATACATATAAGGGAGATCAGTTAAGAAGAAAGTTAACCACTCTGCATACCCGAGGTTGCTTTATACCAGGCTTCTTACTCCTCCCTGCTACAACGCCCTTCAAAACTACAGAATTTAATCCTGCTGAGGTAGTCGAAGCATTACAGCTTTTTAAAGTCAATTAGACCTAACTAACATTTCGATGCTTGATTTTGCAGCTCCTTTTAATGAATTTTAATTTATTTGTTTGTTTTAATGATGTATTGACAAATACCATCAAGTAACAACAAAAACAAGCTGAAAACAAGCACTGTGCTTACATGCATCAGGTTTAACTTGCCTCACATCCCTGGGAGCTATTTACATTTTCTCAGATATCTGGATGCCAGAGTATTAAAGCTAGTGAGCAAAGAATGGTTTTAAGGTTAAGCCATTGAAAAATAAGTTTCTTAGAAAGAGTATTATACAAAAATGTTAAATCGTTATGCTTTTCTAGTCCTTCTTTTCTTATTTCAGAATACATACAGGTTACTAACACAACTTTAGCACACAGAAATTTTAGATGTAATAAATAGCACCTGCATAATAATTTATGATCAGGGATGGATACAACAAATTAAAGCAATTAATTTTTATTGGCTGTATTTTCTATAGTGCAACTGAAAAAAGCCTGCACGTTGCAAACCGGAATTTCTATATACCACATAGTAACCAAAGAAATACAAAGCTCCTGATGCACGTCCTGTTCTCACAGAGCCTTCAGCACATCACTTAATGAATGCATTTAAATAGATCTAATTTTAAAGGGGAAAAAAAATAAGTAAAACTACTACGCATCTTATAGTTTCCATAGCACTAATTACCTTTACAATTTTTTCCCACTCAAAAATATCAAAATGCTTGAAATTATCAATGAAACCTGCCAAAAAACTTGTACCCTTTTCTCCTAAAAATCACTACAGTTGAGAAATATTCCTGAGCTCTTTTGATTACTTCTATTCATACAGAAAAAAAAGGTAATGCACTTGTTTCAGATATTATATTATGTGGCAGTCCTTCTAGGAAGTAAGTGCTGTTGTGACAGAAGGAAATCTCCACAACATCACTGATGTGAAAGGAAGCCTTTCAGTTTTCATCAGCTGAGACACTCTCTATGGTGAGGATGTGGCTAATTTTTCTCCTGCGGCTGTTGATATCTTGCTGCAGATCCAGTAGCTTAAACATAGGAGAATTGTCAACATTGTGTCCACGTCAGACAGTGACATGCTTATGACTCCTGGGCAATTTTCTTTCACATGCTCATAGAGGGAAGGTTGCAGCCAAAGGAACTGGGGCATGACTTCTTTCCTTTGTTCTCCCACTGCCACCTCAGCCATCCAGACAAGGAATGCAAGTCTGCAGTGAAGATGTTTATTTATATCATATGCCCGTGCATTAGCTTTGTGCCATAACCATAGTCAAGGAACTGATCTGGAAAAAAAATACCAGAAATACTAGAAAAATGAGTGATCCCAATTCTGCAACAGGCAGGAGGCGGCTCTTTCTTTCCCCACTTTGTTGATTTCCAAAGTTGCTCTCACTCAAGCATAAACAGCTGAAAATACACGTCAGTCTTTCTGCCCACATTGCACGTGCTGTGTTCAAGTCATTTGGATATCAACCACATCCGTCTTTGAACAGATGCTCAGAGTGCAGTAGAACAGGTAATATTGCTTCCACTAGTATAAATATTGTATGTTAGCAACTCTATGTGAATTACAGCCCAAATTCTGAGATGCTAAAATCCCTCACCATTAATTTACCTGCTTAAACATACAAGTAGGTGCCATTAAAAGTCACTATTTGTCAAATATTTTAAACAACATCCTGTAACTCATTATTTTAACTTCTGCAACATTTGACAGCAGTGTATATTGCAACTGAGCAGAGGAAATGAGGGAAACAGGAAACTTCAATTGCCATTTAAGTAGAACTTGCCATTACAGCACAGGGACAAATGAATGAAGAGCAGAAAGTGTCTAGTGACACTTCAAAAAATATTACAAAAAAAATAGGTTGAGTTGTCAACTTTAATTGCTATCCACATTAAAGCAGAGTACTGGCTTTGCAGTTGTATCCCACGTGCCATTAGGAATCGGTGAATTAGGTGCCTTTTTAATCAGCTGAATTGCAACACTCCATGTGACACCAGAGATGGATTTGTTGTAACTGGAAGAAATGCAGTGTTATTCTACATCCTGCAGCCCATGGCTCTGCCTCTGGCCTTCTGGCTGCTGCAGAAACAGCAGAGACATGGCTTTTCCCACCTTGTCAAGAATCAACCTCCTGGACATCTCTCTATGCCCAGAATAGAAGAAATACGTTTGTGCCAGCCACTCTGTAGGAAGATGAGGGAGAGAATGAGCTAAGCACTACTTTGTCCTTGGCACGCCAAGTGCAGAAATAAAGTATAATCTCACCCTTACCATATGAATAGCACTACTTGAATGAGTGCACATTATTGCACAGGGATTTTCTTTGGATGTACCTGGCAGAGTCAGCATGTAATTTTTGTGCTTTTTTTTCATGACCATGGCAACACTATGCCAAAGCAGAGGACTCAATAATAAAATCTTACCCTTTGTCACTGCGTATGGGAGAACCTGAATTTGCACAGAAAGCAGTAAGTATTGTGGGGTGCTGGGATGAAGACCAGTGACCATCTAAAACTCCTTTTTAACTGTATGTTGACATTTTTCTAAATAATTTTTGTACCCGAAAAAGTATTCCAAGCAAGACCGGTTGCCAATCTTGGTTCTAAAAGTGAAGATGTATATAACCATGGCTCTAGTCCCTCCACTCCTGTAGGTCCTATGACTTATTTTGTTTATAAGAGAGGACAAGCCACTGATAAGACAAATGAAGCATTACCTTCCTGTTACCTCAGGAACGTTTACAAAGACTGATGAAAAATAACACAGAAATTTACTTAGGATCAAGGTTAGCTAGAATAAACAGTGAATATTTTCTAGCTTTTAAAAGACATTACTAAGATGAAATACTTATCTCCTACTAAAGTATTTTCCTGTTTATATAAATAAAAAAAAATCATAGGTTAAAATAGTAATAAATGAAAAAATAGAATAGAANTAGAATAGAATAGAACAGAATAGAATAGAATAGAATAGAATAGAATAGAATAGACTCAGAAATAATAATTTCTTCATTTCTCAAGGATAAATCAAATAAGTGGATTATTTACAGAACAATCCATCTCAAAAACCGTGAATTTGTAGTTAGCATCTTCATTGGCTAAAATGTGAGACACAGACAGGCTTTGAGCATGCTATTATTGACTTTATATGATCTTTGAATGACTGAGCTCATCATTAAACCTCTCAACATATTGAAATGCATTGGTAAAACTATACAGTTGAGAAAGGCTAGTTAAGAAGGTGAATGGTAATACTAACCATAAAAACCAAATTTTTCCAAATGCAAGTGGCACCTTCCATTTCATATTGTTGCTGATTGAATAGTTCCCATTCATTAAATTATCATACAGAAATTTTCTTCCCAAGACTCATCCAAGCCAAGGGCAATGTTCACACTTACAGAAAAAAACTTTGGTCTGAAGCTGAATGCTCCCAAACAAATGGTATTTCTTTTTTAACACAGCTGATATTCCAAGATATGACAACTAGGCCCTGAGCCTTATCCTGCCATTAATTTGTATAATGCATTAACCTATTTACTTCTCAGATTATCACTAGAATTTTTGAACTAAAAATTGCCTGCAAAAAGCCCAAAATGTAACTGAACCAGCGCCACCGAAAAATCCTTCATGCTTTTCTGTACATGCCAAATTATAAAATATCAGGGAAGTAATACCAAAATTGTTCTCTAAGAGCTCTTTGTACATCCATCATAAATATGGCTAATTGGTTTCTGTTTAAACATTATCTTCTTAAACCCTCATTACAGTATTGCCAAAAATGGAGCAAAGTTGAGTGGACACAACTGAAATGGCTGCTGCATGATGAAAAAGAACCAAATAAATGTCCTTTAGTAAGTATTAACAGTGTCATGGTAGCCATGAGTTGGGAAGAGCAGGAAGCAAGAGGAATACGCAGTGAATACTGTCAGTATAGTATACGGAAGAGCAGAGGGGCTCTTTGTAATAAAACAAAAACTAATTCTTTTTATTACACTTTGAAGAAGAGAACTTCCCATAATAAGACCCCACAATTTTTATTCTCAGCCACAAAATGTGAAGTTCCTTTGCTGAAGATCTGCCTACCAGCGGATTTACTGGCTTTGTTCTTTCCTCCCTCTACTCCACTCACACAAATCCCTCTGCACACAGGCTGGATGGCACAGTGAGCAGATCTTGTGCTCTCTCTAGAGAAACTCCAGAAGCCTTTCCCCTCCCCATCTGTTATTCAAATACACCCTGATTTGTTCTGAGTGGATCTTGATCTCAGAGGGGCAGTATTTGCCCCAGAGTACCACAAACTCAAAGTTCAGAACCTCTTCACTCCTATAGGAAAAGGCTTCTCCTGTTAGGAAAATCCTCCAGCTGAAACTCAACAGGTGATGGACCACACACCATGCTCAAAAGATGGTCACTGCCACTAAGATGTTGAAAGCTATCACTGGTTACTTCCTCTCAGCACTAAAGGAAAATAGGAGCAAGACCATGAGCTCTCTTAGGGAGCACAGCAGAAGTGTCCTAGCTCAGGCTTCTTTAAATCCATCAGAGTTTAAAATACAGGGAAATACACAGTGCTGCTGAGGCTCTGCACTACAGCAAAGGATGTGAACTGACAGCTTTGTACTGTACCCACGGAAGCAGAGAAAACTAAGGTGAGGAAACTAAGCTCCAAATCCCATCGCCAGGTGGAAAAATTTCTCCACTCAGTGCTATAAAGCAGGATTTTCACTCTTTCTCTAATAAATTTGTTTGAAAGGAAGATGGGGAGAGATACGAAAGCAGAAGGAGGAGAGTAAGTAGATGGACTGCAGTAGAGGTCACAGCACTGACAAAAATAATTTTCCCATGCTCAAGTCTCCATCTCTGGAGGTATTCAAAACCTGACTGGACATGATCCTGTGCAAGCCACTCTAAAAGACCCTGTTTTAGCAGAGGAGTTAGATAATCTCCAGAGGTCCCTTGCAACCCCAACTGTTCTGTGGTTCTATGTTCTCTGTGGGCTAAGAAAAGGAAATACAGCTTAAAGCGCTGTCTAACAGGATAATCTCTAATTAGGTAACTGCATCTAGGGGTAAGAACAATCTGCCCAGTCATTAGTCATGGGATATTCTGACAGAAATGGTGCCTTTTAATAGGGTTATTACAGGAAATATAGGAGCAACAGCTAATTAATTCTCTTGTACAAAGAGTAGTAACAATTTGACCGAACAAAACAGAAAAAAAAGGAAGCGCTTTTAAAAAAATCTGAGCAGAAAAGATTCAGCTCCATCCTCTTTCTATGGTGTGTTGAAAGTGTGGATACGAGTTGAGCATGCAAAGTGCCACATTCCAGACACTCCTACTTACTAGCACTAAGACAATTGTTAATGTAAAACTGCTCACCACTAATTTAAACAAATTGCATATAATTGGCTCCTATAAACACTCCAGAAAACAGTTTCACTACCCCAGCTGCCTGTTTCAATGTATTCTCAGTTCAAAAGGCCTAGCACAGACTTGCAAAGGGTACCACATTAAGATAATGGAGTTTTTTGGCTTAACTGCCCTCCTAGGTAAATATCAATGAACTTAAAGCAAGAATTGCTGTACTTTGTTTCAGTGATGGACCTTTATTTCATAATGATTGAGTACTGCAGTCCAGTGGGCGGCATTTTGCACACTGGCCTTTCCACCAGTGCTCTTTCAGAAGCTCTATATACTCACCACTATACCTAACCTCAAAAGAATGAATATTTGTAGAACTATTCTTCAAAAAGTACTGCTAAGATCTACTGATGTCACATATTTCTATACTAGCCAGATCTTTCTGCACTGCATTAAAAACAACAACAAAAAAAACCTTTAGAAAGTGCTAGCACTCTGTCAGGGACTTAGGGTACTGCACACACCCCTGAGGGACAAAACATTGGTGCCAGGTACCAGGGACAAGGAGACTACCAGGTGACTCGCTTACTAATTTGTATACTGCAATGTAGGCAGTTTGAACTTTCATTCTCTGATATTCCCTTTTTTAGAAATATTTTTCAAAAGGATTAGAACTTCCTGCCAAGTCAGCCTTTCATTTAATAAATTTGCTTCGAGGTCCTTCATTGAAAACACACTGAGACTTCTGAAATCTATTTGTGTAACCTCCAGTTTGTTCTGGTTTTCACTGTTGCCTGTACCTAACTGAGCAATGACAAAACGAAGAACTTTGGGATTCTGAGAAAAAGCTCCGTTCTCTCTAGAGGAAAACCCAAGAGAACAATGTCCACATGAAAGGAAATTGTCCACTCTCAGCTCTTCATTTGCGGATTGTTCTATTTGTTTTCTCTAGACCTAGATTAGTTTGTTAACTAGATTAGTTAATGCCCTTGAGTGCAAACAGGAAGGTATGCTTGTTCTGCACATTAGTCACTGTAAGATAAAATGACTAGAAAAAGAAGCAGACTGAAGATGACATTGAAAGAATTATTCAAGTAATAGTAGAGTGAGGGCAGAACTATTTAATCTGTAAAAGAAAAATTTTGTTTCCCACAGAAAGAGGGACCTTCCCTTAGAAAAGCCATGGAATGGGGGATTAGCAAGAAAGGATTTGAGTATTTAAATCTAGCTAGATTTTAAAAAACCCAAAGCAGTGTGCCAAGGTGAAAAAAACTCTCCCTTTTTTTCTTTTTTCTTTCTGAGAGCAAAGATCATTTACCACCACAAGAATGGTCCCATGTTCTGGCCATGGAGAGAATGCTTCCTTTATCCTCCTGTAAAACACATCTTTGGAGGTCTTTGATGACCTGAATATGACAGTGGAGCACTGCCATGTAAAGCAAATAGCAAGAAACTTCATAGAAAAAGGATTAAAGATGGTGCCTTCAATTAGCATGAAAAAAGAGAAAAGCACTATAAATGCACTGGAAACGCCAAAAAACTTAATTTCTCCAGCCTAGAAGCAGGACTGAAAATAAGGTACTTTCACTCTTGAAAAGAACCTCGATGCAATTAGTTTGGCCGGAGTTGTCTTAATTGCCAAGACATATGAAAAGCCTCAGACATGTCACATTAATGTTCTACTAACAGAAGAAAGTTTCCAAGATACCTAATACACTGAGAAGTATATACACTGAAAGTCTTTTATTCCTCTATTGCTAAGAAGACTTTACTGGCTTAGAAGATTTGACTTGACTTCCAAATTCAGGGTGTTTAGAACAGCTTTAGAAATCCCAGGCTTTTCTTACAAGCTAACAGGCTGAATACAGTCCCCTCCCTGTGCCTTATTTTAATGCAAAACATAAATGTGTCCCATCATAAGAGCTTTCCATAACTGCTTTTATGGTAAACAATGAAAACATAAAAATCTCTGTTAAATGCAACACCCTTCTTAGCCCCAGATTAAGCTGTGATACTTGGATTTTTTCAGATACTCAACTTGTAAAGGAACAGTCACCTTAAGGGGTCTTCAAGGGATTGATGAAAAAAGAAGAATTTACTGCTTACATTCAATCTTTTCACACTTAGCATTAAATGCAAGAGTAAATATACCCTGTGCATCCTCACAAAGAAGAATCAAAGGATTCCAAGTGCCACAAACTGATTTTCCCTAAAACTATTACAAAAACCCATCACCCAAATAAAAACCAAATGCAAACTGCTTTACGCTGTCAAACTTTAATTAAGAAAAACACACAAATATTCTGGACCATAGTGTCAGACTATAAGCCAGACCCTTTAAATTCAGAGACTGTGACCAGATTTAGTCTGACAACATATTTAAAGCATCAATAAATAGAAAAGAAAAGCCATTCCTTTACTCATCTCCTCACAACTTTATAAGGGAAGAGAGCAACTGGTGGCCCTGTAGGGAGAAATTCACACCCTTTAATTAAAGGAAGATCAAGAAGTATGTGCGGCAACAATTCAGGTTGATGCCCATGTAGCTCAGAAAATAGAAAATGGGTGTGCAGTAAGGCAACAGGTTACTGAGATGACTGATAGTGCTGACGAGTTTTGTTGCACATGCTCACACAAATGAAGGGATGATTCCAAATAAGGTCAGTGAGAAGGAAAGGAAGTACAAGACAGTGATGCAGAACAAAAAGGATTTTATTCAGAGACAGAGGAAATCTCCTATCCTTCAGCTCTTCCTTACCCTGGAACGCCATCTTCTCCTTGTGAAAGAGAGAAGAAAGAGGAGATATGTTCCTTTCCCCAGCAAGATTGAGTTTTCCTTCCTGTCTGGTTCATCCTCCTCAGAAACTTGTTATGATTCATTCCCTGCAGACTCAGGTCTCTGCTGCTCAGCTGCCAGACTTGCTCAGAAGCAGGTACACTCTGCTCTCCTTCCTCCACAGCTTTGCACAAGGTTAACCAAGGGCCCACAAGAAGCCCCTTTCTAGGTACTCCCTCCTCAAAGGATGAAGCTGGAATTCATCCACTTTATTGGTGCTCTAATAACCCCTTAGCTGGTCCAGGATGGTGTTATGCTGTTTTAGTCCAGGTTCCTCTCTGAAGATGGGGTCACATGTAAACCACCCTACAAGCAGAGCTTGCCTTAACTTTTCTTAGTGGGGGTAAGAAAGGCTTTTTCTGATCCTCTTTGGCTGTGTTCAGATTGTTAAATTAGAGAAATACTATAGCCCTAGTCATCCACACTCTTCCTGAAGGCCCAAGCAACACCTCAGCGAGCTCTCTCCAAGCTGATCTGCCAGGGAGGATGGTAACTGTAAGTGGTGAGGACATGAGCCAGCCAGAGCCATTTGGACTTGGATCAATCCCTGGCCCTTTTTAATTAAGCAATATAAATTCAGTCTTATGTTCCTGAGCAACTAGGAGGAGTTTAAGGTGGGAGAATGACATCAATGCCAAACTGAAGGTGGACAGTTCTTACTCACAATTCTGATTTGCCATCTGTTGATGAAAAGAAGAGACTGGCTTTCCCTTTGAAGTTACTTGAAGATTTCCTATGCAGGCTTCTTGATGCAGATTTGTGGTCATCTACCAGGACTGAATGGCACCCAACATTCCTGACCTGTTTGACTGTGAACTTAATAAGCTATTGGAAGAAAAATGCCAATTAATACTAAACCTATAGTACCTTCTTCTATAGTTTGTACCACTCAGGACATGGTGTCTTGCACAATGATTTACCCAGTTTGAGATCCATAGAAGTACATATTCTGCATTTTAAAAGTTGCACTGTAAAACAGTTTGGAGGGGAATAATACATTTCCTCTCCCCAACAGTTGCTGTGGCAACTACACAGGCTGTTTCAGTTTAGCTTGAGGACTGCCCTCAGGAGCTGACTCCTGTGCCATCATCTCTCCTGCAGGTGAGCCAGCAGGCGTTAGCCCGGACAGCTGCAGCACGCACAGGACTCCACACACACATGCAGCTCCAAAGCATCGAGGGCTGCCAGACAGGAGGCTCTCAGGGCATCCACGTGACAGCAGGAAGGCAGGAGGCCCTGGACACTCAGCCTAAGGTCACCCCGGAGGCCACTTTTTCAGAGCTGTGCAGTGACAGCTGGTAGACTCAGGGGAGTGTGGGAGCACCTTCATGTATAATAGCAAAGCAATGTTTACAAGGATATCTCACCTTTAGCAAGATAGCTATAAATAGAATAAATTGAGAGAACCTAGACTCTCAAATATAACTCTCTTACATGTCCTTGGAAAGAAACACTTCTAGAAATAGATGTTTTCCATGAAAATGTCCTTAAATTTCAGATCTATTTGCTCTTCAATTGATAAATAGCTTTGACAATTTCTAAATTCTGCTTCCCTGCAGGACTCTCTATCAGTAACCTGTCTAAATGACTACAGACACCTTTAATCCCTTTATTATTTACTTTATAATTTCTTTTGTCATTCTGGTTTTTCATCTCCCTCTGAGATTAAGTGGGAGAGTGAGCATCCCACACTATTCATGGATCATCCACGTAGCGCCTGATAAAAACTCACCTAATGTGCTGACATCACATTCTGACTTACTTTTGTTCTAACTTCAGCAAGTTCCACCCCCAAATTCTTAACCTACATATGTGACTACAAGGGTTTAGTATTTATCTTCTCCTCATCTTCTGTCTTAAATCTATTAGCAGGTGTTCTTTTTGGCAGCCAACCAAGACCATAGTTACTCCAGACAGCCACTGAAATCTAAGGAAAAGGAGCTCCAGAAAACATAACAAACCCTTGTTTTTCTGTTACTCCTGATACTTTTTAAAAAGATTTTAACTCAGGCTGCACAATGTACAGCTTATTTCTGCTTCAGTTAAAAGGTCCAAAACTTCAACTTCCACTTTCATTCAATGGCAGCAGGCACAACAGGAATAAAATCATTCTCACCCAGCACATAAGAGAAGCTTAGTAACCCTACCGTTAAAACTACCATGATACTCACCTTCATGTACTTATGTTCAATTATTTTTTTTCTCATTTTACTTAAAGACTTTTTTTTTTTATGAGAGCACCATATTTATGCAACTATCCTGAGGAACCCCTTGGAGAGTGTTTTCATCAATGATGTATGGAAATGGTCAAAATCAACATCCATGATGTTGAAGTGCTAATAAAGCCAATGGCTTCAAAGACATGCTTTCACAGAAAACTTTCAGTCAGGAGAGAATATCTTACTGTGGCACACTGGATTCATCTCCATTTCATATCAGTAATGCTTCAGATACATCATTTCATATAAACTGCAAACATGAATCAAAATGAGGAAAGACACTAGAACAGAAAATCACAATTCCTCTATTCCCACTTCTCTGGTGGAAATTTCTTCTATCATGAGTAAACTTTTTTATTTTACCCAGATATGTATTACATAGGAAACTACAATAGTTTTTTTCTTTTATATTTTCACTATTCCACAAACATTATCCAAGTTTAAACTCCAGTTTGAAAACATATAAAATCACCTTCAAAAAATGTGGTTCTTCCATACAAACATTATATAATGACTTACTTGCTATAAAATAATCCCATACTGCTTTCAGATACCCTGTTCCATGGAAGACACAATGCTTCAAGTTTCAAAGATAAGAGAACCCATCTCTGCCATGTTTCAAAACTTTGTGCATGGAGCCAGAGCTTAACAGTTGAGAACATGGGGTTTAGTAACACATAGTCACTGGCCCTGCTACTAATGTCCCTGGTCAGCAGAAACCCTGGAGCATGTTGCACTGAAGTGACAGGTTACAATCCTCTCATACAACAACGTCTCTAAACTAGACTATCAAAAGTGATCTCAAAGGCGAACAAGGTGTATCAGAAGTGAGCAAGATCCAAAGCACAGGTTTACTATGTCTGTACTCTGCTGAGGGTACGGACATATGGGGCATGCCTTGCGTCCACACAGGTTCTGGAGTTCTCGGGGATCTTTTCTGCAGGATGCCATGCCCACAAGCTTCAAGGAGGTACATAGCACCTAAGTGAACAGACAAAGCTTCCACAAAGCTGGAACCAACTCCCTACCAACACAAATAAGAAATGCTCCGCATTAATATCCAGAAAATTTCCCTGGATGCTGAGGAATCCTGCTTTAACAGCAGAATCTCACACAAACCATTTTATCCTCAAGCAAGTATTATCTGCAAATGATCCTCAAAACAAATGAAAAGGATAACATTTGTTCTTGGGTCTTCTAAATCCTCTTGCTGTATTTACTCTTTTCCTAATCAATCATAGCTGCTTTATGGCTTCTGCATTCCTTTACTTCTGTTATT
The DNA here is from genome assembly GCA_008694505.1 of Cyanoderma ruficeps. Taxonomy (NCBI): domain Eukaryota; kingdom Metazoa; phylum Chordata; class Aves; order Passeriformes; family Timaliidae; genus Cyanoderma; species Cyanoderma ruficeps. The sequence continues at coordinate 14,096,029 of VZDJ01007754.1, forward strand.
ATTCTGCTACTGTAAATTAGCAGCAAATGGGAAAACAACAATGCATACAGCTCATGCCAAATAAAGAAAAAGGATAGTCCATCAGCCTACCCTTCATCCACCCTAAATACCCATTATATCATTAATAAAATAAGCCTGTGCAGTTGTTCTGCTCATGGTCACTAGCTAATTATTCAAAGTGGTGGAGAGGACTTAAAAATATCTGAAAGAAATACAATTAAGGGCTAATTTTTCTCAAAGACCTTATCCAAAGTAAAAAGGTGAGATGTTTGCACAAGGAGAAGGTGAAAATACTCAATGAGATGTGAAAAGCTGTAATGGAGATCAGAGGGTTTGGGATGCATCAAGGTCATATTCATAGAGATAATAAACATCTGAGTAAAGGTGGGAGACTAGTAAATGTTGGCTATGAAACTCTGTATAACCAGATTTTTTGAGGCAGAAAGTCTCCTTCATATGGGGACAAACACACACACAAAAAAAAAGGATTTAAAACAAGTGACTACAAAGATCTCTTTCATGGGTGCAAAGCTTTACAAATTTTAATCCACTTGTTAATGCTACTTTAAAATATGGATTTTAGTGAGAGTCCAAGCCAAAAATTGCACCTGGGTTTTAGACATCCTAAAGGTAGTTCACATCTGAGGTCTTGGGTTGATCTAGTGGGATAATCTGCCTACATCATATTTAGGTTCAGTTCCTCAGGAACTATTAGCTGTCTGGGTTTGACTCGCAATTTCCAGTTCCAAGAAAATCAGAACTGTAAACTGGCTCTTTGTGTCATTAATACTACAAATTAATAGGGAATACGATTCATTTAATCCTCATTAAGATATTCCCGATAGGTTACTCTATAAGATACTACTGTATTAATGATTTAACTAATGTTTTTTTGAGCATTTTCCCTGATTCATAGTTTTTCCACATCTTTTCCCAGAACTTCTTTTTTTTTCATTTATTTTCCACTATGTTTTGCACTGGTAGTTCCTCTTCATCTTATTCAATGTCAATAAATGTACCTATACAGCAAAGAGTGATATATGTAGAAACTACTGAGCAATGGTAGTGCTCCACAGTACACTTCTTTACTGAGAAGCATGAACTGGGAACTGTTTAATCTACACATTTTGTTTGACTGAAGCGGGACATGCTTAGAAATACATTTACTGAAAGAGTAACAAGTCTGGCAAACTTGCCTTCTCTAAATTAGCATTTTCATCTCAAACTTCATTAAAGGGCAATGAAATTCCTGTGTATTTCCTTTGCTAGCATTGCTGAGAAGCAAGAGATTTATATGCAAACAGAATTCTGCTTTTATACGCAAGCTGTCTCTCCTGTGCAAACTGTTCAACAATGGTACGAAATTCTAGTTTTCAGTCACACTAGAGCTTAATTCTTTAAAAGCTTCTTCAAGGGAGTAATATTCCACTTCTTCCCTCAAGAGAAAGGACATTGTGAAAACATGCCCTTTTCAGGAGATACTTCCTTATCCCACAGGCCTAGAAAATCCATAGAAATTAACTTCTTTCAGCTGGACAAAACCAGCGCATGCAAAGGGTTGTGTCAGCTGCTGCCTCATTTTTGTCCTCCTAAACCAAAGATATCCTATACTCTCAGCAAAGGCAAGTTATACTGCACAGGAACCAAGATGACAGAATCGTCCAGGATGTCAGGACAGTTCAAGGAAGCAGAAGGTACCATGAAAGAAGTGCTTTTTCACCTGAAAAGTCTCCATAATCAGTAATCACAAACACGGGGCAGGAATAGCTGTGTTAGCCTCTGTTTTTCAACAGAAGGACCAAGGAGTATCCACAGAAAGTGCAAAACCCTCCACATCCTTTCCACACAGCACGTGGTTATGCAGAGCTTGCTGCCATGCAAAGTTTTTTGATGCCCAAAATAGAAATGCTGTTTGATAACTGAAGTTGCGTAGCTCTTTCAGAAGCTACTACACACAGTGACCTGAATACAAGCTCCAACTTCACAGTCCAGTGACAGCTGAAAACTGAGAGGGCAGATTAGGGGAAGGATCAAACCCACAGGTTTGCCCATGTCTTGTGGGGTTTTTTTTACACTACCTAATGCCCAGAGATGGAGACAGGACATGCTCAACAGCTAAGGTACAAATCCTGCACGTTCTGTATCCTCACTATGTCCTTATCTTTCCAGACAACAAAGCCATACACAGAAAAACATGGATGACACAAAGAATTTCAGTGAAAAGCAAAGTCCATTCCTCTCTCAGCTCAGTAAAATACAGACCTTTTGGGAATCTCCTTAGAACAACATTTTCCATTGAGGATTACAGTTTATTTGTATCACTATCCTCAAGCAAAAGCCAAAAAATTCCAATGGAATTAAAATGTTTAATCTTGGTTTGATTCTACTGTCTGATAGGTCCAGGTTCATTTTAGTGCCACCAAAAGATTAAGCCCAGTAATTTCCAAGACAGTGCCTACCGTATGCAAGCGCTAAACTTGTTCAGTGCAGTTCCTCATGCTGTTTCCACTTAAAAGTCAAGTAAGTATGTGTAAGAGTGAAACGACAAAATGCAGACATTAAAATTAGACTATCAATTTCTGCCAGCAACTGTGTGCTACCTATTGTCATTTGACCCACACAACCATTCAATATTAACTCAAAAACTATTAAAATGTTGTGTTCGCCACAGTACAGTACCTAACTAGTCATTCAATTTTGCTGCAGAAGGTGTTATTAATTTGCCTTCTGCATTGAATATTTCTACAGATATTATTATTCTGACTCCTCGATGAGTTTCACCAGCAACTGTTTACTTTCCTTGCTACTATTTAATGTGAATGCTTCTTACAGCATATGGTACAAATATACCAAGCCTACATTCCATTTATCCATTAAATGCCTTTCAGTTAATGATTTTTGAGGTTCTGGCCTCAAATAGTTCTTCTTCAGAGTCAGTGTGTTCCTGTTTTGGATAACAATTTGTTAATTATTCACATGCTATTTATCATTGCTGCAGAGTATATTAAAAATAATACATCGCTTACATTTTGCTTGCTGTGTGTTCAATCCATTATGGTACCAAACACCATCAGTTCCCTTTGCAATTATTATTTTCACTACTTCTGGATGGATCCACTGGATGGATCCACTTCAAGAACACTACAAATATTTTTTTTTTAATAGCCAATCTGAAGATGGATATACTGTTTTAAGCACTTTATTATATGGTCGCCAATAAAAATATTTACTTCTTAGCTTAATTTGCTTTGACAATAGAAGCACACTGTGCAAGAAGGGGGCTCTTTCTGAACTAGATTTGGGTGTACACTTTCTCTACAGTGGCAAGTAGCTCTTGGATACATTAATTGTACAACAAGCCTTGCATTACATCTCAGTACATTTTTTTCACAACAGAGATTGTAAAGTTTTATGATCCTTCAATGTTTTGTTACTCAGCGAGTTGTTCAGTAAACTAGTAACTTATCTTTGAAAAGCTATCATTCACTGAAATGTGAAAAACAAACAAAAGGGCCAACAGCACACTTGTGCAGTGTTCAGACATTGTCTGCAATTTCTGGCAAGCAGGAAGGGGAGGCATAGGTAATTAATAGTGTGTCCAAAATCACAAAAGCCATCTAAACCAGAACTAGGTATAGAAACAAATCACTGCTCCCCAACAATAAGATCATTCTTGACTGAGTGAAACATGCTCCAGTAGGACTCACTGTTTAGACACACGTTTGGCAAACATCTGTAAATATTCGGTTTAATTTGCACACAATCACTTCATTTATCCATCTGCAACCTAGACTCAGAGTATTTTACCCTAAATGTTGACTGTTCCTATGAAAACCTCAGTAGTGATCCCACCAGCTACAAAATGCAACCTCAGAGTCAGTGTAAGGGCCAAATTCCCAATTCTTTAGATTCATGAAGTCCTCTTGAAAAACTGGTTTCCAATTTCAAGCAACTGTCTCATCTCCAGATTATATTTTTACAGGCATTTACTGGACAGAAAATCTTTACAAAGGGACAAATTCTGAATGTCTAAATCACTGCAGTTTTAGATTTGAAGTCAATAGGAACTTTAGCTTAAAATTAATATACTTAATATAATCCAAGCAGGTTAAGTAAAATAAACATCAAACTCAAACAAAAAATGCATACACATAAATATTTAAACCAACAGTATCTGTAAATATATTTTTTGTATTTTCCTTAAGCCTAAGTCATCCTTTTTATATTTGAATTCATTTATAAATGGCCTGTCATTAGCAGACATTGAACTAGGTGCAAACATTTTATTACAGTAGGGAGACGCATGAGCAGGCATAAATTTCACCCCTTAATAAGTAGAGTATGCAATTTAATTTGATCAAGAATAATTAAATTTGTATAAATTCAGGAAATGTATTCCATAGAGGACAAAACTTCAATAGGTGAAATACATGTAAATAGGCAGTTTCACATTTGAGCAAGAGAAACAGACCATGCCTCAATTCCCATTGCAGGAATTATGGTATTTAAGCAGTCAGAGCCGCTTTCAGACCTACATGAAAGAAATTTCAACGACCTGATCCCACAGCTCTTACTGTCTTTGTCTTTTGGTGGGAGGTTTTTTTTCTGTGAGTAAGGAAAGAAGTGGGGAGACCAGATTTTTTAAGAATTCAGATAAAGACACATATGGACAGGACACAAGCTTCCATTTCAAACAGATCCTCACACAGCTGCGCTTAGAAACTTTTTCAAAATTATTAGCAACCAGGAAATACCAGCCAAGCTATTTTATGGAGTAGGAAATTAACATGGGACTATGCAGAGATTCCAGTTCAGCTGCAGCCTGGATTTCAGACGTATTGCTTTTTAAACAGGTTTTGCATTTGAAATTGATGTGAGATTGATACTAATTTCCTGAACTAAATCCTCCATCAGTAATATATTTATAGTAATGCCAATTGCCATCTACTCTCCTGTCAGCATCCCTGACTGTGTTGATGCTTCTCCTTGGAAGTGAATGGAGAGGAAACCTGATCCATCCTCTGTCCGTTGGGTTGCCACCAGGAGTGAAATGTGATAGCAATTCTCTCCATGGGGGCATCAAGTACTCCAGCCAACACACACCTTCCGTGGGCACCCAAACAGCTGTCATTTGGTAAAAAAATTTATTCACTTGCTGGACTTGCTTCAAAAAGCAACCAGAGATAATTTCCTTTCCCACTTCTCTTCAGGCCCCAAATTCTCCCCATGACTTTGCCATTCCCTAGCTGAAGATACCCAGTTTGGAGGCTGGGGATGGTGGTGGGAAAGCCAGGACAGTGTCTTATTTTAACAAGCCCTGGTTCAGGACTTATGGTTTGGAGCAGGTTTTAACTATTTGTGAGAAAAAGTCCCTTTGGTCCTGCACTTTTTAAAGTCCTCTCTGTGTGTATGACAAAGCAGGAAGGGCAGAGTCAGATAGAAATAATTGCAAAAGCAAGTGAGGCCCAGGGAACCCGACACACGGCAAACATTTTCACAAGAGACAGAACACTGCAGATATGTGGGGCTTCACTGATTTGAGTACCATTAAACTCAGGAACAGTCAAAAAAATTCAGCAGCTGAAAACACAGCCACACCTATTGATTCCCAAAGTTTTTCTGCTTATGAAGAAATGTAAAGAGGTAAATAATCGCAGCAATCAAAGGCAGCTCCTCTATCGAGGATATCAAATTTGAAACCAAGGGGTTTCAGCCGACCATTAAACCAAAGCCTCCTGATGCAACCCTGCCAGAGACTTACACGCAGCCCTTCGGACTCCCCATCCCTCCCTGCCGCACTTGCCCCCCGCCTCTGGAGCTCCGAGTTACCGGTGCCGACGGGGCCAGGCCCCGGGAAGGGCAGGGGAGTCCGGAAGGGGGTCCGCACATGGAGGGGGGATGCAGCCCGCATTGAGGAGGAAACGCAAAGCAGAGAACAATTGGAAAGGAGCCACCCAGTCCCGTTTCTGGAAATAGACCAGCTCTCGGAAGGGACCAAAAAAAAAAGTGCAGCAGGCCGAAAATAGCTAAATAAACTGCAATTACAGTCAGCGTTAGCTGCCTAACCTGCTGGATTTTCCGCACGGTTGGATCAGCGACAGATGCTCGCTCATTTGATGCCTTTTGAGACTGAAAAACCCAGCGGCTCCCGAAAAGTTTGGCGGGCAAAGGGGGCGGGGGCGGTAGGGGCGCCCTGTGCCGCAGCGGGGAGGGATGGGGGTCTGCGAGCTGCCGCAGAGGGGGAGCCCCACGGCCCGGGGGCACCAGGCGAGGATGGACATCGCGACACGGGCTCCCTGCGCTCCCGCGGGCGACCCCAGCCTTAATGGAGATGATCTGCCGTCAGAGCAACAGCTCCTGTGACCGAGCTACCAGCTAATCCGGCCAAGCGGATTATTAGCCTCCTCAGACAGATAGCCGCAGTTGGGCGCTCCGGGAGCGGAGTGCCAGGACGGGGCGTGCGGCTCGGCTGGGCTCGGCGTCCCGGCTGCTCTGACGGGAGCGAGTCGGAGCGGAGCAAGGCAGCGCAGACTGTACGGGAGGACAGCGAGAGCGCGGACCTGGCCAGAGGGGGAGCAACCCCCAGGGCCCCGCTCCGCGCCCTCAGCCCGCTCCCCTCCCCCTGCCCACCTCGCTCGCTTAGACGTGCTCCCCCCACTCCTTCAGAAGAGGGGGTCAGCCCTCCTCGAGCCGATCCAGCCCTTGGCAGGCAGGGTGGAGGAGAGATGTAGTGCCGCTCCTGCCACCCAAATCCACTCGTCCCAAGCAGAGGGAGTAGCTAAGTGCGGCAAAGTCCCCGGGGAGGTGGAAAGATGTGCTGCGGTTGCCTGGCAGTTCGAGGGACACAACTCGGCTCCAGGGGCCGATATCTCGACAGCCTGCCCTCCACAAGGAAAGGACACTAATCCTTAGGGGTGGACCAAGGTTTGTGTGTGGAGGGGTATACGCCTCAAGCCCCGGTATGCAAACTGAGAGGCCTAGAAACCACCAGTCCTCTTCCTCCCCCTGCCGCACCCCCTCCAAATCCCTTCCTCAGGAGCATCGCCTCTTGCCCAGAGCACCACGGCGCTGGACCCTCCCGGGGGCTGGGGAGCGACGGCAGAGGGCAGGGCAGGCAGGGCCACGCCGCCGCTCCGCTCTCTCCCCGCGATCACGGCCCCTGCGTGCGTGCCCCGGGCCGGCGGAGGGAATTCCCCGGGGCTGCGAGAAGGTGGTCGGCAGTCCTGGCCCTGTCTGGCCCATCCCGCCCGGGGAGTCACACGGCTGGGTAGTGGCCCCCGGCTGGCTGCAGTGCTAAGGGACGAGTGAAGCGAAGGGCACTTTGCGGGAGGCTGAGCGCAGCCTCCGGCGGGGCATTTCAGCCTCTTTGGTATGCTAAGTGACTGCTTTTCACTGCTGCGGCAGCGGCGGGGGGGAAAGGGGCGAGACTGGCTGGCAAACGGAAGCCGGGGGCGGGGAAGGGTAAATCCGCCGAGGTGCCCACCTAGACTCTGCACCGGCCCTGAGCCGAGCAAAGCCGGCTGCCTTTAAGGAGAGGGGTGCGGGCTGCCAGGGCTGCTGCTTGTTGATGTTGGGGTGTCAGGCAACGAGAGCCTATGATCTACTACACTGCAGTGCCAGCGTCAGGAGCCTCCTGCTCGGGAGCTGCCACTGCAGGGCAGCCGGCACACACACACCAGCGCGCACACACGACATCCCTCCCCTCGCAGCCCGGGCTCCGGCGGCTCTCGCCTCCCCAGGCACCCAAGTGCTTGCAGACAACCTGCCGGCCGGGGTGAGCGGGCAGGGAGGCGTGGGGGGACCAGAGGCCGGCGGAAAGGGCCGGTATTTCCCCAGAAAAGCTCCCGGCTCCCCCGCCCGCCGAGCATCCCTTCTCGCCCACCTTGCTCGCCAAGCCGCGGGCTTGGGCGCACGGACGCCCCGAGCAAGAGGGATGCAACAGCAGCAGCGTGACCCCCAGGGACCAGGCGGCCCAAAGCACCTGCATTTGCATTTCTTATGTAATGCACTGCAAGTTTCCCCCTCGGAGCCGGGCTGAACCGAAGCGCATGATCCCGGCTGCCAGGCAGACAGAGAGGGACGCAGAGACACCGGGGTGTGGCACAGAGGGGTCATCCCGGCAGCGAGAGGCGGAGGAGCGGCACAGCCAACCCGGCGGTGCCGCTGCTGCCACTCGGCATAGCTGGCTGAGTTGCCGTCTGGGCACAAGCCCCAAGAAAGTGTCCATCCCCTTTCCTCACCACCCACCACCCTCCCGGCCTAGAGTGCCGGGGGTGAGTGATAACGGTGAGCCCCCAGGCCGGGGGAGGGGGGTGTCTGGCTTCACTTTAGAAAGCCGAGCGAGGCGGTGGGTGGGTGTGTGTGCGTGTGGGGTGACATACTGCAAGCTATTCAGAAAGTGCTGTGCAGGACCCGAGCCCCGGCACACTCACCCACCGCAGGCAGGGCCGGCTAACAACAGCACAGGAGAGCCAGTCTCCTCTTCCCAAAACTGACTGGGGGGGCTTGCATCGGGGTCGGGAGTGGGGGGCTCCACAGCTTTCTCCTCAAGAAGGGTAGTGATGTAAAAGTTTCCTCCTTGGAAATAGCACATAGGAACTAGGAGATGCGGGCTGGGCGAGGGTCGCCTTTGATTTTATTTTTTTACCCCTTTTCGGTGGTGACAGGGACTGAAGCTAATACAAACCGCTCCTTGCTTATTCATACACGTATGCACATGCATGTCCGTGCTGGCCTCGATATATCCCCCCTTCTCCCCTCAGCAGGATTGCGGATCTACCTCGGCGAGCAACAGACAGGGTAGCATTAAAGAAAAACAACGCATTGCAATGGATTGCTTACCAGTTGGGTTCTTGTTTTTCTTAAGACTCTTGCCACAAAGACACTGCAGCATATGCGATCCTTTGCTGAAAATGTTCCAAAGAAACCACATTGATTTGGGCGAAAAGCAATCCAGCAGCTTATACACCCTGAGAAAGAAGAGATCCTTGTGGTTGCATAATAATAAATTGAGATCAGTTCTCCTGAAGAGGGGCACCAGTTTTATCATAGAAAAAACGATTATATTCCGATCTTCTCCCAGTTTTTTTTCCTCACGTGGTATATTTCTTTGAGACTTTTCAACGGATGCTTTTTTTTCAGCCAGGCTGAACGGTTGTTCCCCCTAGACCAACACTGGATTATAACCAAAAGCGTGGAGAGCAAATACAAGAAATCCCTTTTTTCAGCGTGAAGCCAAACGAAAAGTAAGGTAGTGAAATCCCAGCCGAGGCCAAAACCTCATCGGAGACACCGGCAAAACGCGGAAGAAAGATCCCCAGAGAGAAAACCATAGCCTGGTACTTGACTGCTAGGAGGATGGGTGGATCTGCAGAACAAAAGCCACGGCAGGATCCATCCTACTGAACGACTGCCATTGTGCAGCCCCGCGGCGGGAGAGCGCACCGCCAGCACCCGGCGAAGCCCGGCTGAGGCGCAGAGACCGCTGCCGGCCGCGGGCGCGGACCCCGCCCGCAGCCCCCGCCGATGCCCCGCAGCCCCCGCCGCCGCCCCGCGACGCCGCCCGCCCTCGCCCGCGCGGGCCGCTCGCCTCCGGCCCCGGCTGCCGCTGCGCCCGCTCCGCCGCGCAGGAGGCAGCACCCCCGCCCCGCGCCGCCCGCCGCAGCCTCGGCGCCCAGTCGCCGGCGGGCGCCGGGGGAGGAGGAGCCGCCGAGCCCCGCCGGCCCCGATCGCCGTCACGTAGCCACGTGCGGCCCGGCCCGGCCCGGCACCGCCCGCGTACAGGACGGGCGGGCTGCCCCGGGGCCGGCCGTCGAGCGCGCAGCCCTGTCCCCATCACTCGGAGTGCCCCGGCCCCTGAAATCTGTCCCTCCCCCGAGCGCGGTTCGTGCCCGTCTCGGCCGTGCCACGGTCTCAACGGTCACGGATGACCAACGCAGTCGCGAACTGAATAAATCAGCCCTAGAGGGGTGTTTCTTTCTGCAACCTGCTGCTATCAGACCTAGAGAGTGTTCTGGTGAGATTTGGGGCTTGCCCCAGCGGAGGCAAGCAGCGTATGTCTCATGGTGTGATGATGCCATGACCAGTGGCGTCCTGGGCTGGGACTGGGGTTCCCAAGTACCATAAATCCCCAGAGAGGCAGAGCTAACACAGCTTCACGAAGTACCCGCTGCACAGCCGACTTGGCAACGTGACCATGGACAGACGGACCGGCTCCTGAGCAGCTCCAGTCAATGCCCTCCATAGGCCGACCCAGGGAGCGCTGCCTTGGCCTCTGCCGGCCCCAGAGCGGTTGCACCCACGAGTGGCAGTAGTGGCACTGGAAGAGCTGGACGTTGATGCTCATGTTCTCCTTCTCCCCTTTAGAAGCTCTGTGGACTGTTTGGATACTGGAAGATGTTGGGAGATCGGACAGAGAGCATGAACAAATGAGGGAAAATACTATGAGGCAGAGAAAAAAAATGGAGCTGCTGAGAAGAGGGTGGAAGGAGAACACAGAAGGACAGTGAACAGCTGCCTCTCCCTCTCCATCTCCCTCTCTCTTTCTCCTCTCCTTCATTGCCAAACTAATCTATATCTTCATGATCATCTTCACCTCTTTGAAGAAAGGTTTGCTTTTTGACCGTTCACCTTTTCCAATATCAGAGTACAAACTGGAAGTGCCAGGACACTGTTTTCATGCATGGAACCTCTAAGAATATTCACATTCCTTTAGACATGGTCAGATGTTGGTGTTTTTCCCTGAACCCATGGAAGCTGTCATTGCTCAAGGAAGTGTAAGACTAAAATATGAAAAATGCAGAGGTTTGTATGTGTGCTTTTTCTGCCTTGCCAGGATCTGTTGCTTATCAGCACTGAGAAATGCTTATAGTAAACGTTGGTCAGCACACCAAAAAAAGCCACCAGGAAACAGAAATTTTCCAATAGTTTTAATTTCATTAAATTTATACATATAGATGAGCTGCTTAGTTACTAGATCCTCATCTACATTTTATTTAAGTATCGTTACCCTGCTTTACAAAGGTGAAGAATTGCACACAGGAATGAAGTGCTGCATTGTGAGAAGTAGACCATGGAGTTTGCAGAACTTTGGAGAGTTTCTACCTCTGAACACCCAAGTTTGTAAAAAAAAAAAGAAGCAAAGCTTGATAGATTAAATGTAAGAAAAAAACAGACTGAGGCAGAGGTACAGAGGTGATACTGCTTGTTGCAAAGAAGTGGCTTGGTCTCTTGTTCCATCACCTGGGCTGTGCTGCCTGTTGAGCTGATGTGCTGTCCTGCTTGGTGTGTGGATGTTCCACGGGCTGCCGGGAGGACAAGCTGGCTCGGCCACCTTGCAGCCAGCTGGCTGGGAGTTCACAACAGCCCTGGTGCTATTCATGGTAGCTCATAAGTCACAACTCCACAAACATAAAACTGATCTAGAGTATTCCCAAAATATCTGTGGTCTGTGTCTATCTTCTCTTGACCGCAGGAGCCAACAGTATGTAGCTGGGCACAGTCTGTGATCTGTGGAAAACAAAAAAAAATCATTAACAGCTTCCCACCCAAGTAATTGGTATATACGTCCCTCTGGCTAGCATGTAACTCCCTGCTTTCTAAATGAGAGTAAAACTTCTCTGTAGCATCTCATCATTGTTCAGTTGTCGGGAATTGTGGCTACAGAACCCAAGGGGGCTGGTTCCAATGGTAGTAACGTGATTTAAGGTTTATCAGAATTATAACAGAAGCAGAAATTTTGTATCTCAATTGAGACAACAAATACATACCTTGCCTGTCTGATAACTTAATGCCCTTAAAAAGGCCCCTAAAGCATGACAGGCCTGAAAAGAAATACCTGAGCAAGAGCAAGAATTTATTCAGGATTCCTCCTTATGCAAAGTCAAAGTCATGGAAAGATTAGACTTTTGAAAAAAGAGTTGACCTAATGTGAAAAACAAAACAAAACCACAAAAAAACACAAACCAAAAGAACTTAGACATCTAGAGCCATCCGAGGTGATATGTCCTAGGATATTTTGCAAATTCAGGCATGGAAGATATGATTCTGGATCTGTGGGAGACCAAGGCTCGTACAGAGCTGCAGGTGGAGACCACGCAGTACATCCTAGAGAATCTGCAAAGGGCAGTGATTGCTACCTATGAATAAGCTATTTTATGGAGCTTCTAAATCCTTATTGATTGCACAAGGGCTTAGATACTCAGCTTATACACAAACACAGTTCAGTTTAGATGCCTTGCCTACAAACTGTACCCCAGACTAAATGTTTATACCTGTAGACTCTTGCCATCCTTGGAGACAGCTAGTTCTGAACACCTTCATCTCTTCGTCTTCTATGCCAGGGGCAGTGTCTGGAGGAGAAAGGGAGGATGAAACCATCATATTTCATAGTAGAGTTTACTGACTATTCCACAGAGAGAATATCAGAAAGGAGTTCCCAAGTATCAAGAGCAAGAGGGATAAAGGTATTGAGCCTTTTTGGAAATGTTGCCTCATTCCTAGTGGGAAAGGGAAGAAGGAGGGATTGCCAATCTCCCTTGATTCAGCATATAGGTGCACTTGCCCCAAGTGAATGAAGAGTATGAATTTGAACAAATTTGAACATGCTGATCCACCAGTTCCAGCCCAGTACCAATTTCTGCAGGACTAGAATGGTGACATTTCTTATCTGAGAAAGGAAGAGAGAAAATGGGGAATATACCATATTCTTACAAGTTGATGTTGGCCAAATCCATTGTTCCATATATACAAAAAGAAGCTACCAAAGATCAGGATTTTCCTGTTGTTCCACAGTGGTGAAAGAGCTGCAAGGAGTTCTTGTGGCAGCTCAGGTGAACAGTGCCATAAACTGGTGGTGCACTGGTGCCCTGTAGAGGTGATGCCTGGTTGAGTAGCCTGGGTAGAGGTGAACATACACAGAGGGCCTGGGATTATTTCAGTTTACTAAAGCAAGTGGGTATTTTCATGAGCATGAGTGGTGTCCTCAATTGCCTGGCTCTGTCCTACCAACCTGGTGTCTCATGACAGCATTGCTTGTGTGAGAAAGAATGAGCTAAGTGAATGGGAGAAAAAGCCTGAAGCTGCCTGCTCAGTGGAGGCCTAAGGTCCTGATGTTCAGCAGGAGCAATTGTGGAAAGAATCCTACTGTTTCCATAGAGAATAGTAAGATTTTATGAGACATGAACCTGGTGGTGGATGGTATATGACTGTGACGTGGATTAGTGATACATGAAATTGTCAGAAATCTGGATCAGAAGCCCTGGCCTGTTACCCTGTTTTGGATGGGAAGCTTCATGAGAGGCTTTACAAGGAGGTGCCAAATTTGCTTTACTGAGCAATTTGTTGATTTTTATGTAGCAATGTGAAAAAGGAGCTTTATTCAAGGGTCAGGACTCTGGCATGCTGGGTCTGGTAAAACATAAAGACTGTGCCTGGACTAAATCTATTTTTGCAGGGGAGAATAAAAGACCTAAATTGGAAGTAGCAGCCGGATTGAGACAGCTCAGATATCGTCCGACATTAGACAAAATGTGATCCGTTCATTAGTCTGTAAAACACTTGAGCAACGTTCAAAGGAACAGAAATGCTCCTGCGTGCCTTAACTACATGAACATATTCCCTAGCAAATGTAAGGTCCAGTGGCCAAAATGATGTATCAGTCTATTTGGGTGTGTACCACCCCTGCTTCCCCCAAGGAAGAGGCTAAATGCAGGCGACCTGGCAGAGTGCAGCAAACGGGGTTGCGGACGATGCCATGTAGGTTTGCATGTAGGATTTGTCTTCAGGAAGCCCTTTAAAATTCCTCCCATCAGACATGGAGCAGACTTGCTCAAGCAGGTTGTGGTAGCCATACTTGCCTCTGCCTGACCTGTGGCACCCACATGGCAGTGACAGCCCTTAGGGCACTGGGCAGAGGCTAAAAGGTGATGAGGGATTTCATGATTGAGCTTTTCAGTCTGCAGATGCGTCTTGGCTGTGCTGACTGTGCTGCTGGGGGCTGCCAGCAAAGAGCCTCCTCAACAGACCAAAACTTTGAGAGCAGAGCCCTGCCTACTCTGTTATATATAAGCATCTGTAAAGCCCCTCTGGTTATGGCAGAAGGCTGGGCAGCATCCCTGTTTAAATTGCAAGGCTAACTCTTCATTTTTTTGCTCTGTGGAAACACAAATCTGTCATTGCAGAGACCATAAACTGTAGGAAATCTGAGATGGTTGTGGTCATTCAAACAAAATAAGCTATGGGTAATAGAGCAGAAGGAATTAATTTTTAAACAAACCTGGTCGAGGCACTGCTTTCAAAGGCAGATTGACCCTCTTTTCCTTCAATAACAGGAATTTCATAAAGTGCAGCAGCATGTAGTACGGGGCAGAGGATAGTAATTTGAGAAATATAAAAACATTGAGGAAGCAGGTGCAGTTAAGATAAATATACTGCAAGAAATGTCTCACGGACTTAAGGACAATGGCACTGAAGAAGCAGTTAACTGTGAAACTAAGCAAATATTGCAGGTTTTAGGACAGAGGAAAGACTTAAAATAGCTTAGTCTAAGTTGTTTAGGTGATACAATGGTCTGGTATCTGTAGCTGCTTGATTTAATTTCAGATATGTGTAATTGCTATGAAGACTGACTAGTGAAACTTTTATGGTTCCTAAAGGGCAAAGCATTTGTGCTACAGCTCTGTGGCCAAATTAAAAATGGTGTCAGTGAAGGACAGCAAAAGGCTTTAAGTGGTTAAGTGGAAGAAAGTAATTCTGCTTCAGCAGAGTTTTTGTGTCGCAGTTTATTGTGTTTGAAAGATGTGAAGAAATCAAACTTTTTGGGAAAGGAGAAGATACTACGGTGATTTTTTTTCACTGACCTGAGTAGTAGAAGCAACAAACCCACTGAAAGATTCTTAGAACAGATAAAGAGCAAACATTGATGAAAACAGGGATAGCATGATACCTTGACCTTCATGATCCAACAAGTATAAAGTATATATCAGTCGGAATGAGAGTTTCTGTTGATACAGAAAGCAGGGAGTCAGTTCCTGCAGACATAGAGAGAAGTACAGTGGTGACAATCTTGAACACATTTGCAGATTGTTTGCCTTAGCACATCTAGTAGAGCACCCTAAGGCAGCAGCTGCACCAATTAAAGCAGTGGGCATGAAAGGTGGTGTGGGGGGCTGCTAGGCTATTTAAACAAATCCTGGGGAAATGTGAAGACAGTGCAGCACTCTGGCTATGAGAATTAGGTCACCAGAGAACAGAACAAATCTGTTTGCCATCGAAGAAGACTAGGGGGATTTGCAAACACCTACCTGCTGGACACAGAGGACATTTTCCTGAAGTGTTTTAATCTGCAATGTATTCTTATCAACACATGTTCTCCAAAACAATAATCATCATCCACAAGAGGAAATCAGAGTCCCCTAAAGGAATAGAATCCAAACCATTCAAAACCTTAATCAAAAGTACATGTGTCTTTCTTTAGAACAAATTATTTTCCAGGCTTGACTTGATTATGTAGTGCATCAAACTCAGCCAGCAATATCAAACTGTCGTAAGATAAACAGTACCTTTCAAATAGATAAGTAAGAAATAGCTGGAGATAGAAGTCAACTCACCTATATAGTTGCCTGGCATAGAAAATGATCTCACTGAAAAATTAGAGACTTTCCACGAGAGGCAAGAAGGGAAATCCTACCTGAGTATCTTTATTATCTACTGATTATACAGAGAACAGAATCAAGCCCACCTGAAAAATTAACCAGTGGCCATAGTTGTAGAGCTGGAAGCAAGGGGCTTTCTTCAGGATAAAGAGAATGATAATCTAATCCCTATGACCTGTCATTGCTATTATCTGTAACAACAGTCCAGTATAGCAAAGCACACACGAGCCAGGCGTTGACTGGAGCTTTCTCTTTCTTCTATGTTATTTATATGTCTGATGTAATGACACAAAAAATTGTGAATTGCCCAGGTAAATAAGACCAAAAAAACCCTTACAAAGCAGATAAATGAATTAAAGAGCTTAGTAAGCAGAGACAGTGTCAAGAGTTGTCATTCAGATTTTTTTCAGTGAGAACACTCTACATACCAGATTTTATTATCATGAATCATTTCCAGAGCTGAAGCAATCAAGAGGAATAAAGATACCTATTCTCTTTTTTTTTTTCTTGACCATAAAATGATCCAAGGCTTACCCAAGACAGAACTAATTCAGATTTAGCTTGAGTACCATGACAGGCAGTTTTGCTGTGCCACTGAGACACAACTGAGATTTGGAAATCTGTCCCCACAGTTGACCCACTTTTGCATTTTCTTCCTGCTTAGATAAAGAAAACTCTTTTATTGGTAAAGACTACAACAGAGAAACTATCCATTCTTTGGCTCCAAAGCTGTGCTTTCTACTGTGTAATTTTTCTGTATGCTCTGGTTTTGAGAGCATGTTTACATATGATCATNTTTTTTTTTTTTTTTTTTAACATCTAGGAATGCAATTATTCTATAATGGTTGTCTAAAGAGACTATTCAAGGCTGAAATATAACTTTTATGCCTGATGGTAGTGATAGTGAGTGGATTTCAGCTCCTAGTTTAAAATACTTAAATGCAAGAGGTCTACATGTATTTGCACATAATCTATATGCATCTATATGTGAGATAGCTGTCTCTGTTCCCAAGGGAGTCAATGAGATTTCCTCAGCACAGTGAATGAAGTGTCAAGAATTTAGAGTAGACTGTAGTCTAGTGTTTTCCTGCTCCCCTCAAAACAGACACCAGGTCTGCTTTGCACTGCATCAGCTGAAAACCACTATTGATTTCACTGACCCTACTGACTAGCTTGCCATAAGAGAGATTATGTTTAAAAGCCTTAATCTGCAACTTGAGTCCAATCCTTTACTACATATAGGTGATATGCCAAAGAACAGACAATGGAAACAAGTTGGGCTAATTTCAAAAATATCATACTGGCAATCAAATGAATAAAATAATAGGCAGACAGACATCGACTCCTGAAAAATACCCGCTGTGTGGACATGCTGGTTTCTGCACGTGCAAGTTAAACCACATCAGTTTCACTTTCTACTATGATCACCTCCCACATAAACAGCTTGATCTTCTGAGGTGCTGAGAATTCATACTTTCTGGAGCCAAGAAAAACTGCAACAGTACATCAAATCTGAAAATTGGGACATTTATTTAGATTGCTTTGTGGCAAAGTTGATGTAAATATCCAGCTTGAAAACATTAGCACAGCTTCTTCAGTGAGAAAAGAAAGCAGCTCCTACGATTATTATTCCATGTTCTTCCAGTCAACATTTTCCAGTTAGCATTTTTGCTTTTTTCTAGTTGTTTCTTTTTTTCTTCTACAGATTCTGGCATTACAGTCTGCTGATTTATTTTGGAGTGGTCCCTCTTTGACACTTGTCCTTTCCACATCTTTTCTCAATGCTGTTACTGTTGAAGGTAGAGATTTGAACCATGCAGAAGTCAAGTCTCCCCCTTGCTTTTTTCCTTGTGCTATCACATACAGAGAGAGTTGTAAATGATTGGGTAAGTCCAGACCTCAGATTCGTCATTATGTTACATTTATTCTGCTAAGGTATAAGTGGCTATAGAAGTGCTGTGAAGAGGTGACCACAGAGCAATGGAAAGCAAGGTTTTTCCAAAGGCATTTGCTATCCTGATTTACAGTCAGTCATTCTCACTTCTCTCTCTAGTGTATGAAAGGTTTTAATCTGGAAGGTTTTAATTCACTCTTTAACATTTTCTGTTTTGTAAGAATAAAGTAGCAAGGCATATCTATAAATGAGAATCATGTCTTGAGTCCTTTTTTTTTTCCCATATATATTTTATGAAAAAAGAGAAGGGTCTAGAATAGATTTAATTTTGCTATTCCAAAAAAAAACCCCAAAAAACCCGCAACTCCAGTGAAAATGATGAAGGCAAAATGAACCGAATCTTACCTTTGAATGGAAGATGCCAAATAAAACACACATAACATCTTTCTTCATGTTTTTCTCTTTGTATCAGTATTTAGTAGATATTTGTGCAGAAAAAGCTGTTAATCTAGAACATTTTTCTAATCAACTTTTTAATTCTTTTTTTCCAAAGGAAAAATATTTACTTTGAGTTGTTCACATCTTTTTAATATTTTTTTCCCAACCAAATTATTAGTTTCAGGTCTGTTCTGGGCAACTCACCAGCTTTTCAGCTACATTAACTTTTTTTTTTTTTTTTTT